>BLLK01000027.1:0-600000 GCA_021927905.1 Chaetoceros tenuissimus | reverse complement strand
GAAAAGAGGAAGGGAGAAGCGAAAATGAAAATATTCTTTTCTTGAACGAGAATTATCTATATCCTTGAACCTGACGTAAGTTTCGGACAGATATATGTCGAAGAAGGATGCTACGAGTACGTACAGTAAATAATATCCAAAAACAACAAGGATGAGAACTTCTGGCTGCTGGCTGCTGGCTGCTGGCATCTTGCTCACACATCACACACTTCACCACTTTCGTAACTACATAATTAACTAACCGAAACCTTCAATCAATGTAGACTGGCTAGTAGGAAACAAAAACTGAGTATTTTTCATACAATCCATTCTTTTGCAGCTTAGGGCATTGAAGCTGACTGTTATTGAAAATCAAGCAAAGAGATAATAGAAACCGAAGTCTATTTCATCGTCCATCCATGCACTACTATTTTCGAAGGTGTATCTGAAATCTGAATACTGGGACAGGCAACCTACAAAGAAAATAATCAGCAATGGCGAATCGAAACTCAAGAGTTTTCCCTGTTTTGATGCTCATTTTTGTCGTTTCTCCTTTGGCTTCACTCTTTAGATTATTCATGATGATAAAGGAAGTTTATTCTGAAAATGAAATCTCCTTCGTAAACAGCAATACTACAGATGATGTCTTTGCTCTAGTTGGCAATTCGTCAGTCTTCGAAGAGCTTATGAAGCGTGTTCTTCTTCCACAAATGAAAAATCATCATAACTTGGTGGATACGGTAGGTGCACTTCATAAACATATTTCATCGACACAAATGTTTATAGGAAATGAGGCAGAGATGAAGCTGATTAATTCTTCTTTGAAAATGATTGTTATCCATAATGATTTGAAGATTATATTGCCTTTCATAGCTGGTCTCGCAATCGTGGTTGTTGTTACACTATTTGTAGTTCTTGGTAACAGAGATGATATAACTGAATACCCTGCAGAAAGGAGTCGGAAATCTAAGAAGTTGAAGACGACGCGACTTCTTGCATGCTTGGATAACAATACTGAGATTATTACCAAACAAGATTTAGACCAGAATTTAGATAAATCTCATTTGGATGAAGGCAAAAAACTTGATTGCAACATGTGTCCAATTTGCTTATCAGATTACCAGATAAATGATGTTATTGTCAATTCTTCAGAATGTCGACATACATACCATCATGATTGTATGCGAGAATGGGTAGTCAAAAGGTGCGATGTTAAATGCCCCTGTTGCAGAAGTTGTTTCATAGACATGAATCTATACAAGCAGATGAAGAGAGAAAAACGAATAAAAGTTCAATAATGAAAAATTGATGTTCATAAGTATAATCATTGCATTTGTTTGGATGATTCGTTCCTATTTAGACTTTATAAGTTCACACGACAAAATTTGTTCTAAAACGAGTAAGCATACCTTTCCTTACTTTCTTGAAAGTGATGCAAGAACTTCGGTCCACACTCCGTCCATTTTTTGGTTTGCGTTTACAGTTTTTACGACTCCCTTTGGCTCATAGTGTTTCAAAATTGGCACAGTTTCTCCATGGTATCCTGCCAATCTCTTCACAAGTGCAGTTGCAGTATCATCTGGTCTCTGCATCAAAGGCTCACCAGTTTCATCATCCAACATACTCTCAGCAACTGGCTTTCCATTCGAATCAGTCTTCATACTCTTTGGTGGAGCAAACTTTACATGGTAACTTCTTCCACTCTTTTTGTGAATCCATCTTCCACAGATTCTCTCTTCCAAGACCTCGTCTGGTACTTGTAATTCAATAACTTTGGTCACACATGCACCTTCCTCAGCCAACATTTTATCCAAAGCTTTTGTTTGTTCTAATATTTGGTAGATGAAAAAATGAGCTACAATGCACTTGAACAACAAGACCTTAGGATCACTAATAATTTGGCTTACCAAGTGTACGTGGGAATCCGTCGAGAATAAATCCGAATTTGCAGTCATCCTCTTTGATTCTATCGCGGATGATTCCTACAACGATATCATCAGAAACAAGCCCACCAGCCTTCATGATAGCCTGTGCCTTCTTTCCAACTTCAGTTTGAGCAGCTACAGCTGCACGGAGCATATCTCCAGTAGACAATTGCGGAATTCCAAGAAGATCTTCAATCTTTGGTCCATGAGTTCCTTTTCCAGCTCCTCTAAAGAAAGAAAGTTAAATCACATTGTCACGAGAAAATATTCATATGGGTCAATATACTCACGGTGGTCCAAAAAGAATCAAGATATTACGTGGCCAGTAGGTTGAAAACTTGTTCTCTACAGCCTTGGAATCATCTCCAGCCGCGGTATCACACTGAGCGCTCTGGCTTTGGTTGTATTGGGTCAATCCGAATGCAGTCAATCCTCCTGCAAAGAGAAATGGCAAAGCGTTCTTGTTCATAGAACGAGATGCGGTCTTTGCAGAAGTAGAAAGGCATCTAGCTCCTACAGAACGAACACCAGCGGTAGTTAAGCGGCGAGCAGCAGTTGAAAACATGTTTGGATGTAATTTGAATGGAATAAGGTTAGAGTTTATTGAGGTGTGTGGATTTATTACGAAGAATCTTTTCCATCCAAAACAAACATCCAATTTTGTGTGGTAGGAACATAAGAACTGTAAAATAGAAAGAAAAGGGAAAGAAAGAGACAAAGATGGAAAAGTAATGATTCATTTGTTGCCGTCATTTTTTTTCTTTTCTGCTTTGATCTTTCTCTCTCTTTACATCTATGTGAAAATGATTGCATCTAATACATAAACTATATTTAGTGATATTATGGGAAAAGTAAAGTAACATTGGAACAAGCTACTCGACTCGTCGTCATTCAAGTATCGCTTGAGGTAAATGAAAGAACGATAAGGAGTCCATCAAGGTTCAGTACTATCCTTTTCCTATTATGAGAAATGCTATACAATAAATCGTGATGACAATTGATAGATTTTTGTGGAATCCTGAACTCATTGCTAACTTTTTCAAAAATGAATTTGCTTTTTATTTGCTCTTCTATAAAACTCTGCCAGAGGCTGCCTATATAGAGGACGACCTTCTCTTCGACCCTCGCGGACTTAGTATGAGATGACCTCCAAGAGATTCAAAAGGTACTTCGACAAATAAAGAATGTTGTTGGTCAGTAATTGAAGATAGAAAAGCAAACAAGAAAGACAAGCTATTTATACCCCTCACATTTCATTGTACTTTCAAGGAGTTTCAGCATGTACCCTTGGCTTTTTTCTCTTTCTCACATCTTTATTTTCTTTTCGTATTTCTTCAAGGTTTAATGTGTTTCTCGTACCTTTCTCAAAAGAAAACTTTTTTTTGTTCTCTTTCTTTAAATTTCTTATAGTTTCAACATCTTCTTCTAGCAATAACCCTGCCTTCATAAGCTCGACCTCAATAGAGTCTGATGGATTGTAACAAATAAGAAGACAGGTGAAAATGATCATTATTCCTGATAAAATGCCCAAGAAGTACACCGTCCGAGCAATGCGACTTATGACAATTTCAATTTGTAACAAGATCCCTCGCCTACATAGATGAAAAGGGCATGTCTTGGTCAACCTTTGGCTTTGGCATTTATTTTGAAGGTCGCATATTGTTTTTGAATCATCTTCAAGAGATGCTGTTGGTGCTGCCGGTGCTGCTTCAGGACACATATTTGCTATCAGTTTAGGGATAAGGGCATCTTTTTCATACTCAGTATTACAAATTGTATTATAATACAGTGGATTGAAGTACTCATCAAGTTTGACTTCAAATGAAGTGTATAACTCTGGCAATGGTTCTTCACTCTCCAACATGAGATTAATATCCGAAGCTCTCCGATGCAGTTCCGATTGATTTATGAAAGTGAATATAAACACAAAGACTAGTAACAGTTGGTGTAAACCAAGAGCTCGTCTTCCACTCCAACATCCCTTTCGAATTGTTTGTCTTATAGTACCAATCATTCCGTAAATCGTACATACAAAAATAATTATAGAAATAATCAATACACGCAATATCATCCTTTTCATGTCAGGTAAATTCTCAAAAGCCGAATCTCTCATCAAGTACACTGCGCAATGAAAAGACAGTTAGACTTATTTTTCTGTTACGTATTGCGGACTCATTTTCTCTACTCACCTGTTACTCCGATGCTTATTAAAGTTCCGAAAATGCTAATTACATCAAAAGCGAGAGCAAATAATTTTATTATTCCATTCATACGTCCCATTCTCTTTTCTTTTGTCAAGGAAAAATGCTTTGCTTTTCTTTCTTGCTCCTATTTTCGGAAACAATGACAGAGTGAGATGTCACAGAGTAAAAGAGAAATACGAGTAAGTACGTACGTATAATAATATGGTAGCTAGCGCATTGCCATTTTTTCAGAGCACGCCATTATTATTGGGCATTGGATTTCAAAAGAAGCGTTTTTTTCACACATTGTACATTGTACTTGTGTATCATAGTTTCATATCTTGGAAGTGCTGGGACTTTCTATAATAGACCTTGGAACCACCAACCAAATCAATATATAATTTCTTAGTTCATTTTGGGATCAAAGCATTGACAGAAACGAACTGAATCTAGTCCGACCCTAACAAACACCTTTTAGCTAGACAGACCTAACTTTCAAAATTCCAAACAAGCATGCAAAGGAAACCGGACAAGCCAAGTAACTTATATCGACAAGGATCGTCAAACAAGAATGTTGTTCGTGTACTATATGTAATTATTGTAGGACTTCTGGGGTTAATCGCTTATCAAAACAATTATTTTCAGAATACACATGATGAAATGCTCAAGAGCACAGATGAAGAATATCAAAAGGAAATTGCAAATTACAAAGAGAAGGAGAAGTCGCTTTCTAACCAATTAAAAAGTGTCGAAAGGGAAAAGGAATCATCTGAAGAGAAACTACATGATTTAGAAAATCAGCTTAAAGATGCGAAACTGAAGAATTATTCTGCCGACAATGACAAAAAAGTAGGAGAATTGGAACATGTAGTTGATCTCATCATTAAGAAAAATAATAATCTAGAAAAAGAGATTCAAGAGAGCGCAAGAAAAGAAGCTCTAGCGACGTAAGTACAATCAAATTTTCGTTCTGTTTTTGAGAATACTGTATCCAAAATCTCACTGAAAGAAATCAGCTTTGGAGCAGGGCCACATAAGGTAAAGTTTGAACTAGAATTTCATCCAGATGAAGTACCTCCAGGAAAAAGATCAGACTTTATCGCAGAGTTGGCGCCTCTTGAATTGATGCCATATACCGTAAACTTTTTCTTGACCCAAGTAAAGCTCGGATTATTCAATGGATGTAGTTTTCATAGGAACGCGGGTCATGTTGTACAAGGAGGACCAGCTAATAATCATTTGAATCCGGGTGTCAATGTGAGAAAACCATTCAAAGATGCAAACTTGAGTAGCGTTATTTTTCAAGAATATCATAAAGACTTTCCACATAAAAAATACACAATGGGATATGCGTAAGTTACTTTGACGAATGAATAGTTTTCAAATAAAAAATCATACACTCATTTCATTTCCATTTGACAATTTCAGTGGAAGACCAGGAGGTCCTGATTTTTATGTCTCAACGATGGACAATACAAGGAATCATGGTCCAGGTGGCCAACAAAGTTACGCATTGAAGAGTGAAGCAGATCCGTGTTTTGCCAAAGTTATTGATGGTTTTGAGGCTGTTGACAGAATGCACAAACTTACTGTACAACCAGGAGACTACAAACGTATGAAGCATTACGTTGCAATTAAGAAAGTCACCATTCTTTAATTTCTTAACATTATCATATTTTTATTGAGCACTATTAGTTATTCTTCATGATTTATTTCATGAACGTTCATGTACAATTTCTTCATAGGTTCATCTGAATGCTCTTGATTTCATTTGCGAGCTCACTATTTATAGGTACGTGAAATGCTTTCAATACATGATGAAATTCACCATCGTTCTCACTGTCATCATAGCATTTCTTTCTTTGTCTTTTCTCTCGTATTCTATATAAATCATCGCTCTTTTCTAATATATCTTGTTGAATCTTGGATAATTGCTGATTCGTGTAGTTTTCCTTTGACAAAAACATGATATGAAGAACAACTATTATTATCCAAAATAATACATTGAATAGATTCAGCCCATTTTGCCTTTTGTAACCAGTGCAAGACCCATTTATTTGCTTACTCTCTGCAGATGTCATCGGTGAAAGGTTCGCCACAAAGCCACGAGAAACATCGTCCACCGAGCTTTCATCAGATGTTTGAGCATCACTGTCGTACACCGCGGAAGAAAGAACTTGACCTTTCAGTAGTCTGAAGTCACTGCGTGCATCTACAGTAGTTGGTCTGCACATGTTTTGAAATAGGTGTTGCTAAGTTGTTGTGAAGTATGTACTACTGGCAAAAAGTGGTTTTGAATATTGGATTCTTTTCGATGTTCTTTCCACAATCCCATGCAATCAAGTGAGAGACGATTTGGAGCACCTTAAAATGAAAAATGAGAGCAGAAGCTTTGCTATCCAAGCAGATTTCTCTAATTTGGTATGATGACAGATGTAGATAAATTTAGCCAAACCATTCGTGAGTCATTGTCGCATAATTACGTCAATTAAATCGCCACTAATAATTCTAGACTACTTTCTGTGGCAAGAAGCAATTATTCCACTAATGTAACCACATCTACCAAAAACAAGAGGAAGAAGTTGCAGCAGCAACAACAACAGAAGAAGCGATAGTATATCGATAGACATCAGAAGCGAAAAGATAATATCGCATAAAGGAAAGGCGAAGCACCACTTCTGATGCTTGAGTGCATTCATTGGTTCTCGAAACATCTGGACGTCAACTTAGTTATTCCGAAGCCAACTATTTTATTCTGTGAAAGGATAGCGATTCAATCAAAACTACTTTATTCGAATTTGTATGTGCCAGTTTTTCAAACTGAATAGAACAATCGCCAAAAAGAAATAATTCAAAGTAGAGCTATTTGTCATAATAAAAAAAGGGAGCATTCATCACAATACAGAAACTAAATCATGCCGCTCATATCAACAAGGAATCCAGACGTGATCGATGTCGCAAACACTGACATTGTTTCTTCAACACTGAAACAACAGGCTTCAGTTACTCTTAGCCACGCCGAAGAAGATGTTGTCTCACTCATGACACTGCATAGTGCATTCCAAACTCATTCGGATATGCCAAATAATGCCACTGATAGATCAAAGTCGAATTTCACGTCGAATCTTAACAATTTTTTCCATAATATGAATCGTCAAAACCACTCATTTGACGATGAACTAGGAGGTTCTGATGAGGAGTTTTCAGTGAATTCACTTCCAATACAGCAGTCTGATGTTCAATCAGTTGAACAATTGTGGAATGATAAAAAAAGTCCAGAGCAAATAAAGAAAACCAAAAGAATGTTTTCTACACAAACCTATTCATCGAGAGGGACACATCATTCTTCCCTATTTAAAGAATACAACGTAGATGACTTGACAGAAGCTTCACCACCCGATAGTGTTGTGGAGAGAGAATACACAAACAATTATTGGAATTCTAAAGCAATGGGTACTGCGAAACTGTTTTCGTCAATGAACCCCACAAAGAATAACGATGTATATAATCAACCACCGAGACCCAGGTCGCGCCGTGGATCTCGTGTTTCAACCAGTAGCAGACGGAGACGATCTCGATCATCGAAAAAGAATTATGCAGCTGATCGCTCAGTTACTACCACCACCAAAGATGAATCAGAATCTGTTCGCTCACACAAAACGGAAAACACAAATCATGCAAGTTTGCACAAGGAATTGTTTCGTCTCAGCTTGGAGCTAGCGAACACTCTTGCACAGCTTGATGTTGCAAACAGCGATGCTGCTGGATATCGAAAACAGGTGAAAGAGCTTGAAGAAACTGTTAGTACGCTGCTGGTTGAGAATAGAAACTTGAAGCAAAAGTTACAGAAATATGAGCATAATGATGACTCCTTTGAGAGCAAGGAAATACAACCTAAAATGCAGTCGAATGACTTTATTTATACCAAGGGACAAGAAAATGGAAAGGAACCAATATGTATTACACCAAGTCAAGAGTCTCACGACCTTGTCATTGACGACCGTAGTTACTTTTCTGGACAAAACACTTCCTTTACAGATCCCGCTGTTTATCACAGGGATGAAAGTCAAATGTTATTTCCTGACTTATGCAATGAAAGCTATATAAGCTGCCCAGACTTGTACAGCAGCCGGATCCTAGACGATTCTAACGAAAAAGATGCTGAAGTCACAAAGACTGTTGATAATCAATTAACAACTTCAGTAGAACTAATTGACCCTCGAGATGAAGTTTTTGACGACGATCCCTTCGCAACTTTTAATTATTCAAACGACTCAACTGCAGATGAAGCTGATGTAGGTCAATGCGATGATGACGAGCAAAGTATATATAGTAGGGCTGTATCAGTGGCAAATTCAATTCAGGAGGGCAAAAATAAATTGAATGTCACATCCATGACGCATGGAAGCGCTTTATCACATTTGGCAAAAGGCTTACCCTTTTTCAAAAAGAAAGCTACAAATACATTGAATAAATCTATGGAGTCGCAAATATCACACATGAAAAACATGGCAAATGTTGCACCATCGAAACGAGACAAATCGTTTCTGAGTCAATCATCAAACCCCATGAATGTTTCAAGACTTTTTAGATTTGGAAAGAACGACGATGACATATCGGTTTCAATACAATCCCAAGAATCAAAGTTCTTTGACTTCCAAAAGAGAAATAGGTAGTTCAGTTTAGTGGCGATAAGTCAGATTTTTTAAAGTATCTAGCTAAACACCAAGTTGTTACAAAAATTGACTATTATGGATAATATCTAGTTTCTAACTATATTTGACATCACTTTTACAAAGAATTCTTCCTTCTACTAAATATATTATTATCCATTTCAAAGGATGAAAACAGTCAACTTCCAGTATCTTGGACTTGAATCTGAGTAAATGCAGCTATTGAATTGATATACCTCTTCTTGAAGAAACATGCGATACAGTATTATTGTTAGTGCGATAAAAAAGAGAAGCTCGTCCTACAATTTATGTCAATAAATTGTAAATGAAAATTATTATTTCGAATTTGTTGGGACCCGGGAATAAAGAACCGTTGGTTTGTAAGACAAGTTGTATACGTCTGGCCGTCGTCGTGTGGAAAATGAAACAAGTGGTCTTTTTCAAGTTACTCGTACCTTTTGGTAGCACCTGACCTACAGTACTGTACCTTACTCTTGTGTTGTTCGAATTCATTGGATCATTCCTGTGTTATAATAGTTTCAAGACAGCAAATAATAAATAATAATAAATATTTCCTCAAAATGGTGAGTAGAAGAAGGGTAACACAATGTAGAGGAGCTGTGAGGAAGCAGCTACTTGTGAAAGTGCATCCTTCTTGACCAATGCGTTCGCCGGATTCAACATGTCAGTCACGAAACTAGCACAATTTCTAACACCACTTTCTCTATCCTATTTGTTTGGTCGATCTCTCTCTTCAAACTATGTTTTATTCAACTTTCTCTCACGTCGATACAGTCAACTGGTGTAGTTTGCGAGCCTGATATTCCTGCAACCTTCGAAGATTTCAAATTGCAAAAGGGAGATTTTAAAGGAGTAGAGTTCATTACTTACAAAATCAGCGATTGCAAAACAAAGATTGTAATTGATAAGACCGGAGAAGCTGGTCAATCTTTTGATGATTTCGTAGCATGCCTTCCTGAGAATGATTGCAGATATGCAGCTGTAGATGTAAAATTTACCACTTCTGATGGAAGAGCGACCAGCAAGCTTGTTTTCATTACTTGGATTCCAGATACCGCTTCAATCAGACCAAAAATGATGTATGCTGCAAGTAAGAAGGTTCTTCAGAACGAACTAGTTGGAATTGGAATTATTATCAACGCAAATGACTTCTCCGACCTTGACTACGAGAGCGCTGTCAAGCCTGAGGTTGCAAAGTTTGCTTAGATTTTTCCAAGAAGGCATTGGAAAGAATAATTTGATTGCATTTGGATATGCAGTGTTGTTTATTGAGAGAATTTAGAAGCAAACTTTTCATCCAACTGATGTTAAAATTCTCTTTTAATATTCATCTAATCCCAACGAGAATCATTTTCATTTTAGATTTGTTTTTTAAAAGTATTTCCCACAGACTAACTACAAAATGACAATGGTTATACTATTTTCAGTTTCTTAAATTATTTCCTATTTTTATGAGATGATCTTCTCCTCCACAGAATCATAATTCACCAGTCGGATCTTCGATATGTCAAAACAGAATGGACCATCTCTTCCATCCATGATTGTCAGACCAAAATGCTGTAGTTCTATACCCCCATCCAAGCTTCTCTGATGAGATTTCGCAGTGCCATGACTAGTCAATAAGAAATCACGAAATGGCAGCACAACAGAAACAAATCCATCACGCTTATGTTCTTCAATGTCTTCTGGCTGAACTGTAATAAGACTCTGATACAAATCGTCTGGAAAGTAAGTTTGAACCTTCAGATTGAAAGTGTAAGTTCGACCATCTGGTCTGCATTGAATTTCAAGTGCATTGTATTTTGCTCCTACTGGAATACTACCAGGGAATTCAGGACATCTAATTGCACAAAATCCCGATCTTTTAGCTCTCGATTTTGGACCAACCCTGGTATCGATGTTACCCTGCCATCGAACGAATGGCTGAATGTCAGATTTTTCCATATCCATCTCATTGTCCTGTTCCCTTTTATCCTCACTATCATCTTGATTTGTGACATCAGTGTTTTGAAAGTCGTTCATGAGAGTGAATGTACCTCGACTATAGCCTCCAATAACCTCATCATCTGATATTCTCCAACCCTGTTTCTTGCTACCAATACTAACTGCTCTTGCATCTGCTGCATCATCATGTCTCTTAAAGTCAATGATGGTAAGTGGTCGCATCGGCAACTGCGGCTTGTCAAAAGAGTTTGACTGCCGTTTTTCTAATGAAAGTTCAAACATCTCCTTTCTGATACGGATTAGACTAGTTAAACGACGAGCAGCAGTTGAAAACATGTTTTGATGGAATTTGATTGGAATAAGGTTAGAGTTTATTGGGGTGTTGTGGGTTTTGGATTTATTACGAAGAATCTGTCACAACAACATCCGATTTGTTGTGTTAGGAACATAAGAACTGTAAAATAGAAAGAAAAGGGAAAGAAAGAGACAAAGATGGAAAGGATTATTTCATTATTTCGTCATTTTTTTCTTTTCTAGTCTACCTTTTCTCTCTATTCCACATCCATATGAAATTGATGGCATCTACGTAGTAATACATAGATATATTTAGGATTATTATAGAACAAGTAAGGTAACATTCGAACACGCGACTTGACTCGTCGTCATTCAAGTATCTATGAAAGTAGAGTGATGTTTTGAGGTAAATGCAAGAACTATCAATTTATACACATTACTTTGATTGTAAGCAGCAACGATTTGCTGTAAATCCAGCTTCTAGATCTTTCTTAGAGCATTATAGCCATTTAATCTAAATTTTTCCAAAATTTCATTCTGTTCATCAAATAAGTTTCCTTCTCGGACGCCTCTTCAATTAAAATCAATTTTGGCCCATCATCGACATATTTGTATAATTCGATTCCCTCTCTTGTCAAATCTTTCCAGAATTGTTTTGTAAACCCACGCATATTGCGCATGTTAGTCCTTTGATATGCACTCAATCTTGCACGGAATAATTCTTGAACCCTCAGGTTTCCTGGATGTTTTGTACTTAACATATGCTGGCCTACTCCAAAAATAATAAAGTGATTACTATGTCTCTCCACGAGTTCTAACTTTCTCAACAAATGACCAAGTGCATTGATTACGTCTCCATATGTCATTTCCTTTTTGCCCTTGTTGATTTTAGGTTTGAGATTTTCACTCCAAAAACATTTACATTGAACAACACTCCTTTGTAAGCAAAAACATTTGTAAGAAATAGGTATTGAAAGAAACACGAACAAGAAACAATTTATATCTGACCTTGTTGGAACTCCCATTGAAATCCTTTTAAGATTCATTCCCTGCTTTGGTATCTTATCCTCTAATTTGTTTCCATAATAGAACATAATAATATCGTGAAATTGTTGAACTTCGTTAGAACGCCAGTTTCCATTGTTTTGAATCAATGCAAGATTTTTCTTGGGATCTCCATATCTATGATCTAACACATGTCCAATGATATCACTTCTGATGTTTGTGTTAGAATGATTATTCTGCGCGAAGAATTTTGCAATAATGAGTTCTAATAGTATCGTAGCTCCTTTTTGAAACTCTACCTCGTTCCTTGACTCATTCCTAACTCTCTTCAAGTATTCCTTGTCCTTGAATTCCTTGCGGATAAACTCATTGAGATCTTTGTTACAAGTATCAATTAAATGAACCTTTTTATTTTCGAACTAGAAAATTCGAGAAACAAGATGAGTTGAAGGAATCCCAACAGACATTGAATGAATCCTTTTTACTTACCTTTGGACGGATTTGCATTTTGTCTCCTCTTGAAGTAATGTATTTGCTGCGCCTTTTTAGTTTTGAAAAGTCACCATCATACATGTTGGTGTTGTACATGTCTCTTGCAAATAACGCCTTCAAATTAAATGATATATCAGATGCATGTAAATTAAACATACCCAATCTATCTCTCCACATTCCGGCAATGAATGCTGTATCTTTACTCCCAAGACTGCTCTCTCCGTTCCAATTGAAACGATCTAAAACTTTGTGAACTACGTGAATTGCAAAAAGCGCGTCACGCTGATAACTTGTCGAAAATTTTCCGGTTGGATCAAGGCATGTACCTGCACTGTTCATAAAGATAACGACAGAACGATTTTTCGAAACCAAGACAATCTTTGCGTTTTTATTGTCTCTCTCATCACCAAATATAATTTCAGTAACAATTTTCCAGCCGTTAGAACATGCAACAGCTAGAAGATCCCTTTCACTCCTATGAGCTGTTGCTTCAGGGTTGTAATTTGCAACTAAAAGTGATGCAGGTTGGTTTTCCGCAGTCTGAAGACGAGCAATAAACTTCACATTGGCATCTTCTCTTTGAGAGTCGGAAAAGCTAGTGTCAAACAAAGACGTCGGGTTCTCAACACCCTCGAGCATGTTCTCAAACTTGTTTTCGTAACCTGGAATAGGACTAATTGTATACATTGAAAGCATCACTTGTGCTGAAAGGTACTTTCCTCTCTTTTCTTCATCCAAATACTCTTCCGCAACATTCCATGTATTTAAATAATCTCCTGATGATAGGTTATTAGATTGACATATGCTTTGAACATTGTCAAACAAGATATCAACACTTTCTTCCACTTGTTCTTTTGTTTTCTGATAGTACTTCGTTGAAACACCGGCAAATAATTCCTGTGGGTTGTGTTTCCGATGTGTTTGGATGTGACATTGTGTAGTTGAAAAACTCTCCATTGCTCTAAATGCGAGTGGCCTGAGGAGACCATGCTCGTGTCCTCCATTCACAATCATGGAAAGAAAGGACTTGAATTCGTCAGAGATATCCATGTTTGTCGATTCAGCTAAACTAGCGAGGCATTTAAATAATTCATTTTTCATTGCCTCTTCGTCGTCATCCCATCCTCCAACCAATAATTGAACAACAACAAAACTCTGTTTAGGGTTGAGCCTATAATCAAAATGCCGGTTGCCATTGATATTGCAACCAAACTTCAAAATATATTTGATGCCGTCTATCTCTTCAATGATTGCATAAATTCCACTCTTTTGTAGATTCGCTGGCAATGTGTTTTCGCCTTTTACTTGTTCAATAAAAAAGGATACTTGAATGCGTCCATTCCCGAATGCCTTTTGATCGTCAGGATTGACTCCAACCTTTTGCATAAAGTTTGTAAAAAATTCGGACATATCAGTCACTTCAGGGTCACTAATTCTCACTGCTTGCAAAGAAAGCTTCTTTCCACAATCTGCAAAGCATTGGAGTAGATTTGAGTTGACAGCTTCTTTGAAGGCTACCTTTACCAATGAGTCAAACACTACCCGTCTTTGTAGAGGCTTGCTAGAATTTGTTGTAGCTTGCCTGTAAAGAGCCGAAGATAAGGGTTAGTTACATCAGATATTGAAGTCGAACGGTTACATTGAAAAGCAAAAGATACTTTGATACTTACGATTGAGTTACAAAATCAATATTGTGTTCTTGATGTACACTTCTTGTAATACTCTGCTGAAAATCGGTTTGGTCTTCATCTTCTTCGTCATTGTCATTGTAGTCATTGTCTTCGTAATTCTTTGTGCCATCATCGCTACTTTCTTCAACTTCCATATGAAAGTGAAAAGAGTCATCACTACTTTCACTGCCATCATCGCTACTTTCTTCAACTTCCATATGAAAGTGAAAAGAGTCATCACTACTTTCACTGTTGTCTGGATTTATTGTAGCATTGAAGGGAGTAGAAGTCTCTGATGGCAACGGTGGCGAAGTAAGCATATTTGAAGACTGGAGTCGTGATACAGAAGTAGATATTATTACACTCTCTCCAACAGGTAGTTCTACCTCTTTCTTCTCAAGGATTACTTTTCGTAAAGTCAATCCTGATCGTGCAGTAATCATATAGGGATTGTCTTCAGAAGAAAATAATTGACGAAACTCTCTTGCATCACGTGCATCCTTGAATTGAATTACAACCCTGTCATCGGTACACATTTGGAAAGCTTGAACAAGAGAAAGATTAGGCCCTGATTCAAGGAACGTGGGGTGTTGCATTTTCCATGTTTGTATCGTCCATTTCTCCACCGCAGCGCTACTTTCAGAACTGTCGTCATGATCTACATCTTGATCAACGATGCCATCAATTTCATTCATGTCATCATCTTCATGAGTTTGACAACGAGCCTCATAAGTTGCTTTAGCTTGATCTAGTCTGGTCCTACAAAACTCTCTCAAATCGTAAAGAGACTCTTCAATCTGTGCTTCCCGTGACTGACTAGGGTTGGATGAGAGACCAATAGAGTTAAGAAATGGATAGTCTACAAGCAAGGTGAATATTGAGTTAGAAATGATAGGCAAGTTCGTTTTGGATAAATGAAATGATACTTACTGGATAGTATAGTTTGCTTCTTTGCGTTGATTTCTTCAATTAGGTCTCTCTTCGTCTGTTCAGACTTCGCCAAAGACTCCAAGTCTGGTTTGTTTTCGAGAAGCCTCTTTGCATTTTCAAGGCTTTGTTTTGCATCAAATTCCACACTTCTAGCAGAAGCTATGCTCTCTGCGCACTTTGCTTTGGTGATTTCATATTCTTCCTTCAAAGTGGCAATTTTGTCTTGTATTGAATCCAACTCTTCCACAATTTCTGAAAGCTTCACCTTCTTGTCTGCAAAAGAAGAGTCCAACGCTTCTTTCTGCTGTTCAATATACAACTGATGAGACGCTTCAACTTCCTCCAAATCCTTGAATTGTTGCTGATGGATAGAAAGCATTCTTTTTGCCTCTTCAATCTTTGCAATCTCCTGCTTTCTTTCCTCTGCTTTTGATATTTCTACTTCTCTACGACTTTGCAGGTCTAGCTTCAACTCCTCCATTTGTTTCTCAATCTCTTGGTTCAGGTTCAGAAATTTTTTAAGCTCCAACTGTAGAACAGAATGATCTTTCTTGACAACGTTTGCTTCCATTTCATATGATGCAAGTTCAGCCTTCTTGTCGTCAAGACGAGCAATGGCAGATTCCAAATCAAGCCGTGCATCATTCATGTTTGTACTGACATCAAGGTTTTCCTCTTTTTGGATCTCAACGCACTTTTCAAAAGCTACCTTGAGAGCATCATTATGAACGGCTACTTGTTGTTCAATGTGTTGTAGGGTCTCCTCTAAATTCTTTGTCTCTGCATCTATATGTTTAGTTCTTTCTACAAACGTATTCTTGGTGACAGCGAAACGTCCACATTCTGACTGTAATTTAGCCTTCTTTGCCTCAAGAGCAACCTTTGTCTCAACCTCAAGCTGCTGCGCATTTGTCAATTCCATATCTAGAGCAACCGAGTCACTTCTCATTTGAGTCAAGGAAGAAACACATTGCTGCTTTTCATTCCTGAAATCCTGTACATCCTTGGCCAAGAGCTTTTCCTGGTGTACCACAGATTCAACTTGTGTCTTGACATTCTCGACTTGTTCTTCGATACTCTTTTCACGCTGTCGCATTTCATCACACTTGTTTTCAAGTCTTGCAAAAACACCATCTTAATTTCTCCGTTTATGATGTAACTCGTTGACAATGTCAAGAGTAGCTTGAAGCTTTTCACCAAAATTCTCGCGGTCTTCACTGTATCTTTCTGATGAGATTTTAGCAGCGGCTAATTCACTTTGAATTTTAGAGAGGACGGTACAAGCATGAGTTTGTTGGATGCGCAATTTCCCGTTGGAATGTTTCAGTCTTTTCAGATTATTCTGTCTAGATCGAAGCAAAGATTGTCGGTCAAGTTTGTCCTCTTTCAGAATTTTGAAAGTAAGAAGTTGCTCATTTTGCTGCTGTTGAAGAATACGAAGATCTTCTTCAATTGTAGAATTTGCATTGCTCTTGCGGGTCTTCTTCAATGGTTGTTTCGGGGATCGAGAATGACTTCGCTTGGTTGTAATAGTGTTGGAAAGGTTGACCCGTGCATTGACAGAAGTAGAAGCAGATGGGAGAGGAGTAACCATATTTGGATTGTCAACACGAAGCTTTGTTGCTGAACGTCTCTTAGTAGTGACAGTAGGAGTGTTGGAAATGTTGGCCAATGCACTGACGGTAGTCGATACAGATACGACTTTAGCGCTGTGTTTCTGCAGTTGAGTCTCATCTTGTACTTCAATCTAGATAAAATGAAAGGAAAGTTTGACGATTCAGTGACTTGTAAACCAAGAGGGACGCGATTATAAGAATCATCACCTTTACAACTCACCTTATTCACCTCAGAAGAACGACGACTACGAGGAGTCTGAGTCGTCTGCACTTTCTCTTTTACATCATTTCTCAAAGAATCCAAGTCAATCCTTAAATCTCTCATTCTCAATTTGAAACAAACAAATCTCTCCTTGACAACAGTCATCTTTTCCCCTTTTACTTGCTGGAGCGACTCTTCAAACAATTTCAAAGTCAAGCGATAATTTCCAGCCTTTTCCGCAAACCAAGTCCAACTCATCCAAAACATGGCCATATTTCGTCCAACTCGACACTTCCATGCTAACTTAAACTCTTGTAAAGGATCCTGACACATTTTTACATAGAGTATAAACACCTTTACAAATTCTACACTATCCTTGTATTGCGGCATGTAGATACAGCTTCTGACACATCGTTGTTGAATTTGAAATTCCTGTTCAGGGTCATTCTTACTTTTGTAGTATTGAATGTACTTTTGCCAATCTTTGAGAGGGTCCGGTGCTACTCGACAGATGCGAAGAAGAGATTCGAGTGAAGTCACTTCAGATGCTTGACATCTTGCAGCAAAAAGCTCTGAGGAGCGAACTTTGGCTTCGTAGTAAGAATGGTTTCTCTTCCTACTTCGCTTCCTCATCCTTGCAGAAGGAAGGACAGTCTGCAGTCAAGGAATGGAATGAAGCAGATACAGATGAGACCTTGATTCGATTGAAAACTACAGAAGGTGGAAGTGAGATTGTTTTGGTAAGAGATAAGAGTGGTCGATTGAAGAAGGTGAGAATAAGAATATCATTGAATTTGAAAAAGTTGAATTAAAGAACAAGAAGCACGAATCACTTACCAGTGACGTTTGGAACCGAGAATGCGCAGTGAGATAACAGGAGCTGTCAAATCGTATTTGCTGATGACAAATAAGAGATTCAGAGTTAGTGTGTTGGTTATTAATACTTCAATTGAAATGAAAAAGAAAGATTTGATTTACCTTGAATGGGGAAGGAGCGTGGTTTCCTTTTGTGTATTGCCTCTCTCTGGGAGAAGAGCCTACCAACAAGAGGGGCCTACCAGAGTCCTCCAAAAAGGAGAATACTGTCTCAAAATCCTTCCCACCATTGCTATTTAAAACGTAACAAGAACGTTGTTAGCCAAAGCACAGTGAATAAACAATGTTCATTTATTTATATTAAATTGATAAATGTAAATGAATATATAAAATGAAGGAAAATATTTTGTTGCCTCACCTTTATGTTCAAAATATCTTCAAATAGCAAACGACAATTACCAATCCGGAAGCTAAGTGAATCCAAGGAATGGCTTTAAGGAGAGGCTCCTGGACAACCGTCCAATTTTTCAAAAAACTTCAAGACATGATAACATGTAGATTTAGAACACAAAGCATGGTGCCTAGTAGTTTTGATGGGTAGAGATATTTGTGAATAGAATGTAAAGTAGACAAGTTGTTCTTTGCATCATGTGTTGTGTATCGACTTGAAAATACCAGCTTCTCAATTTTGTGCAAAGAGACGAGCGACGAGCGAGCGTGTCGGTACTTAAGCCCTTTCTGCTTGATATTTTCTACGTGAGTAACATTTTTACGTACGGCAAATACCATAAATGTTACAATTTCATCGTAGAGTAAAAATGTCGTTAAAGACAAATCTGACGTCATGGTCGATTTGTTCAGAAATCAACATTATTATTCACACGTTCACGGTACCTTTCATCACACACCATCCATTTATAATACCTCCTCAGCCACTAATTACCACTCCTCTACTCACAACACCAGTTGGTAAATGACAAACAAAGCCTCAGTATAAACTACACACAAACGCCACTAATCAAGAGAAACGAAATCTCGATACAAACTCTAGACATTGATGAACAAAAGCGAAAAAATAAACCAGCCAATGTAGAATTCTCAGCATCAATAGGCAAGAACATAGGTCAAGCATTTGGTGTTGTATGTGGTTCACTCAATGATATGATCAAGGCACATAATAGGACCTACAAACGCCAATAATCAGGACTGATACACTGGGCTATGTAGATGGAATTCCATATGGTTCCATTGACACATAAGGAGCAGTTGAAGGAATTGCTGAATGGCCAGTAGAAAGTACTTCCGATGGTTTGCTGCTTAGACTTGGGCTAGAACTTGGTTGGGATGATGGTACAGAAGACAGGTCGTTCGAAGGTAAGCCTGATGGTTTCATAGATTCTGGTGATGATGAGGGCATCAATGATGGTCCAGATGTAGGTTCTTTTGACAGTTGACTACTTTCACTTGGATTATAGATTGAAAGAACTAAGGGTCCAGATGAACCCCCCTCAGATGGCAATATTCTCTTCCAAATCATATTCAATAAAATATTCTTTTGTAAACGATTACAAAGATGAGATGATGAAAGTAGATCTACACGAAAAGAGTTGTTACGAGACTAGCAAAACATCATTACGAAATTTAAAAGTATCCATCAGTACGTAGGTATTGTATTGTTGCTGGCTGCTGGCCGCTGGCCGATGGCTGGAGGTTCATTTTTTGTTTTGTTTTGTGGACACTACGTACGTATTACTCGTAGTATTTTTCACTGAATTTCTAAGTAGCTAATTAGATAGCCATATATATCACATGGGCATGTTAGTTGATTTGTACTGTAATTGTCCTGTCTAGACTGTCTATTCAAATTTGAACTGATTTAGAAATTATTTCACTTATTCTACACGATTTTAGGTGTCATATTACTTGGAAAGAAAAAAGATCCGTTGTTCTGTCTCTGGCATATATATAGATATTTTTTCTTGAAATTACCGGGTTTTTCTCACATCTGGGTAATTCGACGGTTGTCCATGAGTAGAGTGCCGTAGTTCGATCACTGCTCGGAGCTGAAGCTTTGAGGAGGCGAGTATAATGTTGAGATGAATGCCAAGGCTGGACACAGAACAGGTGAATCTCGCGCGGTACTTGGACTATGGATTGCAACTGTTGAGCTTGGGAGGAAAATCCTTTTGTTACAATTAGAGGAGCATGAAAGGGAAGTGAAGGCAAATTATCTAACAAATCCTAAAAAATCTTCATCTTTACATGGAAATTTCCACTTATTTTTTCCTTTTTATTAAAACTAAACCAAGGAGTCAAGATATGCATACAGAATATTCGATGGACTAGATCCACGCACTAAAGATGAAAGGACATGAGAAAAAATGATTTCTATTTTTAGTTTGAAAATGCGACGTGAAGCACGATTCATGAAGAATTTTCACGTACGTAAACAAATCAAGCCTTTTTCTGAATGATTTGACTACCCTTTAGTCCACTCTCATCAATACTCTTGTTCAAATCGTCTACAATTTTTGGTGGAAATCCAGCACTTAGGACGTAACTTTCTTCGCCTGCATCTCCACTGGCTTGGATATGATGTACAAGTTGCAAGATCGAAGCAGAAACATTTATTTTGACCTTCAGTCTTTTTCCGTTCAATAAACGCACTTGGATGACAGTGGTTGGATTAGAGTCATCTACAGTGAATTCCATGGAGGAAGTGGTTGCAGGATCAATAATACCTCCTTCTGGAGCTGCAGCGGTGGATCCAAGCGACTGTCCTTCCCCATGAAAAGAGGGTGTTCTCTGAGCCGCAGATGCTCCTGCAGCATTATCATCTTCATATTCCATGTGTCTTTTATCAACCAAACCAACAGTTTTCCCTTCGCTACTTCCTCCTTCTTGAAGTTCTCTTGGTACAATTCCTTTTGCAAGATCACGGAGGAACTCAGAGTTATTTGGATCATCTAATCTTCTAAGAAAACCGTTGTCAACTGTGAATCCACTTCTATACAAGGTGATTGTGCGTGCTGGCCTCTCGCTCTCCTCACCTGCAGATCCATCTTCAGCATTGTTGCGAATCGCCGACATGAGATTTGAAGCATCATTAGTGTCCGGTTCAACAGCAAGGCCTGACCCTCCTCCTTGCGACGATACCCCACCGACGTAACGAGAGTTTGTATTATCATTTTCCTCCTCGTCGCGATTTGAGAACAGTCCGTGTACGTTAGGCATTTTCGAAACTATTTGAATCAATTAATCCTGGATAGAAGATAGATGAACGAGAGATAATTGCGACCTTCTCAAGCATAAAATGAAAAGATCATGGAAAAATCAAAAATGAAAATGATCTCCGCCGCTTTTCGTTCTCGTCTCGCTGAGATAATGGAAGAAATTACCTATGCAGACACTCTTTCTAATTTCTTCCTATAGAGTGTCTCTCAAAGGCCTTTCACCAACAACCACACAACCACACAACCACACACCACACAGTTCAAAAAAGTATCTTTCACTATCTACGCTGGTAGCTGGCAGCCAATGAACCATGAAACAAAAGCATCATCATCATCACCAAACAATTGTCGTGATTATTTTGATTGCGAACCTTTTCTCTCCTCAATCATTTACATCTTGAATTCTCATTTACAAGCAAAAGAAACAACTGTAGAGCTAACATATTAGGAACATGATCACAAGAATTACTTGTACCGCGATCTTTACAACACTTCTTTGCACCTCTACCAATGGTAAGTATTCAATATCTTTTGAACAGAAGACATGACAAAGTATCCATCACCTGTCTAGAAAATGAAAGGGAAATTTTTGTAAATTCTTTATCCATCCCTCTCTCTTTCACTCATGAATGTCTTTGTAGCTTTTAGCAATGTGGGAATCCAAAGATCTGGGAAAATAATTAGTAAAACACAGGTAAAAGCATCTAATTCTGCAGAACCTATTCCACTAAAGAAGGGTTCCACCGTAGCACTTGTAACACCATTTCTACCAAACGGAGATATTGATCAAGAAGGTCTTAGAACTCTATTTAGATTCCATAAAGAGAACCAAACAGATGGGTTATGTGTTCTTGGAACTACTGGAGAAGCATCTCTACTTACTATGGAAGAGAGAAAAATCGTACTTGATATCGCGGTAGAGGAATGCAAAGGTACAATTCCACTTCTTATTGGAACTGGAGCAATCAATCCTGTTGAAGTGAAGGAAATGACTCTACAGGCTATGGACTGCGGTGCTGATGCTGCGCTTGTTGTCAGTCCACCATACATCAAACCACCACAGAGAGGACTAGTGGATCATTTTACCAATATTGCAAAATTGGGTTTACCAGTTGTAGTATACAATGTACCAGGCCGAACAGGCGTTGACGTAACACCAGCAAGTATTGGATTGTGTTCTCAAATGCACGAGAATATTGTCGGTGTGAAAGAGGCAACTGGGGACGTTTCAAGAGTGAAAGCTATCAGAGATGTTGAAAAAGAAATCAATGTTGGAAGAGAATTGTTGTTATACAGTGGAGATGATTCAACTGAGGCAGAATTTGTTTTATCTGGAGGTGATGGATGTATTTCTGTAACGGCGAATGTCGCACCAAAGCAGATGCATGATATGATGATGGCTGCACTCGACGGAAACAGAGATGAAACTATGCGAATAAACGAGACTTTGAAGAGCATCCACTCTGATATTTTCTGCGAATCAAACCCAATTCCTGCGAAGTGGGCCATGAAGAGACTTGGAAAGATTGATAATGCTATCTGCCGCCCTCCACTTGCAGAACTTGACGAGAAATTCCACAGTGTTGTAGAGGCTGCATTGGGTGGGGCAGGTCTTATCTGAACTGAATTATCTTGAAACTCTTTTTTCCAGAATCTTGGCTCTTATGCAGAATACAAATTTTGCTTTTTAAGTGTTTTGAATCAAGGGTTTGCTGCTAATTTTTATAAACATACTTGATGAAAGTCTTCTTTTCTCTATTGCAGCTTGCAAAAATGAGACTCTTTCTATTCCACTTCCACAGTCCAAAATCCTTGCAAGTTTCAAAGAGACAAATAAAGAAGATCAAGATATTTACAACTTGATACACCAAAAACTTTTCTTCTCGTTGCCTTTATTTCTGTATTCAACCAGGATTAAAATCTCAAGAAAGTGAACTTATTATTACTCGTGGACTAGTATATTCAATATTGTGGAAACATCATCATTAATTAAAATTTATTTTTCTACACGAAGGGATAACTACGAGAATCATCGCCTTATCGAAGATATAAACTCAAGACCATTTTTCATCTTTAGATTATTGTTCATTGAAAATAGGGCAAATTTCTATGAAATTCCTACCGACAATCGACAACCACTGAATGTCAGTGTTCAAAATGGAGAGGTTTGACAAACATTATCCCTTTTTCGAATCCATATCACCCACCGTCATCATCTCCAACTAGATCCCAACCCCTTTCTATTCCCAGCTCAAATCCATTGACCGCACTTGTTAATCTCATGGAAGAGAACTCATTCGCCACTGCACAACGGATACTCTGCGAAACACTTCTCTTTAATTCATGTTGTATTCTTCGTTCTGTAGTAAAACCAGTAGGTTTGGAAATTCTGCCTTTCTGGATAGCTCTAGAAACTGTTCTTGTTAGTTGCCTCTGCATATTCAAAATTTTCCAAGAAGAATCGAATCTTTACTCTTTTTATAAAGTTTTCTCTAGCTAGATACCAGATATCAAGGCAATCTCTAAATGGGTTCAATGTTTATGTATATCTTTCCTCTATGATTGCTTTCTAGTCTAACTTTCAAATTATCATTCCAAGAAAGTCTAGAAAAAACAGATGTTTGCAAAATATGTTTGTGTTTATGTTGAATGTAATTTGATGATTCTTCTCATCATTGGTTGAGTGCTTTGATGTTTGATGCTTTTTTTGAAGGTTGATTATGTGGTGGTGGTTGTTGTTGTGGTACTAGCCGGGCTAGTAGCCTCTAGTTAGCTATGAAGATACGAGTAAAAAAAGAAGGAGAAGAGAAGGGGGAGGAGAAAGGAAATTTCAAGTCGATAGCCGATATTGCTTTTAATTATGTAGCTAGGAAATGAGGTCATTTTTTCCTCCTGACGAAAATGACGACAGACAGGACAACAGAACAAATGAGTGACACCCACCCTAGGCTACTACTTTCAAACATATTTCATCACTCACTCTTTCACTTTACGAGTATATTATAAATAATCATTCGACCATGACGAGAAATTTTGTATTACTCTTAATCCTATCTCAAAAGCTTGTGACTGCGTTTCTATCAAACGGAGGTATTTTTTCTCGCATTCATGACGACTCTACAAAAGGGCTCTACAAGCTTACTCATTCTCCAGTATTAAAGGTTCGAGGTGGTGCTGCGAATGAAATGGTAAAGCAAAGTACTCAATTGCACATTAGTCCATCTATTGCTTCGTTAATGTCAGGAAGTATTGCAGGTGCTATTGGTGTTGGAGTTGGTAAGTGTGCCTGGCCACAGCCATTTTCATTTTCCTCTGATAAATACTCAATGCAGACCAGCTTTCCCCCTTGATACTCTAAAGACAAAATCACAGGTTCTGGCCCAGAAACAGAAAGATACATCAATTCAAGCAAATACTGATGGATCACTTATGTTCGAGAGTAGTGATGTATCCAATTTGAACATGTTTCAGTTGATCACATATGTTTATCGACAGGAAGGGTAAGGAGTCATAAAATTTTATTGAAATAAAGTCGAATGGTTCTGAACTAAAAGTATACATTCCAATGTTGTTTTTACTAGGTTGAATGGTTTCTTTGGAGGGGTGAAAGGTATGATGGTTGGCCAAGGTTAGTTTCTCTCATTTGTCTTATTTTCTCTCGGTCTTTTCCAAAAAGTGAAAAATCATCCAAAACTAAGTACCGGTATGATATATCTACGTAGCGATTATCAAAAGTGTCGCCTTCTCTGCAAATTCTTCAGCCCTATTGTTTCTCCAGGAGACTTATCCAATTTCACCAACTTCATCCTTGCTACTCGCTGCATGTTTTTCAGGATTTGTGACAAGTTTTCTTGTCACGCCAATTGAAAGGATCAAAATCCTCATGCAGTCGAATTCCAGTAAGTATAAGAATGAGATTGATTGTTTAAAGATGATCATTAAGAATGACAAGCAAGGGATAATAGGAGTCATGAAAAAAGGTTTAGGGCCAACATTAGCAAGAGAGGTTCCATCCTATGGGATATACTTTCTTATCTATGGATTGTTGATGCAACTTCCAATCGCTACAGAACTTGGTACATTTGCGCCACTCGTCTTTGGTGCACTGACAGGGTAAGTAGACTAGTCGGATAAGAAATGAAAACATTTGAAACAACTCTCATCTTGGTTCGTGTATATAGCATGTTGTCTTGGCTGCCAGTCTATCCCATCGATGTGGTGAAAACTCTGATTCAGGCTAATGATGGGACTGAAGAATCTTCAAGTGCAATAGATGTATCAATTCAACTGTTTCAAGACAGAGGTATCGGAGGTTTCTTTGACGGCATCACACCAAAAATGTTGCGGGCAGCAGTGAATCATTCAGTAACATTTTTCATTTACGACTTAATTTTCAACGCTCTTACTTCAGTCTAAGCATTAATTTACAAATATATTATTCTAGATTCAATAAAGCTGGCATATTCTTGAATTGTGATACCAGATTTTCTCTGTCGTCGACGTTTTTGGATGTTTTGATTTCAAATTCATACATAGTTGGAGGAATATGATCTAAATTTCCAGGGGCCATTGGATCAGCACTATCGTCAACACCACTCGCATACTGGAAGATTTTCATCATTGTTGATTTCACCATTGCCTCTGCAGTGTCCTGAATTCTTTGACGCTCTAACTTTGCAGAATTATCTTCACTGATAGGGCTTGGTGTGTTGTTGACAACTACATGTATATGCCACTGCTCAAACACAACCTTTTCTTCATGAGAAAGCATACCAAATAATTGCTTAGATGCTCTTCGCTCGAAGAAACTCAAAGTTAGAAATCCCGATAGAAGTTCTGGACCAATGGTAGTCAACCGTTGTAAGAACTCTTCAATACTACCATCTACCTTTTTGTCAAGAAAATCCTTCTTTTCTGGATTACCTGGTTTCTTTTTAGAATCAGAATTTGCTATTCTAGAGTAGGTCAGATGAAAACTTTCGCAGTCACAATCGATACACGAAATAGGACCAGGTGAACGAATGAACAGTACTGTATGAAGTATAGCTTTCAAAGCGTCTCTGACCTGCCCTGTTGCTAATTCTAGTTCTGGCAAAAAGAATTCTCGATGATTCATATGTATGCTGCGAAGTAACAAATTAAAATAGTGGGCGTTACAGCGTTTCCGTCTTTGAATTCTTTTCTTATGCTTCTGCTAGATTGTACCTGTAAGATTGCGAGTTTTTCAGGATGGATCTATTTGAGATACTATTTCAATGAACAGAATATGCATCTACTCAGTGTGTTCTTGTCTGTTCACAGAACTGTTAGGAGTGATGACTGATGGAGTTGTTTTTAGTACTGATTGTGTATGTACCTACGTAGACAGGCGTGGAAATCACAGTAAGACACCATCGTCGGTACAATACAATGCAACTTGACTCTATTTAAGGTACAACAATATACTTAAATTTTACTTTACACTGAATTTCTTTCAATTTTATACCTGTGCGAAGGATGGAACTTTTTCTGAAATCACTTCAGGGGCACTGTTTTTAAGTTTCATTGTCCATCTCGTATAAGTTTTTAATACCTAGTACCATCATCTTCCTTTTGTGGAATATTGAAGCCTTAGATATCAAAAATGAAAGATCAACAAAAAGGCTTCTTTCTTTTTTCTTAAAAGATTTTGCCTCCCTTTTTCGCAATCTCTACTATTTTCGACTTCATCTCGGCTCGAGTATGATGTCGAACTCCTTCACATTTCTTTTTGAGTTCTTTGAAAGGCCGAGGAAAGTGGATATTTATTCGTGGATTGGAGAGTAAATGTATATAATTGCAATCATATTGGTTGATTACAACATCCATCTCATCAAGTGTCTCGTTTGGAACATTTGGATTTCTACTGCTACTTCTAACATTTGTAATGACTGTTTCGGATTTATTCAAACCATTGGGTATCTTGTTAACGCATTCATTGCCCAAGATATTACATGCCACATAGTTGCTTACATCCCACCCAACATCATTTAAACTTCCAAGATGAATCAAATCTATGTTCCAATCAGTACGATTATGAATCAGCTCTACCATCCCCAAAGAGTCCAATGCTCCAAGTGTATTTCCAGTTGTTGTAATCCATTCATAAAACTTATCATCAATGGGCCTATTACAATTTTGCAACCACATTGAGACTAAATGTTTCACTTTTGGTGTTCTGTACATTATGACGACATTTATTTGATCTCCATCGATACTTTGAGGCATTATTCTCTTACGGAACTTTGACAGCATTGATGGACCTTCGGGTAATTTGACTATCAAATCCATTGCTTCAGTACCCATGACAATGTTCTTCCCTTCCTCCCAATATTTTCCAATTGTGTTTCGATACGATTTTATTATTTCGTCCACAGATAATTTCTGAAATAGATTTCTCTTTGGAACACGTTTTCTGTTTTGCAAAGCCTCCATCATGGGATAAAATACCTTCGACGGTGTCCAGGCCCATGTGTGATTGTCTTCATGCTCCAACCTTGCAATATCCAAAGGAACAGGCCATATCCAGCTTATAATTGGCTCAGGTAATTGTTCAAATTTTGAGTCAGAGAAACTAATTGTTGGCTTACTCCATCGATACATGTTTGTTTGAACACTGCTAGTACCTGTTTTATGTGGACCGGCTAGTAAACACAGTCTTTGCTTCTCTCTGTCGACTTTTCCATTGTTTCCAGCCCGCTTCTTATCTAGTTCTTTCTCATTGTACTTCGGACCCCGATCTCGTTTTACAGATAAGAGCTTTATTTTTGTCAACACATCTGAACTTGAAAGAAGTTGCAACGATATGAAAAGAAATGCTCCAAATGTGAAAATAAAAAGATACTTTTCTTGCATATTTTGCATATCTGATGTTGGCCGAATTATGACTTTGATAATATAGTGTTGTGGTGTTTCCAACCCAACTTTACTCAATATACGTACGTGCTTTTGCTCTCTCTAGCTGTGGTACGAGTAGTCTTTTAAGAGTGTGGACGAACGGGCCGTTAGACGTTACATTTCAAAATTGAGAATTGTGACAAAAATTAAACATGGATACTGTTGTCCAATTTCACTCTTTGGTCAGACAAAAGATACATATGTACCGTTGTGCGCAACGTTTCATCATTGCGTTCATAATTAATTATTGTAGATTTAGACATTAGCTACTTCATTTTTAGCCATTGATTTCAATTTTAGCATTGAAGCTGTTGCTAGTGCCAATGCTCCTGTGCTTACACTTAGTGCTCCGCTTACACCAAGCTTCTTTATGCTAAGAAAGACAGTGACCACTAAAACATTAAGCGGAATGCCAAATAAATTCATAATCACTGATCTGTGAGAGTCTGGAACATATTTACTTCGTAGAGTTCCAATCGATGGAAAATACATCCCAACACATGCTTCGAACACAAAAAATGCAGCTACAAGAGTAGCAAGAGGCATAGCAACAGCAGATCCTGTGGTGTTAACCCATGCAGCAATTCCCATGGCAATTGTAGCCATGCTCAACATTACAGATGTAGACTTTTCAGTTGTTACATTTTTCTTCACCAACTGTCCAAAAATTGTGGAACCCAAAAGACAACTTGCCATGAAACATGAAAAAACTGTTCCATATGGAGTTGCACTTCCCTCAAAAACGTTAGCAATAATGCCTGAAATTGCAGGAGGCCATTGCAAAACAAAAATATACATGGCTGCTTCGAATAGAGATTGTACTGCACCGACCAACATAATCTTAGGATCTTCTTTAACAACCTTCACTGCATCCCGGATAGACAATTCCTTTCCATCTTCATCTCCACTCTTTTCTGCCTTATTTTCTTTCCATAGAAATGACGCCAAAGCTGCTCCTGAAAGAAGAAATCCAATCGACAATTCAAAAGGACCTGTGGGTCCACGAGCACCCGCTGCTGCACCTGCAAATTGTCCAGCCAAAATTGCAACAAGAGCATCTCCAGCATATGCCTATCATTAGATGTATAGATTAACGAGACAATTCGAAAAAGTAACTTCCGTATGAACAATAGGTATTGAAATTCATGTGCTACTCACCATGCCAAATGTCTCCCCTAAATATTGACCTCCCTTCTCTTTACTCATTGCTTCACCCACCAACCACGATTCTGGCGCAGAGAATAAAAGACTTGTACCAATTCCAGACAAAACTCTTCCCATAAGTAAAACTCCTAAGATATTACTTTTTGTACTTGCAGCTCCTAGACTGTACAACAAAGCAAAAGCAAGTGTTCCACGCTTTCTTCCTTTACTATCACTCAATCTTCCAACTATAGGCCCAAAAAGAGCTGTACTTGCAAATCCAGTAAGAAAAAGTTTACTAACAGTTGCCAAGGAAGCTGGGATCCCATTGAAGATTTTGGACGAGTATACTTCATAAAAATATGGCCCCTGAAGCCAATCTGCACATCTCAGAAGCCAAAATACACTCAAAAATCGGATTTGAAGAGATTTAATAGCTGCAGGTTTTGCTTCTTCGTCAGAATCTCCGTTGTCCTTACTAGAAATACGGTCAGCAACTTTGATAAATGCTGTGGTAAGTGCAAGTGCAAGCAAATTCGCGTTGAACAAAGAAGTTGGTGAGGAGGATATGGTAGATGCAATACTGCTTCCTCCTCTCAGACCAAGAGACATTTGCATAGCTGATGTCGATCGAGATACTTTCGTTTCTTGAACATTGAAATTATTCAAAAATCTTGAGTTACTTGGATGAAGTGATGGGCTCGATTTTAGTCTATGCAACGAAAGGGAAGACGTAGAAGTCGAGAATGCTTCAGCTGAAAAAGAGAAGCAAAGGATAGCTACTGTAGTTGACAGTCTCATTCTTGCAGATGTTCCTCAAAATACAAATTTCAATAAAACTGGTTGTAGAGTAGAAATGATAAACCAAGTAATTCAATAACCGTAATAAAATTTGTGGTGCTGCCAAGCAAAGAGAAAGGTGTCACAAAAGGAAAGATGGATACATCATATCATCCATATTGGGTTGGGGATATGGAATCGTTACTGAAAAATGTGCGTCAGTGAAACAACCAAATTTCGTGGCTCAGGACCCTTTCTAATACAATACCACCACACCACACCCATCAGCCCATCAGAAGGTCAAGTCTTTCTTTAATCAAGGCATAGTCAATACCCACAATCTATTACGATAGTAACACCATCAATTTCATTTCAATATGATTCGTGCACTTCTTTTAACTCTCCTTCTCGCAGTTTCCACCATGGGATTTGCTCCATCCCCTGCTTTCCGTGCTGGTACGTTGGAGTGAGCAGTTTAGAATGGAAGAAAAAGCCTTCCAAATTTTGGTTTTGGCTAGCATCAAAACTTCACAGTTCATCATCAAACTGTTCGGGCGATTCCATGCAATAAATTTTCAAATTAATAAGTGGAAATTTGTGCAGTGGATATTTGTCTCTTGAATCGCTCGGAGAATTACCAAAAGCAAGCCCTCGCACCTCGCATTCGAGCTGATAGCTCTTCTCACCTTGCTTTACTAAAAGTTGTTATCTGCAACTTACACACTTCACTTTCATCAAATCATCATCTAACAATGATTTTTTACTTTCATAGCACCTAGCACCCAACTCGGAGTCTCCATCAAGGTAGACGTTGGAGAGGGAGAACCTATCGAGTCTGCAATCCGCCGTTTCAAGCGTGAGGTCAACAAGTCTGGACACATGATGGAGCTTCGCCACCGTAGATACTTCGAGAATTCTCAGGAGAAGAAGAAGAGAAAGGTCAAGGAGGGAAGAATGCGCAAGAGACTTGAGAGAATGCAGAGACGCAGAATGAACAACAGAACTTAAATTCTCAATCAGTTTAAATATATCAGTTATTGTTTCTGAGCAATCTGAAGTTCTATCCTTGGCTATACTTCACAATATTATGTACATTGATTCACACTCAATTTTTCTACAGCGACTTTCTAATTGTAACCCTCCTTTTTACCAACACACTTTCCAAGTGTTCAACTCTTTGTTGCAATTGTTCGTTCAGGCTTTCCAATTCACTGACCTGAGCTTTGAGTAAGAGGGCATTTTCTTTTGTTGCATCTAAGACTAACTCCGAAACCTTCCGTAGATCATCATCATCAACTCTTTTTTTCGTTCCCTGAACTACGACCCTAAATTTATCCTCGATAGACCCATCTTTCAACTTGTGAGCAGAGACATCAAGAATAGAATAACCACCTAAGCTCAATGACGCTGTAACACTAGCCAATAAACCATCATTATCTGGACCTCGAACAATGAGCTCAGTGGAGTCAGGATCATCATTATTTGCTTCAACTTCGAATGCAAATTCATTATCCTCAGATAGCTGTTGTAACTTCAAATGTGAAGATCTCTCTGTATCAATAAATAGTAGATTGACCAAACCTAATGTGCACCCAAACAGCACTCCAGCTGCCTGAGACAGTAAACGATTACGTTTCACAAACGGTAAATTTCTCTGGGCTGCTGTCAGATTTGAATTGGGGAGCCCAGCCTTCTTCGCAAAATTTTCTAATGTCCCCCTGAGATGTAAAACAAGATTAGATTTGAGAGTGGTGGATGATCCATGCTAATATGAAAAATAACTAGACTCACCCACAAAGAATTCCAGACACATTGCTTATCAATCCTCCAACAGCCGCAGCAGATAAAGTGGATAATCCAAATGTCACTCCAAGAGTACAGTCAATTGCATTTCCAGCTTGAATCATTACTGTTATTTTAATATGTGAAAAGAGAATTAGAAAATATTCAGAAGTTTAGAACATAAAACACTCTGTGATAAAAGGCAATTATATATTTTTCCCTCACCAGTCTGATCGACAATTCCGAAACCAACAAATGGAATAGAATTACTTATGTAATGTGCTCGAAGCTGAAAATCTGTAGGCAAAGTTACATCAGAAGAAGACGAAGACTCTGCCTTGGTCTGCATGGAGCGATGATATTTTCCACATGTTCTCCTTACAGATGGTGAACGAGCAATACATGAAAACGAGATCATGAGAGAGTGCAGGTAGTTTTTGATGTCAGAAAGTCTAGGTTATAGTGAATATATCAAATAGATATTTATTTGCATTAATCAATGCAAATAATTGTAACACAATACTATTACATAAAAGAAGAGGGAACATCAACTTCATTTTTATAGCAGTAATAGGCTATGAAACTAAGACTATTTACCTCCAAACCAAAATTATTAGATGACCACGGACACATGAGGACAGACTACTTAACTTGACTTAGAATGAGACAAGATACTGAGATGCAATGAATTGTATGAATGAATACTTAGCGAAAGTTCAAGGAAGTCCGAAGGTCAATCCAGTTAGCTTTAATCAAAGGCAAGGCTGCAAAATGATCGCTTTGATTGTATGAAGCATTCTTTGGAACAGCTCCTCTCATTTCGTCTGACGGACTGACAAGAAAGGTCGATGTGAAAGTGCCTGCACCAGAGATACCTTACTTCTGAAAAAAAGTCGGCAGAACATCGGGATGCAAGATTGCATATGAATATACAAGATTACTTTTCCATATCCGATTTTGAAAAACGTCATTGGCGCCAAAAAAGAAGGGCAAGGGAAAAATATCAATGAATAGAAATTTAGTTTAATATCCACTTTAAACTGAAATTTATGAAAGCCAATACGTAGTTCTCACTAGACATATTTGTCAGAACTTTCAAAATGAAATGACGTCTTATGTAGTTTTGCAGTAAACTAGGTTTTCCTCAATAGTCTCGTACATTCTGGAAACCCTTTCATTTTAGGAGGGTAGGTGTCCCTGCAGAAAGTCTGTCAAAAAAATAGCCGAAACCCATAAGTAAGGATCTAAATCCTTCTTAAATGTTTAAAAACTTTGGCGATGAAGCATGTGCTTGTGTCAAACCCAAGAAGAACATGCTGGCCGCCATCTCGATCGCTCATTTTCCAAACTCCAACCATTTACACTATCCACATTCAGCTCATTACTACCCTGAATAAAGTTGCAAAAGGATGTACAAGTTAATTGCATTGACTCTTCTCCTCTCCAACGATGTGGAGTCCAAGTCTCTTCACCCTCTCGTAAAGGGAAAGCATCAGTTCATTCAGGACATTAGAAGAGCACAGAAGGTACATGGAAAATTGCCTAGAAAGCTTTCTCATGATCGCCTTATCGCCAAATCAGTTCACAAACCAGGTCTCAGATCTGCTCAAGTTGCTTCCGAGCCTCAAGTTAACTCGGAGGTAGAATCTCGTGCTACGGAAGCGACTGCTCCAGAAAACAGCAGTCACCGTGAACTTTCATGGTGGACCAACTTCTGGAGTGGCAACAGTGATGCTGAAGTCGACGGCGAAAACATGGACGGAGAACAGGCTGAAGGAAGCAAGAGCTGGTGGTCAACAAACGGATGGGGAGGTGGATACAACAGTGAAGATGACATGTGGCAAGGATCGACAAACTCTACTTATGTTACTGAGTCCTTGGCAGATTTCTCGATCAAGTACGCTGGATGTTCTTCCCTCACATCTTTCGTAGAATCTGACGATGGATCTTACCCTTTTATAAACCAGAACTTTGTATCCTACCGTCTATGTCCTTCCGAGTCCTGTGCTGACGACACCTGGCAAGGATGCAAGTCCCAGTACGGTGAATACTTGATGAATCTTGAGGATTTCCTCAATGTACAGCAAGATTACCTTGATGAGGAATTTGAGTACTATTGCAACTTCTGTGAGCAGTGCATGTATTTTGACAAATACTTCTCTGGAGAAGGACAGGATGGCTGTGTTATGACTGACCAGTGTCAGGATTACTATGACTTCTGCTCCGATGAAGCTAGAAAGCAAATTGAAGAGGAGGCCGACTTTAACCTTGATGATTTCTTTGAATGTCAAGAGATTAATATTTTCGGTGGAAATGATGATCAAGATGGCGGTGATGGCTACTACGACAAGAACTACGTCAACTCCATGGATGATAAATACGATGTTGCTTTTCAGAATGGAGGAGTAGCATATGTAGGAACCCACTGCATGAACGGAGAGATTTCCATTGGGCTTTTCGCAGACGATCAATGTACATCATACATTGGAAATCAAATTGACTTTTTTAATGCAACTCAAATGGAGATCGAGACTAGTGTTGTCGAAGAGCTCTATGTACCAGATGGCTGTGTAGCTTGTAACGGTGACAACGTGAGTATGACAACCAATTTCTTTTACACGCTCCTTTTTCCTACTTTTTACTGAAAATCTCCACTGTCTTTTCTCTTAACAGATCTATACTACTGGGTACTTTTTCACAATGGATGAAAAGGGGAATGAAGAATACGACAAGATGGTCGAGGAAATGGAGAAAAATGGACAGCAAGAATTTGTATCTGAAATCTGTTACAACATGTACACCGCAAGTGCAAAGTGCCATATGCACTTTGGGGATGATATTAGCGATGCTCTTGAAGTGAATGAGAACGAGATGCTTGACCAGCAAACAACTTGTGACTTCATTGAAGACGTTGTGAAGAACCGTATCGATGATGAGGGATTCGTCTACAGTCATCAGAACGTACGTAGTAACCCAATTGCTGACTATTTGGGTATGTTCGGTGCAGATGATATGGAAACTAATCCAACTGCGGCTCAATGGTTCGGACTTGTTGCCAGTGGTGTAGCATGTGCTGCGATGGGATTTCTAGCTTGGGACCTTAAGAAAAAGGTAGATGTCTCTCCTGCAAGTACTGAAAAACTTATTGCAAACGAGGATGCTGTAGTTGCTTAAGCAATTACAACCCTGTCATACATTCCTTATCGATGAGTTGCTTTTATCATTGTGAATAATCGCACTTTCTAAATTGATCAAAGTTAATAGAAAATATACTAAGCAAAAAAATTTTAATAGACATTTATTACTTGAATTTATTCATTACTACGAGTAAATTGAATCCCACAATACCAATTCCTCTGTATCTACTCCGTATTTGAAACAAATAACTGAAACTGATCAATCCTTTTCAGTAACTATGTCGGGGGATAAAGTTAATAGTGAGATATGGAATTTCAATTAGTGGAATCGAATCGAGTCGAGTCAGTCACACTTTTTTGATAAAGCTTTTTTATTTCGTACATTCTAATGATGCATTTACGTTTTAAAAAAATTAAGAATCTAAAACATTGTTTGTTATTATAATATCATAGCTCTACAATCCAAGGTCACCGCTAATTTGGAAAATGATAACATTACCATCTTCTCCTGCAGTGTAAAATGTATTACTCGGTCCTGCGATAACACTTTTCACTGCTCCCTCATGTCCACAATTGGAGTATCTGTGGTCGATACTACACAAGAAGCACATTGGTGGCGTTTTTGATGTTTGTAACAATGATCGAACAATTATTTTCCCATTGGAAGCACCTAGAACAAGCAAAGCATTATTCTTTGGATCTGCGGTCAAAGCCATGCTAATGATTCCAACCCCACAATCTGTTGTACTAACACACTCTCCGTTGGTGCTATTCCATACCTTCACTTTACCATCCAATGCCGAACTTAAAACAAAGTTCCCTGCAGCACTTTCAAAATGAGTGAGAGATGTCACAGCATCGGTGTGTCCTACCCCAACTGCTTGATTCCCCTGAGTTGGTGATGATATAGTTCCAGCAGTACCTTGAGTATTCTGTGTGATTAGGTATTTACAATCCCAATCTGCACTAGAGTCCCATAGTCTAATCGTTTTATCTGTGGAAGAACTCCAAAGCATGGTTCCCACCATGAGTAAGCTAGTGATTTCACCAGCATGTCCAAATATGGCCTTAATAAGCTTGAATCCACCCTTCCCAGAATTCATGGTAGTGTCAAATTTCCATATCCTTATCACACTATCTCTACCTCCAGAAAAACACATATCTCCTTGAGTGATAAAACAAGATACTCCAATTGCATGTGCATATGGTGAAGTTTCATGCATATGTAACTCCATTGGAGGATCACCTGGAGCTCCAAGATTCCAGGCATGAATCATACCAGCATTTACTGCAGGGACCTTGATAGATGTACCTTCAAACGCACAGAAGAGAAAATTGCTCTCAACCATAATTTTATTGACTTTTCCACCCATGTTATGCTTTACTTCTTCATTGAAACCGTTCGCGGTATTGTATAATCTCCAGTTACCATCGTGACTCGAAGTGAATATCTTCAACCCAGCCGCTGGGTCATTCCAAATAGCCACATCAGTACTAGGAAAGAATGAATTATAGTTTCTGGAAGTATCTTTGTCTGAATTTCGAATTGTTTTATGCATCTGAATTACATGTTGAAAATTGCAGCCTGTACCTCTAGAGCAGTTCCCTTTGCTGAGAAAATCACGGCATAGTTGTAGATGCGGCTTTTCTCCAGTCCCTTCGAATCCTGAATGCCCTCTTCCACTGTTGTTGAAACCTCCTCTACCTCCTCTACCTCTACCACCACGACCTCTCCCTCTACCTCCTCTGTTATACGACATGACTTTATTTTTGGAAGTTGAGTATTACTGTACTTTTCTACAATCAGTTGAATTTTCTCTTTGGTAAATCATGCTTACCTCTCTTCGACTAGATAAATAATTGTTGGAAATGAAAGTGTTGATTCTCCTTCTTCGGAATAGTATCCCTCACCTCAATATAGAAGAATCTCTTGGAACAAGTAAGTACCTCTTTCACAAGATGCAATTTGGTCCACTGTAATAATAGGAGTATCTCGTGGTGTTTTGTGTTTTTAGATGTGTGTGTTTTCATCTTTCAACACAGGATCTATTAGAAGTTCTTATATGGCTATCCTATGTATAATTATAATGGCTCTCCTCCAATAGCAGCCACAGGTTTATTGCGTATGTACTCTACTGTCCCACGTTATGATGACGGAGAGAGAAGAGGAAGGAAACCAAAATGCACTTGTTTGTTTGCTGAATACTGCTTTTTGATACTTGTTCTTCAAACTCCAACCTAAACAAAGTAGAATCATGAGATTGACATCGGCTCTTCTTTTCTCAGCTATAGCATCTGTTTCAGCATTTACTGCTCCAACTCCACATGCGCAAGTATCTAGGCTCAACACCCAACTTCACGTTGCGGCCGAAACCAAGCCTTTAGGGAAACCTGGAACTGCAAAACTTGATACTGATTGGAAAGATCTAGGATTTGAATTTCGTCCAACCAAGAGCAATCTAAGAATTACTTACAAAAATGGCGAATGGGGAGAGTTTGAAATGTCTGAGGTGAGTTATTCAGTGTAGAGTAGAAAAAAGTTAAAAATTTTAAAACTCATCTTCTCTTTTGAATCATCAGGATCCTTACATCAATGTTCATATGGGAGCAACAGCATTGCACTATGGGCAAGCTTGTTTTGAGGGATTGAAAGCATTTGCTCATGAAGATGGATCTGTACATGTATTCCGCCCAGATGAAAACGCGAAACGTCTACAGAGTTCTTGCGAACGTACCTTGATGCCTGTACTTCCACATGACAAATTTATTGAAGCTATTAACGAAGTTGTTAGAGATAATATTGAATATGTACCACCTTATGGATCCGGTGGAGCACTTTATTTGAGACCATTGTTGTTTGGAAGTGGAGCAAGAATTGGTTTACAGCCTGCTGATGAATACACTTTTATCATCATGGTTATGCCAGTAGCTGACTATTACAAAGGTGGTCTTTCATCCCCAGTAGATGGTATTCTCATCACTGATTTCGATAGAGCTGCTCCTAGAGGGGTGGGTAATGTGAAGGTAGCAGGTAACTATGCTGCTGATATGCTGCCAAATATGAGAAGCAAAAAGGCGGGATTCCCTATTGGGCTTTACCTCGATGCTGCAACTCAATCTAATATTGAAGAGTTTAGTACAAGCAACTTTGTTGGAATTGACTCTGAGAATAAGAAATACGTTACACCAAAAAGTTCAAGTGTATTGCCAAGTATCACCAATAAGAGTTTGATGAAAATAGCAGAAGACGAAGGTTTGACTGTTGAAGCAAGAGATGTTCTTCTCGAAGAACTTGAAACTTTTGACGAAGTAATGGCATGTGGAACAGCTGTAGTTGTAACACCTGTTGGATCAATTACAAAGTTGGGAGAAACTGATGAAGATACTGTTAAGTACACTTTCGGAGAAAGCCAAGAGGAAGTTGGACCAATCACTAGAAGGTTGTACGACCGCGTAAGAGCTATTCAATATGGAGAGGAAGAAGATAAGAATGGCTGGCTGTACAAGATAAATTAAATTTATATGATATTGTGAAGAAATTTAATCAAGAGTATTTTACTTTTTTATTTACATCAATCTAGCATCAATCGCTTTGCTTCATGTCGAAGTCTAACATGTATGGAAACAATTTCAGTAATATTTTTATAACACAATTGAGGTAAGTTGAAGATCCAAAAGTCTGCTACTACGAGTAAAGAGTACACCAGTTCTCACTGACAAGAAATGAATTTCATCAAAAAAGTCCAAATAAAGGGAATAATTATTTCAGAAATGAAATGTGGCTATGTGACGCGCTAGATAATAGGTACCAAAACACATACAACACTAGCCAAAACAGGCAAAGAAGGAGAAAAAAAAATAGAAAAAAGAGCATGCGAGGAGCAAAATAAAGGGTGAAAAGATATCTTGATGAACCAACAATTGAATTACAAACATACCTTCTTCTTACTACTCGCGTCTTGACTGATACAAACAGTGATTGAGCGTGACAATGTCGGACTTTCTGAACAAACAGATTCGAAGGCCAGCTCCGCCTCAGGTTGTTCACCTTTGTAATTCTCAATTAATCCCTAATGTCGATCCTCCAATCCATGTCATTGAAGGAACGATAACTTCTGTGACCCCTGCAAACCAACGTACGCCTGAGCTCTTTACAGTGACCTACAAAGGAGGTTTTACCGAGCGACTAACCGCTGAAGAAGTAGAGATTGGCCTTTCTCTGATGGATAAAAGGTTTACTAGTTGCCTCAATGCAAGCACAATTGAGAAAGAGCAAGAGAGGGTGATCAAGTACAATGAAGCTATGCAAGAGCGCTATGATCTTGGGATGGAAGTTAAAGTCAGTCATGAAATTATGTGGAAATTGACACTTGTTGCAGCTACGGAGATTGAATATGAATTTCGTGTTGGAGAGCGCCTCGCCCAATTACAAGCTAGCAGCGGAGCTTCCCAGGAACAGTCATGTAGATACTACCGCGAGCACCCTACTAGTTATCTCGGTGGACAATACACTGCCCCTACAAAACCATCTGAAGATACATGTGGGAAAGTCATCTTTTCTCCAAGTACTCTTGCGCAGAGAGTAAGAACTGGTATTTCAAAAGCATGTGATTATTATCAGAGCACTGTAGTTGGGAATCAAGAATACAGTAGAAGAAGTTCACGTATTGCTTCTTCTTCAGCACCGACGACTAGACCTAATATTTTAGAAGTAGGTGGAGCTGTGGCACTGTCCGTCTTGCAAATTTTTGAAGAAGTCGGCGATGCATCAATAGGACAGGCAGGGGAATATCTGAAATCCGAGGTGGAAATGGAAGGAGAAGAAGAAGAAATCAATCCATACTTCAAGCCAACTGCTCTGATGATCTACAATCACTTGCGGGCACACCGTTCAACTAAGGCAGCTGATTTTCAAACTGCCATTAATTACGCAATGGAAGATTCCATCCCTATGCCAATGCCTCTAATGGACCTCACTAAACTATCAGAAGATTTGATTTCCAATGAAAAATGCAAAGTCGCATTTGAATGTGTATCTGGACAAACTCTGAAGGCATTACATTCCATAGAACCATCTGAGTTCTCACAATGCAAATTTAGACTAACGTTTGAAAGGGAAGATACCGATGGAGATGAAGAAAAGTCGCTTGAAATGGACGACATTATTACAGAGAAGGAAATTCTGAAGCAAAACGAGAAAACTTGGAGAGCTAGAAAATATTTTGAAACATGGAGACATGTGTCTGTCAATGGTGGGAAGACTGTTTGGCCCAGTTGGAGTCTTTACACGAACGAGAAGTTGAAAGAGTTCAAAAAAGAGGAAGTAGCTGACGAAACTTCGAATTCTGTGGACCCGCCTACGGGCACAAATGAAACAGGCGAACAAGCGACAAATGACTTGGCTTTAGCTCAAGCACTGGCAGAGACTACAACAACAACCTCCCGTCGTGCAAGAAGGACGACAAGAGGAGATGGGGCCGATGGGCCTGTTTTCTATGGTTCAAATCAATCTCTCACTCATCAACAAATTATAGATACAATTCAGAGACTTACAGTGAAATCATACCCCAAAGGAATGACAGTTATGGACTTGAAAACTCTAATCATGGGGGATAGTGAAATTAGCAATTACAATGCGATGACAGAGTTGAAAAGAGTTCGCACAGCACTCGGTAAACTTGTGTGCCGCATGGGAAAACTCGATCGCTTATTTCTTGACATTGAAATTGAAAAGACCTTACGAACCAGTATTGCATCCGAGCAGTTGATATCTTTACTATTTGTTTCCCAAGTCAGTAAAGAGATCAAGGAAGGAGGAGAGGCGAACGACACTGTATACAGTTCTTCAAATATTTCAAATGCTAATCATGATACTGCTGTTCCGTCTAGCGAAACAGAACTAGATGAACTGCAAAAATATATTCAGACGCTACATGTTACAGAGTTATCAATACGTTCGATTCTCCTTAGTCACTACAGGTCGGCTAGAGGTAACAACACTCTACAGCAAATAACACCAGTCGTTTTAGCAATGTCTGCTGACGAGCGTGAGAATGACTCTGAAGGTGTTGACAAGGTATTCTTTTTCCAAAAGGATGAAAGTGGCAATGTAACAAAAGAAGTACGTGGCGACATTGAATGGATAAAGGAAGGTCATGACCATATTGGAAAAAGTGTTTACAGACCGGCCGTCGTAAACGTAGACAGTATGCTAAACGTCGATGCCTCAACTATCACCTGTTACTGGTACAAGATTGTGGCATTTTGTCCTTCAAAGGAAGTAGATGTTGACGATGATGATGTAGATAATACAAAGGATACAACAAATTCTGATTTGAATGTTGTTGATTGTGCATCAGTGGGACGTAGAACTCGTTTCAAGGCAGTATGGGAAGGTTCCATCGAATCTCAGGAAGATTCCAATGAATATCTTATCCTTACTGAAGCCCAAGTGGACGCTGGATTAAAAGCAGCAGAATTATGCAGAAGAAAAAATTTAGAAGAACCTCCTGAACCCATTGCCCATCCTTTTGATGGTATGGAAGGAATGGGGATTCTTCTACGTCCAATTGAAGGCGATGAAAAGACCCCTTTGCAGGCGATGGTTGCTGGGCACGAAACCACAAAGAAAAAAGAAAGAGAAGGAGTTGACTTTCACCTTTTAGTGTTCCCAACTTCAACTCATGAATCGCACAATAGACATGGTTTCTGGGGAACTGTATCTTCAGACGGTTCTCAGCTGAAAGTTAGTGAGAGTGGACTTACATACCGGATCGAGGCACAGGAATACCATCCATCTTCACCGGCATATGCAGCATGTGAATCTGTAGTTGAGTATCTAGAAGGCAATGCAACTGTTGGTCCATTTCTGGAACCTGTTGACCCCATTGCACTTGGTATTCCTGAGTACCCTGAAATCATCAAGCACCCAATGGATATTTCTACTGTAAAGAAGAAATTGGCCAATGGAGATTATGGGAGAATTCCACCTGGAGGAGAATACTCTAGTTCTGTCGGGAAAATGCTTCATGGCCCATTTTATCAAGACATCATGCTCATATTTGACAATGCAATGTTATTTAATCCAAATGGGGACTATATTCACAACGTTGCAGCAAATTTGAAAGCTCTAACTTCCAAAAAAATCACAACTCTCTCAAATAAAGCAGAATCACAGGCCAATGCGTATGCATCTATCAGTGGAAATTCACGCAGGAAGAAGTCTTCTAGCGTTTATGTTGCAGAGGACAGCGACGTAGATATGTATGAATACGAAAGTGATTACGATGATGAATTCAGAAGCAAAGGTAGGAGCAAAAAGCGAAACAGGTCTAAACCATCGAAAGTGGAGGACTATGCAACTAGAGCAATAGAGCATCCTATCAGATTTCAGAATACCACAGATAGTTCCTTCATTGCATCCCTTCCATTGAAAACAAATCCCAAGAAATTTTCTTTACCGATAGAATGGAGTTGTAGAATTACAAGAAATGTGAATGGGACTAAAACTGAAGATGTAATGAAAACAAATGAGTCTAATGACACGAACAAGGAGCGCGAAGATTTGCAAATGATTTACAGTCAGATTAATGATCAGCATAATGCATCGATAAGAAGGTCATCAAGAGCACAGCAAATGGCCTCTGGGAAGACTGGTGGACATCAAATGAGCGATGCCCTTTCTGGTGTTGAATTCTATCTTCTCAATAGGGATGATGACTTGCGTCAGGAGCTAGGGTCGCTGGCACCGGAAACTACAAGTAGGGAAAAAGTGGAAAAAATGCGTCAAATTCTTCATGAAGAATACTATGCTAAGCTCTTTTACAAATATTGCTCCGCATCTAATACTAGTAATCCAGTGGTGATGGAGAGCATGTCAGATAAGGGCACTGGCATTTTCACCGATTCGTCATTCCCTCCTTTTCTTGGTCGGGTTGTTCCCAATGTAAGTGATGATACCGATCAGGTAACTTGGGAAATTAATCCAGAATTTATAGTTCCCGCAATTCGTTGGGTATTGCGCGGCTTAGTTGCAAGTGGTCACATAGTTGAATGGGAACGAAACTCTCTCAGTTCTTACGAGAATGAGCCTCTATTACTCATCAATCATGTCTACTTTTACAACGGGAAGAAATGCCCTTACGAGGTGTTAGTAAAGAGAAAGAAAGCAATGCAGGCATTGGACGAAGAGGAAGAGTCTGAGGAGGAAGTTGAAATGAGTGCATACGAGAAAATGAGAGCAGAGCGTGTAGCAAGAAACAAGGAAAAGCTAAAGGCTTTGGGCTTAGCATAAGGGTTTACAGATCAAACACAATTAACACTAGCAGTTAACTTTAGAAGAAAGGGAAAAATAAGCACAGTTTTATTTATTTTTATTCAATTTCACTATTTTCTTCATTTATGATAGAAGGGAATCAAGATTATCAGAAACATCAGCCAATGGATCTTCACTGTCATCATCGGAACTCAAATCATCAAGTGAGTCTCCCAATCCCATTACAATATCTTTTGCAGCTTCTTCTCTAGCCTTTCTTTCTGCCTCCATTCTTTCGTGGTATTTCTTTGCGGTCTCTTCAGCAAGTTCAAATACCTTTGCAGAATCCCTCAACATGTCACCAGGCTCTGGCTCAAGAGTCTTTGTACTAAGAGCAATTCTTCCATTCACCTTGTCATGATCGATGATCATACATTTGACCTGCTGTCCAGGTTGCAATACCTTCTCAAGATCCTCAATACGGTCGTAAGAAATTTGTGAAATATGAAGAAGTCCGGACATACCTCCAACCTCAACGAATGCTCCATATGGCTTAAGAGCCTTAACAAGACCTGGGATAATATCACCACGGGACAAGTCAGACATTTGCTGTTCAACAACTGCACGACGGTTAGAAACTACAAGTTTGTTATCATCCTGGTTTACTTCCAAGAATTTAAGTGGAAGCTTCTGTCCAATAATATCTTCGGTTGGAAGCTGTCCAGTAAGGTGGGATCCAGGAAGGAATGCTCTAAGTCCTTCTACAAGGCAGATAGCTCCTCCACGGTTCACTGCAACAACTTCAGCTTCAAAAACTTCATCCTCAGCCTGCTGAGCAACTACCTTTTCCCATGCCTGACGGTACTGAATACGTCTGACAGATACTAGGAGCTGACCGTTCTCATCCTCCTCAGAGATGATTTGGAATTCCATCTCCTGGTCGAGGTCAACAGTACTCTCGATAGAAGCTCCCTGTTCAAGGAAAAGGGAGGACTCCTGAGTTGGAAGGAAAGCAGAAGCCTTTGCTCCAATGTCAACAATTGCTCCACCATTATCGTATTGAACAATATTTCCCTTTACTACATCATTACGGTTGAAAGAGTAGTCAGTCTCTGCAACTGCCTTATCGAAATCCTCGTAAGAGAAGTCAAGTCCCTCAGTGGAGGTAACAATAGTTGGTCCCTTGTAGTTCTTCTTGAGGCGATCAAAACGGGTCATAGTCTCAACATTCAATGCAGAGGTTTGCTTTCTACAAAAGAGAGATAGGTTAGAAATATGTTGAACCAAAAACGAAATAAACACGGAAGAAAGAGTGAAATAGATGTAAGAAAGCGACTAGTTTCGGAGCCCAACAAGTACAGACATGTGCAGCTGAGAAGAACGTTATGCATTTCATTCAAAACCATTTTTTCCACCAGTTATTTTCATGAATGAAATGGGTGGCGCATTTCACTCTTCCAATTCAGACCACAGAAATAGTTGCTCAAAAACAACAAGTATTTCTTTCTTTTTAGAGAAATTTCTTCAGTATTCTCCTCTACAAAATTCTGAACTCACGGTTGCATAGAAGGTGCGAAGGCAGATGCCCCCATTGCCATAGAGAAGGTGAGCGCGATAGAAAGCTTCATGTTGATTCTAATGATGATTTCTTTGTGTTGCTGTTGTCGTTGCACAGTGTAGAGTGATGGGTGCAAGAACTAAAAACCGAATGAAAGCTGAGTAAGAGGGAGATTGATTTGATGGTCAGCCGCATCTTCGTGCGTCACGTGAAGGCTGGGGATCTCTTGGAATAGGTACTGAGCTTGACTAAAGATTCCTTCCTCCGCTAAAATTTCCTATATTTCTCTGATTTTTTGGAATCTTGCTCCAACAGCAACCTCAAGATACAACACATCAAAACCTTCATCTGTTTGGAACTCAAAAAAATTATTATCAATTATCTGCTAATTGCATTCTAAATTGCACACACAATTGAAAAACAAAACCGAAATCATGAACAATCGATGGAATATATTTCTTTTCTTTCTTTCTCTTCACTACACAGCTGCATTTGTACCGTCAGCAAAGACCAATTTTGTAACTAGGCTTCATAATGAGGAAACTACTTCAGAAGATAAAGATGCCCCACTTTCGTTTGAAGATGCTACTGCAAAATTGAAGGAAGAGGAGGATTCAATCAAGGCAGCGGCGAGAGGACAAATGATGGAACAGGATGCACAACGTTATCAAGAAAAGAAGGCTACTTATGACGCAATGAGAGAGAAAATTCGTGCTCGTGCATCTGATTTAAACATGAACAAATCGGTTGCAACTCAAGAAGCCATCAAAGCAGCAACCCAAAAAGCTGCAGCAGGTGAACAGGCATCACAGCCAACTGTAGATCTGAGTAAATTCAGTGATAATGTGTTTGATGATCCAGAGGATGAGTTAACAGATGAACAAATGAAAGAGATCGACAAAGTTGGGCAAATGAGTATCATTGAACAAATCAAGGAAGAATTAAAGAACACAAAATTTCCTACTCCTGATGCTACATTGAAGCAAGCAGGTTTGATGATTGTTATTTTTTTGGTAACAGCTACTCTTATTTTGAAAGCTGATGAATTCTTGAGGTTCCAGTACACTGACTGGGGGTTCATTCCGAGATCGGGTGAAGTTCTAGATTATAGTGATCTTACTCTACCAGAAGGCTTCACGGATCAGATGACCGAAGAGGACTTATCAAATCTATAGAAATAAATGGTTGACATATATATATGCTAAAGTAATGAAGAGATTTATAATTTCGAGACTCGAGACTAATTATACCCTTACTCACTCGTAGACTTGTGACAAAGCGATTTTATAAATTACTATTTCTCAAATCTATTCCATTATTTGCATTAAGAAATTGGAAAGTATTCATAAGCTTGTTGTGTTGCAATTTTTCCATCACTTTTACTTTTGTTTACACTTCTTACGCTAGAGACCGGTATGTAAAGTAAAATTTAAAAGAGAAACTACCGAACAAGTAAAGAACGATGCACAATGTCCTACTTTTACATGGCAATATGTTTTTGAATCTAGTTTACTTTCATTTCAGTATTATTGAAAAGATCGTTCAATTCATTTTTATCAAAAATAGCATTGCAGGATGTTTCGGAGAAAATGACTCTGGATAAAACAAATCTGTATTCCTTCAACCCAGAACATACCACAATGTGAATAAGATGCAACATGCAATTGTAACACTCACAATCATATCATCTCTACCTCTTCTCCTTCGTATGTTATCAATTATCCCATTTAAACCAGGGATTTTACCGGCCATGTTAAGAACCTTTGTCCCAACGCCACGAAGAGCGACACCTTGGTTTCTGATCTCGTTCCTGATATCACTGGCTTGATTCAGAACACTCGTTGCACTCTTTATGGAGTTTCCAATGGCATTGCGTTCTCTCAGAAGCTGTTCCATGGCAGGGTCTTCTACCTGCATGCCATTGGTAGTTGCTCCACTAAATAACTCCAATGACTCTCGTTTCCGATGGATTGCCGCAGAAGCCTTTTTAAAATCATTAGTTGAGTCAAACAAAATTTCCCTATAACGCTTCACTAAAAGTGCATGTTGTGCTTTGTTTGACCTTTCCGCAACAGGAGCCATTTTGGTGTTGATTAGGTCGTTCATTTGACTCAAAGTTCTGTTGATTTCATTAGCCAAAAGGTTTTCTTCACTAGTTGTATTTGTCCCAGATTCAGCGGCATCAAGGCCACCGCTACTACTCGAAACACTCCTATGGTTGAGTGGAGAGTCTACCTGGATCTTTTGAGCAAGGAGATGGTACCGAGAGATCTTGTCTTCTAGGCTACGTTCGAGTTTTGTTGCCTCACGTCGGAGTGCATCAAATTCCTCCATCTTGGAATGAGTAGCACGTTTACGAATAGAGCTTGAGGAACTAATTTTGTCTTCCAGTAATTCAAAGGAGAGCGACTCTTTTTGTTTTGTGAGTTTAATACGTGTTCTTAAATGCAAATAGATGCTACTCGTACATCTCAATTGCAATTCGGAGAAGCTTTTTCAGTAGATAGTCTAGCAGGTAGTCTAGTTGCAAGTTCAAGTGCAGCATCGCAGGATTTCAGGTTAGCGTACGTACGTATTAATTTCCAGTACTAACGTTTAAAAGGGCCTTCTTTTATTCAAATGTTATCATTTTTTTACTTTCTCTTTGATTATGGCATAATAAACAATAAGGTTTCTCATTTCGATACTCTCATCTGAACTATCCAAGACATCAAAGCAATACGATGCCCATGAGCGATCTGAAATTGGTTCATCAAGAGAAATCATCCATTTCATGAGTTCTACGTTCTATAGCCATGAGTTCATCATAGACTACGCCTCTTGTACCTGCAATGAAGCAATCAGACTCTGATGCTGCTGGCGCGACGCACTTATTCTCTTCATATGCTACCGCAAAGGTCTGAGGCTTGAGTGCATTATGCCAGAATAAGATCGCATTGAGTCAGTCAAAGTTCATGGCTTGGAAGTTTGGTTCGGATGCTCTACCAGTTGCTAAATCATCTGTGCCAGAAATATCTTTGTCGAAAACACATGCTGGTAAAACACACGTATCTACTTTCTATAAGTCTATGAATACCACAGGGTTCTCTAACTCCTATAGAAACTACATACTAGCATCGTCCTCATCTTCAAATATTGGTCGTATACTGGTGCTTGCATCATTACTTTTATAGTATTTCACAGCCTTTCAATGGCAGCTTCTCTTGAGTCGTCAGACTTGAAGTAAACATGAATGCGTCCATCGTTTTGTAGACCAAGCTTACAAGTATTCTTGTGCTGTTCTTCAAAGATTTGAATAAAGGGGATCAATCCGCTTAATCTACCACATTTTGCAGATTTACATTTTGACCTCAAGACCTTTTCCGGTTGCTTGATTTTTCATCATGAGTGAGATAGCATCGTTACTGATAGGTCTCCATAAAAAAAACTTGCATCTGTACGAAAGCCTTTGATAATACTCATTGGAGCCTGAATCAAAGGATTCCTGAGGGGTCCGTTTTTTCTATTTACTGAAAAACTGTGAGCTACTACTAGGCGATCAAGATAAAGACGTCTCGATTTCGATTTGTCATTCCCAATGAAAGCAAATGGACCAGTCTTTTGGTCATTTTAATGCACTCCTTTCATCTGAAGTCTCAATATAATCGATCTAGGATTAAAAATACTCCAACTCTTTCACAGATGGGAAAGATATTCTGCCTCTATTGCCAAATCTAACATACCTCTACAAAGTTAAGTTGCCTTTCTTTTTCAAACTTCGTTTTCGTCACTTTCATCGCGTCGCGTAGCTTGCTTCTTTCTGATGAAAAGTGATTAGATTCATATGTATGTAGCATATTATCCAACAAATGCATTCATGTCTTCTATTTTGCTGATTATGGAGCGTATTATTTAACAAACGGATTCACGTCTTCTAATAAATATTCAATATTAGTACTAGCGACAAAGTACGTACAACAAAAAATCGTGTGTTTCAAAAATCGAATAAGTAGAATTGCATTCTTCTCCACTTTCAATCGGAATTACATCCTTCTCAGTCTTCATTTTCAATCGAATTAGACTTCATTTTCAATCAAAACGAATTGAACTTACTCTCACAAGCATCAACCCATTCCTTGACTGGAGACTGCCCTTCCTTCTGCAAGGATGGGGAAGCGCAGTAGGAAGAGAAACCATTCTCCAAAAGCGGTTTCTTCACCGGACCGAAGAATCAAAGCGTTCGAAGCCAAAGTTAGTCCCTCCGAACTTTTTGCAAAACGATTCAAAGCATCCGATGGAACTCCAATTGAAACTCTTCTTCGTGACTGTAATGTATCATCTCATCCTTTGAAAGATTGGGAGGAGTACATTTCCTATTATTACATGACAAGATACAATAACCCTGCAGTTGAATTTCAACTTCGACAACGATGTTAGGAGCTGTATCTACATGCCGAGTTACGAGAATGATACCGAGTTTGTAAAGGTGCTGATACACTATGCTAAATTATGTCAGGATCCTTTGAAAGAATTTCAATTTGCATGCGAGTGTCGTGTTGGGAGGGAGATGGCCATGTTTTGGATGAGTTGGACTTGGTTTGCGGAAAAAGCAAAGGATTATCGTTTGACTTTGAAATTGTTTGAACAGTCTCTCACCTGTGTCAAAGGGGAAAAGATGACTGTTGTCAAGGAGAGATTTGCTTGTTTCAAATTGAGAATGAGAGATTTAGGGATTGACTTATACTCTTTGAGAAATGATGTAAAAGAGAAAGTGCAGACGACTCAGACTCCTCATAGTCGTCGTTCTTCTAAGATGCATAAGGTGAGTTATACAGAAATCAGGGATTTCCATGTTGCGCTTGCTCTCTAGCCTAAAAAGAGCAATGGGGTCGTAATTAGTACAAAGTACTCCCTCCTGACTCCCATTTACAGAGTCCCGATGCCAAAGTTATTCTTTCCAAATGAATAACTGTGACTGTTCATATTATCCATGCTCAGCTCTATTTCCTTTCCTGAATGTAATCCCATCTTGGCCCAAGCGTGGCGTCGAATGTCATTGACAATTATCAGAAGTGCTTCTTTGTCACAAAGCACATCCATCTCGTTGAAAGCGAATACGCAACATGGATTTTCCCAATATCTCAATAGCTAGACAGTCTCCTTTGACTGCAACCTGTGCAGTCTCTGGCCCTATTTCTACAAGCCATCCTTTCAACTATCGCACCAAGAAACGCTTTGATATGAAAGAAATCTCGGGGTAAGCCTCCTCAAAACTTCTCTGAAAACATCTAATAGCACTCGATTGTAGCTTCATTCTTCACAATTTATATCATCAATACTTGTTTTCACTGTAAGGGGTCTTTCTCATTGGTTAAAACAGCCCAGAGTTTGTAAACGTCCTAACCCTAACCCAAACTCAATTCAGAATCGTGAGGTCTCTTATTTTCTTTCTGTCCAATGCTGCCATAATAAAGATGACAACGTCTTGGTCTTGTTACAAGAAGATTGGACAGAGCTTTAACAGTGGCGTCACGTAAGAATACCTGTTTTTTGTGAGGTTTAGCTGCAAATGAAAAATCTAATTTTGGCTCCAATCGACTGACAAAATAGTAATACCTTTCTAAAAGCTCTTTTTGCGCTTGTTTCAAAACTGTAGTCGAAAAAATGTCGGAAGCTTTCTTACTGTAAAGGTATCTCGCCGTTAATCAAAACCATATTTCTCGCTACAGAAAGATTTGACGATTCTGAGAAGTTACAAATATATTCTTGCAGTGTTTGTCTAAATGAACATGTATTTAGTTTAGCCATAGAATCATTATTATATTGATATCGCAATAGCATTCTCAACCATTTTTTCTTTGATTCTTTATCGTACATACAGACTGTACCAACAATGTCCGTCATTGGTCTATGAAATCGAGTGAATTTTGAGCCATTTTGGAATCGGAAATAATGTTGTCAAAATTCAATTTTCAACAAATATACTTTTGGATTTTCGGGGCACTACCTGATCAAAGAATTTCTAAAGTTTTCTTTCTTTCCAATGCGCCAATATTATTAAGACCGATATTCTTGTTATGATGGATGGACATAGTTCTTTTGGATCTCCGGGATGTGAGAAGGTGAAGGAGTCAGACGTGCACTTGGCTTTGAAGAAGGGTGATGAGTAGGAGGAGCGCTTGGTTTTGAGGTAGGCTTTGTTGGCAGTGGCTGTTACTGACGTAAAAGGATGATGAATAAGCAGTAAATACTATCAATTTATGCACATTACTTCGTTTGTAAGCAACAACGATTTGCTGTAAGTCCAGCTTCTAGATCTCTCTTAAGACTCTACATCATAGTTATTTATTCCAAATCTTTCCAATATCGCATGTTCTCCATCAAATACTTTTCCTTCTTGGACGCTTCTTCAATTAAAATCAATTCCGGTCCATCATCAACATATTTGTATAATTCGATTCCCTCTCCTGTCAAATCTTTCCAGAATTGTTTTGTAAACTTACGCACAGTGCGCATGTTAGTCATTTGATATTTACTCAATCTTGCACGGAATAATTCTTGTACCCTAAGGTTTCCTGGATGTTCTGTACTTAAACCTTGCTGGCCTCGTCCAAAATTAATAAAATGATTACTATGTCTTTCCGCGAGTTCTAACTTTTTCAACAAATGACCAAGTGCATTGATTGCGTCTCCATATGTCATTTCCTTTTTGCCCTTGTTGATTTTAGGTTTGAGATTTTCATTCCAAAAACATTTACATTGAACAACACTCCTTTGTAAGCAAAAACATTTGTAAGAAATAGGTATTGAAAGAAACACGAACAAGAAACAATTTATATCTGACCTTGTTGGAACTCCCATTGCAATCTTTTCTATTTTCAGTCCTCCGTTTATCTTCTCCTCTAATTGGTCTTCATGAAAGAACATAATACTATCGTGAAATTGTTGAACTTCGTTAGAACGCCAGATACCATTGTTTTGAATCATTGCAAGATTTTTCTTGGGATCTCCAAATCTATGATCTAACATATGTCCAATGATATCACTTCTGATGTTTGTGCCAGGATGATTATTCTGCGCGAAGTATTTTGCAATAAGGAATTGTAATAGCATCAAAGCTCCTTTTTGAAAGTCTTTCTCGTTCCTTGACTCATTCCTAACTCTCTTCAAGTATTCCTTTTCCAAGAATTCCTTGTGGATAAACTTCCAGAGATCTTTGTTACGAGTAGTCATTAAATGAACTTTTTTATTTTCGAACTAGAAAATTCGAATATGATGAGTTGAAGGAATCCCAACAGACATTGAATGAATCCTTTTTACTTACCTTTGGACGGATTTGCATTTTGTCTATTTGTGAAGTAATGTATTTGCTGCGCCTTTTTAGTTTTGAAAAGTTACCATCATACATGTTGACGTCGTACATGTCTCTTGCAAATAACGCCTTCAAATTAAATGATATATCATTTGCTTGTACATTAAACATACCCATTCTATCTCTCCACATTCCGGCAATGAATGCTGTATCTTTACTCCCAAGACTGCTCTCTCCGTTCCAATTGAAACGATCTAAAACTTTGTGAACTACGTGAATTGCAAAAAGCGCGTCACGCTGATAACTTGTCGAAAATTTTCCGGTTGGATCAAGGCATGTACCTGCACTGTTCATAAAGATAACGACAGAACGATTTTTCGAAACCAAGACAATCTTTGAGTTATTTTTGTCACTCTCATCACCAAATTTAATTTCCGTAACAGGTTTCCAACCGTTAGCATATGCAACTTCTAGAAGATTCCTTTCACTCCTATGAGCTGTTGCTTCAGGGTTGTAATTAGCTACTAACAGTGATGCAGGTTGGTTTTCTGCGGTCTGAAGACGAGCAGTAAACTTCACATTGGCATCATCTCTCTGCGAGTCGGAAAAGTTAGTGTCAAACAAAGACTTCGGGTTCTCAACACACTCGAGCATGTTCTCAAACTTGTTTTCATAACCTGGAATAGGACTAATTGTATACATTGAGAGCAAAACTTGTGCTGAAACGTACTTTCCTCTCTTTTCTTCCTCCAAATACTCTTCCGCAACATTCCATGTATTTAAATAATCTCCTGATGATAGGTTATTAGATTGACATATGCTTTGAACATTGTCAAACAAGATATCAACACTTTCTTCCACTTGTTCTTTCGTTTTCTGATAGAATTTCTTTGAAACACCAGCAAAAAATTCCTGTGGGTTGTGTTTCCGATGTGTTTGGATGTGACATTCTATAGTTGAAAAAGTCTCAATTGCTCTAAATGCGACTGGCCTAAGGAGACCATGCTCGTGTCCTCCATTCACAATCATGGAAAGAAAGGACTTGAATTCGTCAGAGATATCCATGTTTGTTGATTCAGCTAAATTAGCGAGGCATTTAAATAATTCATTTTTCATTGTCTCTTCGGTGTCATCCCATCCTCCAACCAATAAATGAACAACTTCAAAACTCTGTTTCGGAGTGAGCCTATAATCGCCATGCCGGTTGCCACTGAAACTGCAACCAAACTTCAAAATATATTTGATGCCGTCTATCTTTTCAACAATTGCATAAATTCCATTCTTTCGTAGATTCACTGGCAATTTGTTTTCCCCTTTTACTTGTTCGATGGAAAAGGATACTTGAACGCTTCTATTCCCGAATGCCTTTTGATCTTCAGGGTTGACTCCAACTTTTTGCATAAAGTTTGTAAAAAATTGGGGCATGTCAATCACTTCAGGATCACTAATTCTCGCTACTTGTAAAGAAAGCTGCTCTCCACAATCTGCAAAGCATTGGAGTAGATCTGGATTGACAGCTTCTTTGAAGGCATTCTGTAGCAATGAGTCAAAGACTACCCTTTTTTTTCGAGGGGACTTGCTAGAATTTGTTCTTTGCTTGATTTTGGAAATTGCATTGACAGAAGTAGAAGAAGATGGGAGAGGGGTAACCATATTTGAATTGTCCACACAAAGCTTCTTTGTGTTACAGACATTAGTAGATTTACTACAAGATCGACTTTTCTTGGTTGTAGTGACAGTAGGAGTGTTAGAAACGTTGGCCAATACACTGACTGTAGTCGATGCAGATACGCCTTGAGCGCTGCGTTTCTGAAGAGGAGTTTCATCTTGTACTTCAATCTAGATAAAATGAAAGATTCACAAATCAGTGACTTATAAACCAAGAGGGACAAGATCATAAGAAACATCACCTTTACAACTCACCTTATTCACCTTAGAAGCACAACGACTACGAGGAGTCTGAGTCGTCTGCACTTTCTCTTTTACATCATATCTCAAAGAATCTAAGTCAATCCCTAAATCTTTCATTCTCAATTTGAAACAAGCAAATCGATCCTTGACAACAATCATCTTTTCTCCTTTTACACATTTAAGAGACTGTTTAAACAATTTCAACGTAAAGCGATAATGCTTTGCCTTTTCCGCAAACCAAGTCCAACTCATCCAAAACATGGCCATCTCTCGTCCAACTCGGCATTCCCATGCTAACTTAAACTCTTGTAAAGGATCCTGACACAATTTTGCATAGAGTATAAACTCCTTTACAAATTCTACACTATTCTTGTATTGCGGCATGTAGATACAGCTTCTGACACATCGTTGTTGAATTTGAAATTCTTGTTCAAAGTCATTGTTACTTTTGTAGTATTGAATGTACATTTGCCAATCTTTGAGAGGGTCCGGTGCTACTCGACAGATGCGAAGAAGAGATTCGAGTGAAGTCACTTCAGATGCTTGACATCTTACAGCAAAAAGCTCTGAGGAGCGAACTTTGGCTTCGTAGTAAGAATGGTTTCTCTTCACTCTTCGCTTACCCATCCTTGCAATAGGAAGGAAAGTCTGCAGTCAAGGAATGGATTGAAGCAGATGAGAGTAAGTTTAATTTGAATCGATTGAAAACGAAGACTGAGAAGGATGTAATTCCGATTGAAAATGAAGACAGAGAAGGATGTAACTCCGATTGAAAGTGGAGAAAAATTCAATTCTACTGAATTCGATTTATTCGAAACACACGATCTTTCGTTGTACGTACTTTGTCGCTAGTATCCCTTATGGACCAAGCAAGTCATCTAAAACCTTCTTACCATAAATAAATAAACTTCCGAAATATCTGTCTCCATCCACATCCATATTCTCTATCAACTGATCTACGTCTTTTGACATTGACAATTAAACTGAAGTATTGGTCAATTTTTCAACCGATACTGTCAAGGCCTTTATTCTTTCTTTTAAATCCGCATTCCAGATATATAGTCTAAAAAAATATCAACTTCCATTCTGTTAATTATGGTAAGAATTATATTTCATTTGGACTACTTTTAATACAGGGGTTTTTACAAAAATATTATATGCGATTGAGTAAACAAATCGGCATTTACCTGCATAATTAAAATTGAAAAGAATGGATTTTATTGTGAAGAAAATAATACAAACAACTATTTTAAATATTTGTATCTATATTCATATCTACATCAACAATATACAATAAGCTGCGTGTTTTCAAAATAATTTGAAGATTATGCTCCTTCCCTCAAAATCAAAATAATTACGAAGAAGTATGGCCATGCTCATTGTCATATTTGACCACATGGCTTCAAGCCTTCTCAAAACGGACTATTTCCGCATCGAATACATACTACTATACAAAATATAGTGCTGGAAGCCCTATCTCGAAAAACATGCGCATTCGATACACGTAATAAATTATAAAAACATGTCTGTTGCTTTGTTAGTATAGAGAGAGGCGCACATATGGATGCGCAAATTGATGAGTTCTCACATGATGATAGTGGTCGAGTAGATCCGTTAGCAGTTAATACAATACATAGCCTTTTTACCCACAGCACCAATCCCAGTACTCATTACATGTTAAAATAAAATGCACATCGATTGAGGTATATTAGCTTTGTTGAAAGTCGATTTATTCGTACGTTATTACAAGTGAAACAAACAAAAAAGTTTTGATCAAACAACCGCATTTTAAAAATTATTTATGCAGACGGATATTGATTGTGTTTATTAACCTTTTCACACCTAGTACACATCAAACGACCATGTTTATATCATCAGGATCAAAGCACAAATAATGATCAGGATCAAAGAACAAATAAGCGTTTAATTTTAAACACATATGCAATAAGAAATAGAGGCAGTTTTTGTTTGTTTATTGCAGAATATGTGTTGTTGACAAACTGAGTGATTTCGGTTGAAATGTCATGTTTTTCTGTAGACTTGGGCACTTCTAGGGAACGACTTGCGATCTTCTATTTTACAAGAAGAAACAACAAACTTTATGATTTATTACTGTAATATATACTGCATGGATTAGTGCTTTATTTTGGTTTATGTTATGCTGTTGTGAGTTTGGTAATGTTTGATTTGTTTGAAATTGATGAAAATTAAGTATTTTACGGTAAAAATTGAAAATAGTGCACTTGGGTAGAAAAGGGTTAATCCATCTGTGTAAGTTTGAAAGCAAAAAATACAAAGAAAGTGATAAACACGAAATAAGAAAAAGAGAAATTTAGATATGGAATAATGCTCAAACGTCTTATCATAATTATACCGATTTTTCAACAACTTTTCTATAAAAGCAAAAGTGAGCTTTTCGCGCTGTGTAGTCGAATCCAGAGTCTAGGTAGTCTACCCATTATTTGTTTCAGCTCATTTACTCGAAATCTTGGAGGGTTCTATCCGAAATCAATCGAGGTTCCAGGGCAAAGATTTAGAAGTGAGGTGATATACAATGATCGACGTAATCTGAAAATGAAAATGTAAAGTCACTGACTGAACCTGAAAACATGAGCCAGGATTTTCTCATTGTTTGACGTCATTGTTCTCCATTGTGGGCTGTTTAAAAATACTATTTATAGGTTGACTGTGAAAGTTTAATCTTTCTTTTCAATTCAATGATATTTGAAGATCTTTCGCTTTTAATTTCAAAGGATCTTTCTTTTCTTGCTTGTCCAATATTTTTCATATTGAAGAGTCTTTGTAAAACGCCAATTATTTCAGACCAACCACCATTTTCTTTTGCCAAATACTGCAGTTTAGAGAGAGGAGCAGCTTGATTGCTATTGTTTACAATGCCATATTCTGGTCTACCTTTTTCCTCTTTGTAGAGTAATGCTAATGCTTGAACGATTTGGAAAGTTCATCTCTTGGGAAGTCCATCTTCTTTTAAATTCAATGATATTTGAAGATCTTTCGCTTTTAATTTCAAAAGATCTTTCTTTTCTTGCTTGTCCAATATTTTTCATATTGAAGACATCTGCCTTGAAACTCTAAATACTAATGTGCGAGGTAATTTTGAAGGTCGTCGGCATTTCTTTCACTTTGGTTGATGTAATGAGGGATGATACGAAATCCAGGGATGATTTTTATCTTCAACGTACGTACGTCACCCCTCTTTTTGACTTGTAGGGAACTTTTCTGCCTAGCTGGTCATAACTGCTCAATTTTAAGCGAATGTCCTAAAATGATTGCGTGTGCAAAATATAATTATTTTCATACATGTCTTTGATGAGATATCGTATACTTTCAATACATATTTTTCCATTGACGTCCAGTCATGGGGTCTTGTACATGATACAAAAAGATGCTATTTGTGAACATATATGCATTACAAGGTGATATGAATACATTGGATAGCTCAAAATCCTTCTCTGAACATTGTTGAAACGATATGAGTTAAGAACTTAGATGGGTTTTGAATCAAGGATCTTCCACTGAGTAGATCTACAAATCGATCTAATAGCACTGAGTAGATCTACAAATCAATCTAATAGCCAGAAAAATAAACAATGATACCATCTGATACGCCCAACTGATATAAGAATACCATTGTGATGATCTTCAATCAAATTCCTACTAAAAATAAGCATATTGTAAGTGATATAGACTCTTTCATTGTCAATAGATGATTGTTCTTTTTCAATCCCATTTGTATCTCTACTATTTGAGTATTCGATGGATTGACCTACAAGTTCCCCAGGTCTCGCTTCAAGATCATTCCTGAATACATCAAGTTCACCGGGAGGTACTGGGCGTATGGATTAGGCTACTCTGTCGTCAGATACATAGCCATATGTAACATCATCGCTGAAACTGACTCAAAACCACTCATCGTGCTAGAACGGCGAATTTTGTAAGTAGTTTTACATAATAGAAAAACCCCGACTTCACTCCCTACTTACTGAGAGTATTTTGTAAAATTTAAAAGAGATTGAAGATTTCATTATGGATTTACAGTAGTGTTTGTGTTAAGGATATGTGTGTTTTGTTCGTGAATCACGGCAGAAAAGGGTTTAATTCATTTGAAGTATGAATTTTGAAGTGTGAATTGTACAGGAATTAATTCAGCATCGCTTGATCAGATTTTATTTATCACGGAAAAAGTTTTGTTTGATTTCTTTCTATTTTATTCCAACTGAGCAAAATATCAAAATTAATCCTTTATAATGGAAGTAGAAAAAATGAATTTCAATAAACTCTCAGTTACGAATTCCTAAAGGGTTAGGGTTTCTTACATGATTATTAAAAATATGTTGGTACGAATATTTATTAAATTATTGTAGTTCACATTTTTAGTTTTGCGTTGCATTTTTTTACATCTGATTTCACTAACTACTATTTTTTAAAAATCTTGCTCTTGTAAGAGCGTATAAGTGAATCGACATTTTTTTTTTCAACTGAGCAAAATATCAAAATTTTAATCCTTTATAATAGAAGTAGAAAAATGAATTTCAATAAACTCTCAGTTACGAATTCCTAAAGGGTTAGGGTTTCTTACATGATTATTAAAAATATGTTGGTACGAATATTTATTAAATTATTGTAGTTCACATTTTTAGTTTTGCGTTGCATTTTTTTACATCTGATTTCACTAACTACTATTTTTTAAAAATCTTGCTCTTGTAAGAGCGTATAAGTGAATCGACATTTTTTTTTTCAACTGAGCAAAATATCAAAATTTTAATCCTTTATAATAGAAGTAGAAAAATGAATTTCAATAAACTCTCAGTTACGAATTCCTAAAGGGTTAGGGTTTCTTACATGATTATTAAAAATATGTTGGTACGAATATTTATTAAATTATTGTAGTTCACATTTTTAGTTTTGCGTTGCATTTTTTTACATCTGATTTCACTAACTACTATTTTTTAAAAATCTTGCTCTTGTAAGAGCGTATAAGTGAATCGACATTTCATTAGAATTCCAACAGTGCCAAGTTGCCCAGGGTTGGAGATTTTGGCCAGATATACACTCAATTTGCCATCGTTTCTACTAAGGAGTTAGGGCAAAGATATCAATCTTATTTTCCACTAGGAATCACAAAGAGTCAATTAGATCAGATGAATGTTGCTAATATCGACATGGAAAGAGTTCGCGATGAGTGTGAGAGCGTCCGTCTAAAATCAGATTTTTTCATGGATGGATACTACATCAGAAGAAACAATTTTCAAAAGCAAATGGAACACATGAAACTTGGACAATCCTTTACTGCATTCGTTTAAAATGCATTGCTTTGTTTTTGCAACAATTCTCTGCAAAATACCCATCGAATCATGGTGTTGATGAAAATGGGACAAGAGATTGGTCAGATTGCACAGATACTGAGATATAGTGTCAAGACTACTGCTGAATTCAAAATAGCCAAAGAAGATGCTTTAGAATTTGTAACTTATGTGGAAAGACGTAATTGAACCTCGAACACCTCTATGTACCGAAATGGCAATAGAGATTTTCTTTGTAGATCCTGAGGCACGTTTTGCATTTGAATACACTGTATACTGTGGGTTGAATGTTACGCAAAATAAAACTTTTTAAGCAATGTATAAAAGCTGCGGACAAACACTTTCGAAAGCTACAGCGGGAGGTCAAGGAGATGCCCGCGGATCTATTAGAGAAAGTGAGTTTGTGATATAAGGAAATAGTTTCAATGTACATGAATTTGAGGTGTCTAGAAATTCTTTTGGCATGGGGACTTGAGAATTTCTCGTGGAGTATTTAAGTTGTGATGATTTGAGTATGATCTTGTTTTTGAAATAGGATTTTTTGTTGTTGTTGAAATTCATATTGGCAAGTAAAATACAATAACATTGCATACATTCGCGAGAAGAAGGCAAAGAAAAGAAAGATTTATAATAGACCAGTAAAACATTTCATTATGTGCCAATCGAAAAATCTTGCACTACTTTTGGAACTAAAATCACTTTGAGTGAACAATTTTACGTTGGGAAAGACCACTTCCGATTTGATTATGATCTTAATTGATGATCTGGACCTACGATGTCCAAGTGTCTCAACTCTCACCCATGAATCGTGGTGCTTAGATCAAGAATATCAGCCTTTTTTCTACCCTCTTCGGGGTTGAAAAGTTGAAATCTTTCTTGGTGGGACCAATACAGATGTATGCTAAAGTATACTATTGACAGGTAGCAGCAGACTGCAATGACGACATTGACACCAATGCACAATGACACTCTAAGAAAACGAAGATCCTGAAATGAGAGAGAGAGAGCAATATGAGTTGCATACCCTACCTATCTAGAGCATTACATCGTCGTAATCAATGCTAAAGTCCATCATCTAAACTATGTCCTCTACAACAACTACTACCACGAAGAAGCCTATTGGCCCATGTGCAGCCTGCAACAAGGAAGGAGCAGTACTACGATGTGTCCCTTGTCGTGACGCCGGCGTTGATGTATTCTTCTGCGACCGCGAGTGTCAGGTGAAGCTATGGAAGACTCATAAATTAGTATGCAAGAAAACATCTAATGGCGACTTGCCAACTGCAAGCAAGGAGACTAAAGCAGAAGGGGAGGAGGGACTTCGACTATATGAAGAATCCTCTGCATGTACTAATTGCATGAAAACACATGCTGATATTGGATCCAAATTGAGCGTGTGCTCAAAATGTAAGTCTGCGTACTATTGCAGCCGTGAATGCCAAGTGAAAGACTGGCCAAAACATAAACGTATGTGCAAGCATTATTGTGAAGTTACAAAGAGTATGGAAAGATCTCTTGATTCAAGGGAGAAGGATATTCATAATCTCTTTCAAACATGGCTATCGAAAACAATGACAACGAACTTTTTTAGTAACGTAGTCTATCTCGCCTTCAAGAAAAAAGATATTGAGCAGCAACCACCTCGGAAAGCTGTCCTTGTAGAAGTTGAATTTGATTACAATGCTCAAACTTTTGTTGCGGCAGAAGTACCAAGAGCCGTGGCAATTGATGATTTGGATCAAGAGAGTAAAGAAAGTGTCAAAAGAATATTGAAAGAAAGGACAGTAGTAGCTGGAGGAATTGACCAGAGATACAATCACTTTGTCTTTCTTTCTATTAAAGAGTTTGGGAAAAAATTTCCTTTTTATTATGCAGGGATAGGAATCACCAGGAACGCGTTAGATCGGATGAATGCTAATCATATGGATATTGGCATGCCCAAACTTCGCAATGTATGTGCACACGTCTGTCTAAAATCACATTTGTTTCGTGGATGGAAATCCATCCGAAGAAACAATCTGCAGAAGCTAATGGAGCAAATGAAGCTTGGTCAATCCTGTAATGTATTTGTACAAAATGCATTGCAATTCTTTTGTAACAAATCTTTGCAAAATACCCATCGAGTCATAGTCTATATGAATATGGGAACAGAGATTGGTCAGATTTCACAATTTGATGAATATGGAATCGTATCTTTTATCGAATTAAAAAATTTCAAAGAAGATAATGAGAAAATTTTCATTCATGTGGAGGACACTGAGTCTCGACCCTCCTTCATGTACCGAAATGGCAATGAAGATTTTGTTTGTAGACTGCGAGATATGTTTTGGGTTTGAATACACTGTTTTCTGTGGAGTGAATGTCATCCAGAATAAAACTGCAAAGCAATGCAAAAAAGATGCAGAGAGGCACTTTCGAAAGCTAGAGCTGGAGGTCAAGGAGATTTCCCTTCAATTGGAGAAAGTCAGCTTGTGAAGTAGGTAACAAAATGAAATATGAAGTGTGAAGCCTTTGGGTCTCGTGAAGTACTAGTTTGTGATGATATGAGTAAATGATCTTGTTTCTGGAATATAGATTCTTTCGTTGGTATTCGTATTCGTGTAATAAAAGCAAGTAATGATTACCTGATAATAACGAGAATATAAATGAAAACATATTTGTGTATTTGCGTGACTTTATGGAAATCTTGCACTACTTTTGGAACAAAACTCAATTTCAGTGACGAGTTTACACCATGTGCAGACTAACTTGTAAAGCACTGGGATGGCAGTTTGATTGAAGCAAAAAAAACTTCTTGCATAATATTGAGTAATTTCATCGAATCAAGTAAGGATAATTACACGACTTTACATATTCTTGTCAAATATTTATGCCGACTCCTTAATCTTTGCTTCACTATATTCATGAATTGTGTCAACGAAAACTTGTACCAAATCCGTACTTTCCTTTCCTCCAAGTCCAAGACCTTCTCCAAGGTTTGCAATGAGTCTCTGTGGTCCCAATTCATCAATCAATGCCTTTGCAGTCTCCTTCACAGTTTCTGGTGTCTTTCCATTCTCTTCAATCAATTCAGCTGCATAATAGTTTCCTTGAAGTCCACATCTATCTCCAACGGTTGCTCTAGCAGTACTTCTGTCAACATCTCCGTCCATTGTTACAACATCAAATCCCATTTTGGAGAGCTTTTCATTCGCATAGCTAAAAGATGACATTATGAGCGATTCATTACAGCAAGTAAGTCCGTTTCAAAAACATTACAGTCACACTTACCAAGCTCCACGAGTAAATACCATGAGAGGAACATCTGGATATCTGCTCTTCAACTCAGTAGCAATCTTTTCAAGACATGGCATAGCAAATTCATAGAATTCCTTCTCTTCCAACATCATTCCCATAGCTTCAAAAAGCTGAAGCATATGTGCTCCAGCCTCTTCTTGCGCAGACATGTATTCTGTAATAATCTTGGTCAAAACATCCAATAATTTCTCCTAAATCTTTCTCTGTTGAGCTAATAGCAAAGTTTGTTTATGAACCATTTACATTTAGTCACAATCAAATTCCACTATCGCTTGTGATGCTTATCGGGCATCACAAGTGACCCTAACCCTGACTTGTATCCTGTGCTACTTCTTCTATGCCTGTTGTATGTAGGTGAACCAAACATTGTCTCTATTTTACCAAAACTTGCTATCGCTTTTACTTGAAACCAAGACCACTTATTGATCCATTCTTCCTCCTTTGTCTAGAGTCCAACACCTTGAGGGATATGTAATGCATCGCTCCAATCCAAATGGAGTACTCTTCATTGGTTTCTGTTTTTGCTTGTAAGCATACTGATTCCTCTGGACAATGATTTTGTGTGAAGCATGTTGTCAATGTTGTGTCAATCTACTATGATGAGGTCAGCAACTCCGCGTGCCATTCTACTTCATTAATGTGATAGCTTTGAGAATCAGTAAACTGCATCAACTGCAATATATATCTGCTATTGATCTATCCCATATCATCTGATCTCAATTCACCTATCATCTGGTCTCAATTCAAAATGGTTTCCCAAGAAGGAATAATGATTAAAACTCGATGATAACTTCCTCTATGGAAACTTAAAGCACTGGAAAAGCCTAAATCTGTGTTGAGATGACTAAAGAAGCATCGAATCACAAAGCTTGTAAAAATAAAGGTTGCGGATATCCAGGGACTCTCAGTTTTCCCTGTTCGCTGATTGGGCGCGGAGGACCGGATTTGTCTAGAAACAATAACGTAGAAACGTACTTGTATACGATTCTCGTGCTGTTCTAACCACAAGCAACCAATTCTTCAAATACACTGTACTTTCCGTAGGAGTTCCTCGATAGAAGGTAATGTGTGAAGAAGGTGGCATATGCCGGAGGCAGGTTTTTAAAATTTCTGAACAACATAAACAGAAAATTATTGATGATGCGTGCACTGGTGACAAACGATGCCGATGGAACAAGAAAGAACAATTGAAATATGACCCTATGTTTAATCTTGTTTGTTTCCGACAAACAGATGAAGGAATAGAGCTGTACTTTAGATTAGCGAAAGGAAAACCACCATTAGCCGAGTATGTTGAGGATGAGATGGAATTATATTGGTGTTTTCCTCGCGTCTCCACACTTTTGCATCCCAAAAAAACTATGGGAAATTGTTGTATTGCAACACTTTCATTGACTCTACGACTAGGAATCTCTCCAGTTCATCCTATTATTGATCCACCTCACATTTTGAGATACAGAAACAAGAGGAAGGACAAGAATGATTATATAGTGAAAGAGTGTGGCGCTGCGAAAATTCGAATATCAAGTGTCTGTTATGTATTGGGAGGAAATACAATCACTTGTATTAGCAAACAAAATAAATCCAGTTTGGGAGAACCTTGTGCTGCGCTAGCGAAGACTGGTATTACCGGAGATATCTACCCATGCAGTTTTTCATGGGATAACGAAAGAAAGGAGCTTCTTGAAGAGATCCATACAACAATGGATGATAACATTCTATTTGCAACTGAGATAGCCAAAGAAAGAAATTTGGAAATACTTCAAAAAATTAAGGAGAAAACTCCTAATTTACGTACTTTGTTTTAAAATACTAAAGTAAAAGAGTAACATATTATCGAATCACTTTCACGCGGAAAAGTGAGCTTATATACTACTACTGCAGAGCGAAGTTCAGTAGTTCCATGATAATCATTGATTGTAGAGGAGTGTAAAGCATCGTTACGGAGGATCCATAGTCATACAGGATAGTCCAGAGATGCTGTAATCGAATTTGTACCCCATGCCATCTCACTTCGTCTGGAATTGAGTCTTCGAAGATGGATGGAATGTCTGAACTGTAGAGTAGGTACCTCAAATATTCTGCCCGCAAGATATTTGGTAAAATTGGAAATGCGTGATAGATGTATACATCAAAGTTTGGAAGCTGGAGGTGATGTATTTTCCTTGGTAAGTGATCTTTCCTATTCTATATGATCTCTATCGAGAGGAAGAATAGATGGAACAGATCATTGTGGGAGATAGCTCTCCTTGTGATTGGATTAGCCTTTTGATATCAAATGCTTAGTTTAAATTTTCCAAAAGAGTGAGAGGTCGTCCCAGCGTATCTTGATGTCCAAATACATGTTCTTTCTTGATGTTGAAGGAACTACGACTCGACTCCACAAGGAAGAGTTAATACCGATGAGATCAAAATGATCCGAGCCTAAGCGTACCCACTCTCTTTCCTTTCCGCACATATTCATTGCTCCTTTGCCATCCAAAGCTGTTGTAATATTCACTTGTGGTTGTTGCTGTGGGAGAGACATATGGGAAAGAAAATCCACTGCTGCTGTTTTTTCCACCAAGTTCGCTACAATATGCACTCTGCACCTCTGCTGGTTCTGAAATTCTACCTCCTCCAGCTATCCAATTGTGGTGTTCCGTCTGCTGAGCTTAATGTCCATGCTGCTGCTCCTACATTCTCATCTAGGAAGAAAGAGCCATCAGAGACCAGAAAATGTTTGTCACAGAGATAAAGTCTTGCCATAGATCCTCCATTGTCTATGTTTCAGCATCCAAGGACATGACGGCTGGGAAACTGTGATGGGACCAAAAGTGAAAAATTCTGCGGTGGGCGTTTCTAAAATATAATGTCTGCTGGACTAATCCCTTGCTTCTTGATACAGTCGTCTTTAATAACGACGCTCGCTCTATTCAAATTACCTCCTATAAATTACTTCCTAAGTATAGTGCCCCGCTTGTACTAGTGGTAGCCACTCCTCTTTAACGATGAGATCGAGTTGCACTATTTCAGTTGATGTATCTCCATTTATTGAGCTATCATCTCTGCTACTATGTTGCAGGACAAACCTTCTGTTGAGCAGCCAGCAAGTATTCCTTTTGTCTGACACAGTAAGTTCCTCTTCCCCAGTGTCTGGATTATATGCCTTTCAATTCCCCTTTTGCTTTCGGTAGTCATTTCAATAGCTCTTCCTGTAACTTTCATCATTTGTTGCCATTTATCTAGTAGTGACTATTTTTTGTCAAGAACCTCATCTGGATCTTCTCCTGATTGAATAAGGTCGGCATGATCTATAAAGGCAAAACCTACTTGCTCGAGGAGAATTTTTGAAAGGTATGTATGCCAAAAACTGTCACAGAATCCTTTCTTTTTGAGCATTAAATAGCTCAATGAATACAACATGTCTGTGATCTGAATAATGGTATCTATATTTAAAGATTCAATATCGCGTAAGTAAAGATTTTTCTATTGATTGGTTCCTGTTTGTGCTTGTTCATTAGTATTTCACTTGCTATTTGGATAATTAAAGTAGGGACGAAAAGAATTATTTAGTTTGTGCAACTACAGCACCAATACGCGCCTTTACTTCCTCTTGGTTTCCTAAGTAACGTCCTGAGAGTGGCGCAATTGCATCAGAATGCGGAATTGGTTGTAAATCCTCATCGAGTTCATAAACTAGTGGAATTCCAGTTGGAATGTTTAATCCAGTGATGTCATCCTCAGAAATACCATCTAAATGTTTCACAAGTGCTCGAAGAGTATTGCCATGTGCGGCAATTAGAATCTTTTTTCCCGATTTAATTTCTGGAACAAGAGTCTTTTCCCAGTCAACCATAAAACGATCCTCTGTCAACTTTAGAGATTCTGCAAGTGGAAGATCTTCCTCTGCAACATCGGCATAGCGTGGATCTTTCCCTGGGTAGTGCTCATTATCTTTTTCTAACTCAGGTGGTGGGATATCGTAACTTCTTCTCCAAATTAAGACTTGTTCTTTTCCATACTTGTCCACAGTCTCTTGCTTATTCAAACCCTGCAAGGCACCATAGTGTCTTTCGTTCAAACGCCATGTATTAACAATAGGAATGTACATGAGATCCATTTCTTCAAGGATTATCCAAAGTGTTTTAATTGCACGTTTCAAAGTAGAGGTATATGCTACATCGAAAGTAAATCCCTCTTCCGCCAACAGCTTACCACCTGCAGTTGCTTCTTCAACTCCTTTTTCAGACAATGGGACGTCAGCCCATCCAGTGAAAAGATTTGCTTTGTTCCAAGTAGATTCTCCGTGTCTTACTAGTACAAGAGTATACTTCATTGCAAGGGATGTACTTGCACGAGTTGCATGTTTCCGAACTTGAGATATTCTACGAATGTGATGAAAGCAGAAATGATAAATTAGATGGAACATACAAGTGGCATAAAAAACATAAAAATGAAGCAATGATTTCTTCCTAATATGCCAACTTTGCCAACGCTCCCATTTTCGTTTTTTACTTTTCCATTACCTGAAATGATATGCAAATAAATTTATTAGATTTCATGTCATTCCATGTAACATACATACCTTTGTTCAATTTGACTTCCGAATGTGCGAGAAGGAGTCAAAGTCTTTTGCGACGGAGTAGACATGAAAGCATTTGCAACAGCAAAGCTTGTAAGAAGGTATTTGAGTAAGAACATGGTGATAGAATTGACTATGGTATTGTTGCTTTAGTTGAAAGAACAATAAAACCAGAGATGGATGAGGTGATATGTGTTGCCTATAAGATTGTAAATTTCATTGGCCGATGTTTGAAAATTCAACAAAACAGAGGAAAAGAGAGATGGTGTCAACTTGAATCTTGTGGTGATGATGTATCTTTTCGCATTGAAGCATCGACGTGATGCTTTTTGATTGGTCCAGATGGTCGATATTGTTTAGAAGGAAAAAGGAAGGAAAGGAACGGTAAGAAGCAGCATATCGATACCCCTACTTGTCAAGGATAAGTCCCAGTTGATATGTAAGTGAGTACGTACGTAATTGTAATTTCAGTTCAAGATTGCATCCAGAAGGAGCGCATCAAAGCTCCGCCATACGTATCTTCTCTGAAGGAAAAGATACTTTCGATTTTACTTTAAAGACCCTCCAACCCAAATTTTATAATTTCAACGCATCACACATCTGCGTAGTAGTGCGTAGTTTAGAACCATGTTTCAGTTGAAATCACTTTTCGCACTATTTCTCGTTTCGAGTAAGTAAACTAATTATCAAAAAGAAAGGAAACATTCTTGTTATTAATCCTCTCATAAACATTGGATACTAACACGTTTTTCCATTGGATAGGTAATACTTTTGCATTCGTCACTTCTAGACCCTCAAGCCTTGTAAACAAAATGGGAAACACACAAGCTGTACAATCATGCCTCGCTATGGCTCCTGGTGGAGGAGATGCTTCAATCACTGGAGTATTGGCAAGAGAGATCCTTGATTCCAGAGGAAATCCAACTGTAGAGGTAAGTACGATGTCATCAGATTCTTCCATGACTCAAAACCGCACACATCATTTGCCTAATTCATAACTTCCCACACCGATACAGGTTGAAGTAACCACCAACCAAGGAACTTTCCGCGCATCTGTACCATCTGGGGCTTCCACCGGAGCATATGAAGCGTGCGAGCTTCGCGACGGAGGCGATCGTTATCTTGGAAAGGGAGTTCTAAAGGCAGTTGACAATGTGAACACTGTTCTTGGACCTGCTATCTTGGGCCTCAACCCAACTTCTCAGCGTGATATTGATAATGCAATGATTGCACTCGATGGAACCCCAAACAAGTCTAAGCTTGGTGCTAATGCTATCTTGGGAGTATCTCTCGCAGTTTCCAAGGCAGGTGCTGCAGCGAAGGGAGTTCCTCTTTACAAGCATTATGCTGATTTGGCAGGAAACACCGAGGGAAAATACACCATGCCAGTTCCATGTTTCAATGTTATCAACGGAGGAAGTCATGCTGGAAACAAGCTTGCGTTCCAAGAATACTTTGTGATCCCAACTGGTGCATCATCTTTCAAAGAGGCTATGCAAATTGGATGCGAAGTTTACCATACTCTTGGAAAGATTATCAAAGCAAAGTTCGGAGGAGATGCTACATTGATTGGGGATGAAGGAGGATTCGCTCCACCATGTGACAACCGTGAGGGATGTGAACTTATCATGGAGGCATTGAAGAAATCCGGTTATGAGGATAAGTGTACCATTGGTCTTGATGTTGCTGCGTCTGAGTTCAAGGTTAAGGGAGAAGATGCTTACGATCTTGACTTCAAGTATGACGGAAACAAGATCTCTGGTGAAGAACTAGGAAATCTTTACCAAGAGCTTGCTGCTGACTTCCCAATTGTTACCATCGAGGATCCTTTTGACGAAGATGATTGGGAGAACTGGGCAAAATTCACTGCAAAGAATGGAGAGCAATTCCAAGTAGTAGGGGATGATCTTACTGTGACCAACCCAGAGAAAATTGGACGTGCAATTGATGAGAAATCATGTACTTGTCTTCTTTTGAAGGTGAATCAGATTGGATCAATCTCTGAGGCTATCGATGCTGTGACCAAATCCAAACAAGCAGGATGGGGAGTTATGACATCTCATCGTAGTGGAGAGACCGAGGACACATACATTGCTGATTTGGCAGTAGGTCTTTGTACTGGACAGATCAAGACTGGAGCACCTTGCCGTAGTGAACGTCTTGCTAAATACAACCAACTTCTTAGAATTGAAGAGGAACTTGGAGCTGAGAATACCATCTACGCAGGAAAGGGATTCAGACAAACTTCCTGGATGGGTTAAATTTATTTGAATAAAAAGTAACTTAAGTGTTTTAACTGCTATTATTTAAATTGTTGGTAATTTAAAGTTGTTGGAACTAAAAGAATACTTTTGAATACTTAGTGACTTCTTCTTCACACACAGCGCAGCGAATGGTGACAGTAGGACATTGCTTAATTTCTATGTCATTCACACAATTCCCACAATAACTAAAATGCATACAAGGAATAGATAGATGAGTGCGTTCGTTCTGTTGGCAGATTACGCACGTAAAGTCATGCTTAGTTGGAACTGAGGCTTGAGGAGTTTCTGTTTCTTCATCAGAAAAGTCTGCACTGAAACTCAAACCTGAAGAATCCATCCATCTCCTAGCAGTATTCAGTTTTAACCTTTCCTTCCCCACTGGCACTTTCTTTTCACAGCATTTTTGCACATTGAGCTTTTCGATATATTTCCTTCTCTTCATCTCCTTAACCAAAACATTGTCTTTCCTGAATCTACCGAGTATCTTTGAATTGTCTTCAATACCTGTTAAAGGCTTCAGTGACACTTCTGATTGGTCTCGTTTCATTTTAGCCTTTTTCAATTGACTTGAAGCTTTACCCTCAGGGTGGCTGTCAGTGCAGGTAATGTTACCAGCTTTCTTCACAATAGATTTCAATCTAGACTTCATTTTCATAAACCCTTTCTTACTAGAAGCAAGGTCTTTTGTGTTTTTGGCGTCAGGCACAGCATTTAAGTAATCATCATCGCCTACCACCGCAGCTTCCGTCATTACTGTTCTACTTGTTTTCTGACGCATCAGACTAATACCTCTAACATCTTCACCCCTAACATTGCTTTTGCTATCTTTGAGTACAAAGCCAGATGTATCATTACTATTGCCACGATCGTTGTCATTCAAAAGCCAAGCTGTTGCAGTTATCAATTCTGAATCATCACTAGCAAAAAGGTCTTCTTCGCTTATCGAAAATGTGAATTCAGGTTCAGCATCATGAATCTGTTTACGGATCATGTTGAAAGTTGTTTCATTCTCATCTTGAATGTTGCGTGTTGAATTACTTTTCATTCTTTCATTGGTTGGTTTGCCTGTAGAATGCAACGGACTATTCTCATTACCCACATTTTTCATGGAAGAACAATCAATCGATCCAACTGTTGATGGGCTATCGACAGGGTAGAATTCATCATAAGAATTATCTACTATTTCATTTTCATCATCATATGCAGCGTCTATCCTTCCTTTCAACTCGATTGACAGACAGTTCTTTGAACACGACTTATCATTTTTATTTGCTTCCTCCATTGCCTTGATGTTATCAAACTGCCTTTCTTCTGTCAAATCATCAACGTCAATAGGTCCAGATGATCCTGCAGTCAGCATGGATGCTGTTGCTTTTAACGAAATGGGACAGGAGAGAGGGCTTGTACAAAACTCTTGTACACGAGATTTGATGTTGTTGGGACTTGACAGCTTCTCCGACTCAATTCCAGAAATCAAGTTGTTACCGCGGTTGCTCGTTTTCCGAACAGGTGTAGCATCGGCATCTTTTTGCTTCTCTAAATCATGCTTGCATCGGGCAGGAGAATCTGATAGTTTAATATATTGAAGAAATTGAAGGTTCTGACTTTCATCGTCGTCATTTTCATCCTCTTCATCACTGCTAGAATCTGGATTGTTTGTTGTTTTTCCTGCATGCTTTCTTCTCATCTCATTCCATCGCCTTTGTTCTTCAGAAAGAAATATCTCCCCAGCCGAACCGATTGATGGTGCATTATCCGCGACCGACCATTCATATAAAGTGTTGGAGCCGACCATGGTATTATCATCATTATTCTCTAATGGAATGGAAACCACAGAATTAGCACTAGGTCCACATAGAGAAGAAACAGAGTGTAAATTTGTATGCTGTCTTGACGACTTCCTTTGTTTTGATTTTTTGAAAGGACTACTGTTTGAAGTACCGTCACTTCGTTCTTTCCTGGTTAACATTCCTAACAATTTCATATCTGATTGTTGATTGTTTCTGCAGAAAATCTACAGTGAAGAGTGTGTACTTTAAAATTCCAGCTATAGATCTCAGTATTTATTACTATCCTACCAAAATGAGTCCTATCCTGGCACTTGTATATTCCAACTTATGGATGACAATTCTCGGTTTTCCTAACAGTTCCCTGCCTAGATATTTGAAGGTTGAGTGTTGTTTTGCCATGATGCATTGATATTCCTGTTCTCAATTCTTCCATAATTTTTTTTCTCTCCCTTTTTGATTTTGGTGGAAACACGACTCTAGAAATGGGACCAAAAACGGGAATCTTGCATGAATAAATTTAAATTCTTTTTGGAGATAGTGAGTTGACATCATAGAATCCTCTTACATTATTCATGGTACACTTGTAATTACTGCACTCTAGTGTTTGCCTTCATATTACCGCTGCAAGCTCATTTCAGTAGCTTTTGGATCCAATCTTGAGTGTTCTCATTCTTTTTAACGAGTTCATCTAAACATCAGCCTATATTTAACAAACCTCTTGACGATCCATCTCTTAATTACCAAAAGCATAACCCCATGGGACTTTTTCTCCTGGAATAATTTCTACGCCGCACCATTGTAGTAATTCTTTCATCTCAGGACACGTTAATTCGTAAGGTGGCGTTCGATGGAATGGATTTCTACCTTTTCTTTTCTCAATAAGAACATTTGTGTGACACCCATATGGATCAGCTTCGAAAGGTTTTGCTGCATTCTCTTGTTCTCCCTTTTCTGCCTCAGAAAGATTGAAACCAGTTGAAGGATCAGGATCAACACCAATATAAACAAATTTGTCGGCAGGCCAAAGTAATGCTGGTGCGTGCATACTTTCAAATCTCCTCCTTTTAAATGTAAATGAAACGGTTGTAATTTTCTCAGGATATCGACCTGTGATCTCCTTAAATCTACAAATGCTGAATAAAAGATTTTGATAACTGTCAGTCGCAAACTCTTCCGATAATGTTCGGGCTCTAACACTCTTTCCGAAAGCAGCACCTTCTTCCCACAAATGCATTGCATCTGCGACACGAAAATACGATGTGCCCTCATTGATTGGACCCGTTAATTCTCTAAGATAAGATGGCGAGAAAGATCACTCAGATTTACTCTTGTTTCATAACATGTAATAATAAATATTTTTTCATACAAACCTTGTTTCTCCACCAGAGAAAATCAGCAAACTGTTTGGATCATTTGCAGCAATCTTAATTCCTTCTCGAATATGTCCCACAATTGTTTGCGGCAAACCTTTCCCCTTCTGATAGGGTAGCAAAAACCAGTCTGATTCATCGATACCTGCATCCTGAAGATGCCCTATTTTTTGGAAATATACAATTTCAAAAATTAGAAATATCCTGAAAGAACTGAAATGAAAAAGTAAAAACGTACCTGAGATTGTTACGCTATGGCCTGCTACCATTATCAGGTGATTTGCTTCTTCAGCCGCTCCATTTTCATTGAATGATTGGGAGTTGACAGACACCCACTGCATTTCCTCCTTTGATTTTTCTTCGAAAATTAAAAAATATATCGAGATAATAGCGATAAAAGACAGCAGACACATTGCTGCTAGCTGAGTCTGATTTCTTGAAGTCTTTTTCCTCATCCTAACTCTTTTTTTCATTTGTATATGCGATACAAAAGTCATGAAGTCAATAAGTGGTCATTTAGTATCGATAGTAGTGGTATACAATCAACTCCTAACTCCTCTTCCATGACGATTTCAATGCAAGTAAAAGTGAAATTATTATTTAGATTTATTTCATCCCCTACTTTTCTTTTTTGTTTTTCTAATATCGTAAGTACGTACGCGATCGAAACCAGACTCATTTCATTTGTATGGGTGGAAGTACATCTCCTACCACTTCCTTTTCATTATTGTTTGGGGAATTTGTATAGTAAACTGTGGCTAGATTCTTAGTGAAAGTCTAAAACCTTAAGGATAACACCTAAGAGTAGTTAGTTAGTACATTTGGAAGACAATGTTGGCAATTGAAATTGGTCAAATTTCAAATTGGTGCCGCATGTCAGGACTTCGGGTTCAGGGTCGTTCCCAACAACCATCACGTGTGATGATATCATCACCAAATTATCCGTGTTGGAGCATCTCCTGTGATGATCCGTTTCCAACAAAATCATCTCCATTGTCATATGATCCCCCCCAAATCCTTCAGAGGGTGCCCAACTAGAATAAATAATCATTTTCAAAAAATATGGCGCCATTTTATTTCACGAATCATCTTTCAGATATGAGAGCGATGAGAAATACAAAAATACATGCTCGACGTCGACATAATCATTATACCATGGGCAATCTATTATCAGCTGACATCAGTCATGGGCTCTCTCAACTTGACGTGCATACCTTACAAGTACTTATGGAGACATTGTTTGATGAGGAAGAAATAAAGGCGTTTTGCAATATTGAAGACTATGAAGAAGATCTTCTTTTTGATACAGCAGATCTTGCTGAAAAAGTCCAATATTGGTATAGGAGTAGATTGAAGTGGGAAGAACATGTTTACAAATCTTTACATGAAAAAAGTTTCCATGCAAAATACCGCATGTCATATGAATGTTTCAAACTGTTGATTTCAATACTAGCTCCGTTTCTACATAGGGATATCACCAAATCACGAAGAGGTGAATTTGTCCCCCCTGAGATTATAGCTGCATGTGGCCTTCGTTATCTTGCTGGTTCAAAATACACTGATTTAATGGATATATTCAACCTTTCAAGAACTGAAACATATAGATGCCGTGACCAATTTATTGATGCAGTCTTGAATAGTGAGGAATTGAGGATTTGCTTACCTTCGACCAATGAAGAGATTGAAAATGTTGCGAGAGGTTTCACAGAAATATCAACTTGTGATATACACAATGGTAGAGTTGTAGGTGCAGTTGATGGTTTCTTCCAGAGTTGCAAGTGCCCTACAATGGCTGAGTCAAATTTCAACCCAGGGGCATACTACTCTGGCCATTACCAAGACTACGGGTTGAATGTACAGGCTATGTGTGATGCCAAGTTACGATTTCTTTTCTTTGCAGTTGCTGCACCTGGAAAGACAAACGACAGTGTTTCCATTACATTTTGTAATGATCTACTCAATTACATAAATGGTTTAGACTTGGGGAAATATGTTGTTGGCGATGCTGCGTATGACTTGTCTGATCGACTTCTCATTCCCTTCACTGGTAGCCAACGTGCAAACAATGATAAGGATGCCTTCAACTTTTTTTTATCACAGCTGAGAATTAGAATTGAAATGGCTTTTGCAAGATTAGTTCGAAAGTGGTGGATTTTGACTTCAACGTTGCAAAATTCTTTGGAAACAAATTCAAAAATTCTAATGGCATGCGCAAGACTCCACAATTTTGTTATTGATATGTAACACTCATTTACTAATATAGCTCCACGATTGATGTCTATCGGTGATGCGCCTCATTATTCTCAAGATTCCGAAGAATATATCAAACAACATATCCAAACAACGAACAAATAGCTTTAATTATAAGATACTATCATCCCTCTTTTTGTGTGTTACATGGCACCGAATGTTCATCAAACCCAACCACCGATATGTTATATGAGTCGCGAGATATATGTGCTCCGAGCTAACAGTCTGAATGATGGTTTTATTTTACTTTGCAGAACAGCGATTGATGTACTCACTAGTTTTACTCAATTTTGTGTTGAGGAGTGTCAAGATTCATGCTCATAATCGCCTCTTCATCTCCCTCTGATAGTTTTTATTATTTTATAGTATTACACTCACTCCTTTCCTTTATAATTACAGGAATGTTTTTCTTTCTTTCCAGTTTCGTCAATGATGAGTTTTCCTTCGTTCGTTATGAACACTTGCTAGGTCTACTTTGAGTCATTGCTGTAATCTTCTTTCACTCTCGTCCATGATGAGTTTTCCTTCGCTTCTTATATGAACATGCTAGGTCTACTTTGAGGCAAAACTTTTATCTACCATCTAACCCGCTGATGATGAGTCTTCTTAGCTTGCTATAAACGCTTGCTAGGTTTACTTTGAGGCAAAACTACAACTCTACAACTCTACTCGCTGATGATGAGTTTTCCTTCGCTTTAAGTCGTTGTGAACGCTTGCTAGGTCTACTTTGAGGCAAAACTACAACTCTACAACTCTACTCGCTGATGATGAGTTTTCTTTAGCTTTAAGTCGTTGTGAACGCTCGCTAGGACTACTTTGAGGCATCTACAATCTACAATCGCTGATGATGAGTTTTCTTTAGCTATATTCGTTACTTAACGTTGGCTAGGATTACTTTGAAGCAACTCTTTTATTTTACTAACATTTTGATTTTCTATGTGGGGTCTGACACTTCACAGTAATGGACACAGTTTCGTACTTTGCGCCATTCAAGATTCAGTCCTAGGATGCAATTCTTGTGTCTACCTTTGCCTTCACTTCTGCGATATCTCAATAGCTACAGTCTTTTGGAAGAATAAAGATCTCGCCTACGCATTCAAGTCATTGCCTTCATATCTCGCGTCATACGTCACGCTTCACACGCATGATTTTCTTCGCTGTTACTCGGTATAGTATTTCAATTATATTCAACTTACAATTTACTTTGCTCTATAACCCTCTTTTCCAATAGATGACAACAAGTTTGTATTACTTCTGAGCTTGTCCGTGTTTATCAACTTCTATATATCGCAAGGATTAGATCATTGTCGAGCAGCTGCTACTGTCCCCTATTGGCACTACTACTCTACTCGCTGCAAATACTTCGCTACACCCTTCCAGTTCCGCATAATCGGAACGCATCCGCTTTCTTTTTCCTTGTCTCTACCTCGGCAATATACTTTCATTCACGAGAACTACAAATTTCAACTACGAATTCAAGTCTCCCCATTCATATCCTTCGTCACTAGCTGTTTACATTTGCTTTACAATTACTTTCAATCCATCACAGGGTACCGAGGACCCTACCTTTGCAGTTTTGGCCATGATCAGGTTTTGCTTCACCTACATTCTTTCTCGCAATCATTCGAAATATATTCGAGTTTCTGTCGCCATATATTTCATTGACGTCACGTTTAAAACGCATTTTCATTCGCAATCATTTTTGGCTATTCGGTATAGTTTACAATTGCTTTTGACTCACAATCTAATCGCTCTCTAAAACTCTCTTCTGATAGATGACACACATTTGTACCTGCCTTGGAGCAACTATTATTGTCTTTGGATAAGTCTCTACCTTCATAGTTTGCATCAAAGTCAGTCTACATCTCGATACGCATTTGCTTCAGACCTCAGTGAATAATATTGCGACCAGCTCATTTTACGTTTGGAACAATTGCTACGGTCTACAGTTCACGAGTATGTCTACCCTCACAAGCCCACTCTACCTTCGGAACGCTCTACTTCTACTTCATTCATCTCCCTCTCCATCTCGACACTTCATTCACAGCTATTTCTCATTTTGGAACAATCTCTACAGTCTCTATCTCCAAGTTTCTTCTTTTTACACTTTGCTTCATAGTCTGGGTCTCGTTTGGACCACACTTGCTTCTCTTTCATTTCATTCATCTGGACAGCAGGTCTACAAGGTATAGTATTGCATCTATTTTTACGACTCACATCTTATTTTATCTTGTTACTCCCTTCTTTTTCAGGAATCTTAGACAGACGTATAGACAAGTTCGTATCAGCCCATGCAATCGACAGTACCTAGTATCGACTTTCGTATTATGCATGAATCAAGATCTTTCTTCGGACCTCCGAGTACTTCTAGAGCTCTTCGCCGTATTTAATTGCTACACTATCAAGACATACACTACTAGACATCACCAATCTACTCCTTCTATTTGAGGCAACTTTTATCTCCAATCTCCAACTGCTGAGGACAAGTTTTCTTTAGCTTATCGTATTTTACGTTCGCTAGGATTACTTCGAGGCAACAACTTTATCTCCAATCTCCAATCTCCAACTGCTGAGGACGAGTTTTCTTTAGCTTATCGTATTTTACGTTCGCTAGGATTACTTCGAGGCAACAACTTTTATCTCCAATCTCCAATCTCCAACTGCTGAGGACGAGTTTTCTTTAGCTTATCGTATTTTACGTTCGCTAGGATTACTTCGAGGCAACAACTTTTATCTCCAATCTCCAATCTCCAATCTCCAATCTCCAATCTCCAATCTCCAATCTCCAATCTCCAATCTCCAATCTCCAATCTCCAATCTCCAATCTCCAACTGCTGAGGACGAGTTTTCTTTAGCTTATCGTATTTTACGTTCGCTAGGATTACTTCGAGGCAACAACTTTTATCTCCAATCTCCAATCGCCAACTGCTGAGGACGAGTTTTCTTTAGCTTATCGTATTTTACGTTCGCTAGGATTACTTCGAGGCAAAGTATTGCATTTAGTTTTAAAACTCACATCTTTTTTGCTTTGTTACCCTCTTCTTCATCAGGAAGCTTGGACCAAGTTCGGACCAGACATGGTATCTCTTCGGAACGCTCAGTTTCTTCGATCTGGAACTCCATCTTATTCCTTCATCAACGACAATTTCGACCTCAAATATAATTTTTATATTGGCATTGTTTAGCTACCTTCTGAGAATGACCGTTTCCTCTTACCCTATGGACATATTCCCAGACTTTTAAGTTGACAGAAACACGCCCTATTTATGCCAGACGGTCTTCTTTAGACTTCAATCTCTACTACTCCTCATTACTTCATTCGACATCTCAAGCACATTGGTACAGTATCTCACTTGACATTTCTATTTTTCCCGATCATATTTTACCTTTTCATTGCACAACCACCATCTCCTTTCTCTCCCTCTCTATGCTACCGGAAATCTTCTCATATTTTTTCTCAAAATTGGAATAAAACATGAGCCCATATCTAAACGAATTTCCCATAAGGAATTTCGAAAGTTTTCCAATGAGTTTTTTATACATGAGAAGAAGAACCGATGTAACACTCATTTACTAATATAGCTCCACGATTGATGTCTATCGGTGATGCGCCTCATTATTCTCAAGATTCCGAAGAATATATCAAACAACATATCCAAACAACGAACAAATAGCTTTAATTATAAGATACTATCATCCCTCTTTTTGTGTGTTACAGATAATGACAAAAAAGTTAAAGATATATGGGCATCTGAGGATGATGAATCCTTGTCCAGCGGATCACATGTTTCTACAAATGCACCCTTTGACCTTGCATATGCCTACAATTCCAGAAGAGTTTGAATCCCCGGTTGGATCCTCTATACTCCGACAAGCATTGGTTGATTTGATACATCAAAATTCGTTACAAAGGCCACACCATAATAGAGTACGACAAGAGAGATACAAATTGCTACAGGAAAACTTGGATGCAGACATGATAGATTTAGAATATTTTTCTCCATCAGTATAAATTATAATAATAAAATGTCAATCGTCAAGATTTTTACAGCTGTCCCCAACTGGTACAGGTTGGTTCAATAACCTTCCTGCCCTTATGTTCTTTCAAAGCTAGCTTACACTAGGGAGACTGCGACGATGATATCGTAGAGTGGTGGTGGTGATTAATTACTAGCTCCATCTCTCTCTGAGTTGTAACAAACTCGGAGAGGATAGCGAGGTTTTACCTCTCAAGGCCACGAGTAATTATGATCTGGAGAAGACAAAGATACAGATATAGAAGACTCTGAATCAATACTATTGGTTCTGGTGGTGATTGAGATTGGAACTGCTTCCTCGTTCATGATTGTATTTTATGGCATTACACCTCACGCCAGAAATTGGTGCCATGTTTTGTGTTGTAAAATGAATGTGGCGCCATGATTATTAAAATTCATATATTTAGATATGTTAGTCTCATTTTTTGTTTACAAGATTAATTTTTGGATTTGCCAATTTGGTGATGGTACCATCACGTGTGATGGTCGTGATGATTTTTTTCATCACAACCATCACGTGTGATGGTACCATCACCATTTTTATCCCAATAGAGTTAGTAAATGGGGACTCATTACCTGATTGGTTTGTCGTGATGGTCGTGATGGTTGCTGGGAACGACCCTCAGAATTTTGATAGAATTTTGAAAAAATAGTTCCAAACAACTTCAAGTTGAAGTAACAACTTCTGAAAGGAAAGCGAGAATGCGTTTCCGACGACATTTTAGTGAAACTTCAAGTTGAAGCTTCCTTCATCTTATTGCGGAAGCCTTTAGAATGCATAGAGAGAAGCTTTAATAATATTGAAGCAGCACAAACAGTAAACATCAATCATAGAAGACAAGCCTGGGATAAAGATGAAAGATAAAGAGGTCGAATCTACGGAGAATACAATCGATAAGATTTGTCAAAGCAATGAGTCCGAGACACTAGCCCAAATCAAGCGTGAAGGAAGTAGTAGTGACACACTGACTAAAGGTTCAAGCACTAACAATTCAGAACCCCGAGTTGGACATTCCTCGAATATGGTTCAACACTGTGAATATGGTGCTGATCAGCCAAAAGTTGATAACGCTCAACAAGAACATGTCTATACCGATTTGATCTCAAATATAGATGTACGAGCCCAAGTATTTCCTGTGAAACTTGCCATGATTCTCTCTCAGAAATGTTTTTCGGATATCATCACATGGATGCCTCACGGAAGAGCATGGAAGATTCTATCTCCAAAGGACTTCATTGAGAAAGTGGCGCCTCACTTTTTTGACTCACCAAGATATGCTTCTTTCATTCGTCTTGTGAATGCTTGGGGATTCAAGCGAATTCGTAGCGGTCTCGATACAAACGCGTATTATCACGAGGTAAGTTTTTCCGATTCGTTGGAATTGTGTCTGTAAGGTTTCTCTTTAATCTCTATTCTAAACTTATTTTTTTCAGATGTTTATTAGAGGTCGAACAGATCTTGTCAAGAATATGAAGAGAGCTAATAGCAAAAAAAGCAGTTCCACCACACAAATCAACGAAGAACCAAACTTTTATGTCATGCCAAGTATTGGAGAATCTCAATCATCTGAGACAGCCATCAATAAGTTCGAAACGAGTGTTTCTGGGGGTGTGAGAAGTACTGGGAAAGATGATGATATCAAAGTTGCATCTCCTTTCTTAAGGAACACCACAACCAATAGAGGCCCATCCTTAGTCGAGAAAAAGAGCTCATCGATGATCGCAAGGCAACCCGAAAATGAGCTAACTCATGCCTATGCACTCTCATCGTTTCTTTCCCATCCTCAGGCGAGAGAATCACTCTCACAAAACCTTGTACCTGATTATGCCCGTGCGAGGCTCTCTGAATTTTCAAGTTCAATGAGACCAAGAAACTATTCACACAATGATACCCAAGAATTACTCCAATTACTTGGTAGGAATCTTCCCTCCATTGGAAACAGATATGATACCCCAGACCAGATAAGCTCGATCTCAAGCCTGAACACATCTTCACCTGTTAGTGGCAGCAATATGAGCACTCAAAATGAGATCTCAATGAACATGTTGAATGGTCTTAGATACCCGCGTCAGCCTCAACCATCAGCACTTGAGTCTCTGGTCCAACAGCGAGCTATTGCGTCAATGCAGCTCCAGAACTTTTTAAATCAACACTCGGTTGCTCATTCAACAAACTCTAATTCTATGCATAGCATGGAAAGAATCCTACTTGCAAGTTTAAGTTCATATCCAGAAATTCAGCCACCTCCTCAGGGCTTTTTACGGTCAGCAAGTTCTGGTACCACAGCTGCAGTGTCAAGTGCGGTTCGAAGTGATGAAGAACAGCAAATGCTACTCGAACTTTTGATGAATTCAATAAACAATCAGAGACCAAATCCATAGTTACGAATATGTATATGATTACTTGATTTGTTACTATAAATGTTAAAATGTTTTATTTAGAAGACTTTGTGTGAAGAATCGTCAACATCATCTTTGTTTCAAACAAATTATGGAAGGTCACTTTATACTTTATAAAAATAAAATAAGGGGAAACATTTTCATATTATTTCAATAACCGCACCAAATAGAAATAACAACAACAACACTCTATTAGTTTACCTAGCTAGCCAAGCAAAAGGTTTTTCTCGAGTCGAGTCAGTCAGTTTTGTGAGAACTTCATCAAGTTGAAGTTGTATTTTTCCTCAGTCCACTGTTCTTGCGAATAGATGTTCTTCATCAGATGTTTCGGTTTTCTACGCGTACCAGAACAGTTCAGAGTGGTATGCGAAAAGCTATTCCCTCCGATTCCGTCTGTAAAAATGTCATTTTTGGTTTGGAGGTTACGTACGTAGACGTAAATCCTCAATTAAGGGACATTTTCTCTGATTAACAACGTACGTATGAAGAGAGTCCCAGATCTTCCATATTTGATGTCAGCTCAACGAGAAGTCTCTATTAACCCCTGTACGTACGCGCATATAGGAGTTTGTATTTTCATTTCATTATTTTATTCACTGTTGCTTCTTCAAATCCGTATAACACCATACATTCGGTGCCGAAAACAATATCTTATTCTCTAACTTTCGACCATCGAAAGGTTTGAAATTTGTACTTCATTGACAATGTGATGTAAATAAGCATGATATCAAATTACAATGACATGAAAAAGGTTTTGATCGCAGATATACATTATTCGATTATTCGTTGCCCTTGACCAGTCATTAGATACCATCTACAATTATCTCGTAATAGTATTTCACTTACAATTTATCATCATAAAAGTACAATTTCTGATTTTTCTGTGAAACTTTTCTGCCAATTTCCTCTCATTTTGAACAAAAAAAAACAGATGGAACAGAAAATGTAATAGTGTAATAGTGGTACTTCATATATTTTTAAAAATGTTACTAGACTTTTTTGAGACTGGTCTATTTTCAAACTCCTGTAGATATTTTTGAAAACCTTATTGAGCAAAAGATATTGGTGCCTAATTATTCTTTGGGCCAGTTCATTGGATTGTCTGGGGATTTCTTCCACAAAGCGAATATTTTTTCTAGATATTGCGATCTCTTTAATCCAGGGTACTCTTCTTTCATTTGCGGCATCATCTTTTCTTCGAAAGCCTTGTGTAGCGCTTTCATTCTTTTTTCTGGATGATCATCCACCACACCACTCGAAAGTTTCATATTTGCAAGTGCAGAATCAATACCAGAAGCCTCAATTGCAGTAGGATCTAAAGATTCATTCAATCTACCTTCATTGCCAATACTATTACCTATCATCGCATTGGTATTGGCCATTAATGGATCCAAACTCTTCATCTCATCCTTCTTCTTTTGTTCCTTTTCTTTTCGACGTAATTCTTCTGCATCTTTTCTCAATCTAGCAGCCCGTTTTTCTGCTTTCGCCTTCTTATCAGCATTACCAACTAAAGCATCTTCCAACAAAGACAAGTCATTCTTCTTTTTGCCTCCCTTCTTTTTCAAATTAGTTAATTTGACCTTTGGCTTTCCAGACAGTGCATCTTCTTCTGCTGCAAGAAGTGCCGCCTTCTCAGCTCTCTTCCGAGCCTGTTCATCAGCCTTTTCTGCTGCAGCATTTGCTCTAGCTTCTCCTTTTACATTGGATCCCTTCTTCCAGTTGGCATCTTCTATTCTTGCTGCCGCAGCTGCAGCTGTAGCATCCTTTTTGGCTTTATTTGCTGCCTTGATTTCATTTCCCTTTTGCTTTTTCTCGTTAACGCCTTGTTTCTTTGCCATCTTCAATACACAAAATTAAAACTCAACAACGTAGAAGCAAACAGTTAGGTGAAAGGTACCTTACAGTATTGAAAAACCGTATTGCAAATTAGAATTAACCAACAACTGAACACTGAACACTGATCTTTAGTAATGAAGGTATGGAAAAAAGAAGAGAAGGGGGAGAGAAGAAGTCTGCAACGAAACCACGAATGGATGAAGGATGAACCATCTCGATGTCGTCATTTTCATTTTTGTTCCTTACACCACCATCTCATCTTTCCTTTTTCTTATTTCACTGGCTGCTGGACAATATATAAATATATAACATACTACACCATCATCATATAACTGATTATTTATAATCCTAAATAAACCCGACAACCATGAATAGTCCAAAGAAGGAAGAAACAGAACCACTTGCAAATACAAAGCCAACGCTTGATTTCAAGAAAGCCGAGAATAAGAACTCCTGCTCTTTAAGTTTTTCTAACATTGTGAAATCAGTAGAGTTGAAAGAAAATCCTGGAGGTCTAGTGAAGACAAACATTGCCGGCAGTACTAGTATTGCTGACAATACAAATGTATCTATCTCATCATCTCCAATCGCACAGCATAAAATTATTCTCAATCAAGTTAGTGGAATTGCAAGACAAGGGACTATTAGTTCTTTGATGGGGCCTAGTGGCTCAGGGAAGACTTCACTCTTGGATATTCTCTCTACAAGATCAACTTATCAAAAAGGAGATGTGTATGTCAATGGTTTACCAATTACAGGGAACGCAGGTAGGATTAAGGCTCTCAAACGTAGAACTGCATACATCAAACAACAAGATATCTTTTTTGATCATTTGACTGTGAGGGATCAACTTACATACACAGCTTTCTTAAGGTTGGGTGATAATTATACAAAAGAAGAAAAGAAGAACGAGGTAGATAAAGTTATCGAACTGCTGCGACTTCAAAAATGCGCAGACACGCCGATAAGATTAGTATCTGGTGGCGAGAAAAAAAGGGTCAACATAGGGACAGAGTTACTTACTAATCCGGATCTAATTATTTTGGATGGTGAGTAGTACTTTCTATTTCAGTTGCCATTCCCTGCTTTCTAGCATGAACACATCTGACAATAATATTGATGTAGAACCAACTTCAGGATTAGATTCCACATCAGCTGTTGCTCTTGTCGAACTACTTGTCTCTCTTGCCCATGATCATGGGAAAACGATTATTACGTCTATTCACCAGCCTTCTAGTGCTGTGTTTCATAAGTTTGATAATGTCTTATTTCTTGCAGATGGTTGCGTTGTCTTCCATGGCACCCCAACTGAATCTCTTTCTTACTGTGAAAAGCTAGGTCTCAAATGCCCAGATGGGTATAATGCTGCTGATCATTGGATGTAAGTGTTAGTTCAAATACTTTTTGATGCTGTTTTCCCTGAAAAAATCCTCATCTTGAACGTCAATAGGGACTTGCTTGTAGAAGACTCCACTATCAGTAGCGAAGCAAATGTTGCACAAGATGAAGATGAATATCTTTCGTCAACCTCGCATTTCCCAATAACGCTTGATGTGATACATGACGCCGAAGGAAGTATCAAGAGTTACGAGAATGATATTGAACAGCCCCAAAACCCTAATCTTCTTGAATCAAAAATTATCACGGACGGAGATAGAAAGAGGCAAAGTCTACTTCGAAACTCTGGTCTTTACAAAAGTGTGAAATCAGTCGTCCGTAAGATGTCATCAATCACAACAGCAAATAAAGTATCTATCGAGTTGTTAACTAAACTTAACCGCGAAGCGTACCTTGGGAAGGAAACCTCAAAGGCGATACTAATCAATAATTGGGATGTTGACGCCTTTGCTCAGCAGATGGAAGAATGTAGAGATCTAATTACAAATTCAACTCATTCGCGTAACTCAAATGGACACCTGGAAGGAGATGATTTTCCGAAAAAGTTCAACACAAGTTGGACAACACAATTCAAAGTATTATTACACAGATCTCTCAAAAACTCTCGCTCGGCGATCCTAACTCCTATCAACATTATCAAGTCTGTCGCTCTTGGTCTGCTAACTGGTCTACTATGGTATCAGATAGATTTGACCGAAAGTACAATTCCAGATAGGGGATCCTTCCTGTTTTTTGCAATCACATATTGGTGAGTCAATCAAAATAAAATACCTTGGTTTTGGCATTGCTTAAATTGCACTTATTTTACTTTTTTGTACTGTAGGATTTTTGATGGGACATTCAGTGCAATATTTACTTTCCCAATGGAAAGAACAATTATTTTTAAGGAGAGAGCAAGTGGAAGCTATCGTTTGTCTGCATATTTCTTATCAAAGACTTTGAGCGAAATGCCAACAAGACTTTTACTACCATCCATGTTTTGGACTCTTGCTTTTTGGATGTCCGGTTTGAACCCTACTTTCCAAGTATTTCTGGGGACGCTAGGTTGCACGTTAATGGCTGTTCTTGCAGGCGAGAGTTATGGTCTACTCTGCGGCGCACTTGTTTTAGATTTGAGAAAGCTATGACCGTCATGGTAGTCATAAGTCTTACTCAGATGGCAGCCGGAGGATTCTATTTGAAAAATATTCCCTCTTTCTTGGTTTGGCTGAAATATACGTCGCCATTTAAACCTGGGTACGAAGCGGCCCAGATTTTAGTTTTTGATAGAGAAATCCCGTGTGATGGATCTGGTATTCTCAGTGTTTGCAACGGAGGTGATGTTGGTACAGCTAGTCCGAAAGAAATCTTGGAATTCTTGGTGAGTGAAGGCTCGGTTGCTTTCAATCTCGGAATTTTGGTAGTTATGATAGTAGTACCAAGATATTTGGCGTTCTTGGCATTGAAGAATAAGAAAGGAGAGGAAAGATCTTAGACTGTTAAGACAAAATTCAGTAATTTACTTTGCAAAGAGGATTTAAATTTATCTAACGAAATATCACAAGGGTATGCATTCTAAGAGATTATTTTAGACAGTTCGTTTTTTCAACTTTCGCTACTCGTATACGAGTATTTGATTGGATTATTACTGTAACTACTTGAAGCTATGTATGTAGGGTATGGTCGTTGGTTCTTAGTTTTGTCTTTAACTTGCGAATGGAATTTGAGGGAAAAACAAAGAAACGAAATGAAACTTCGAAAATTTCACTTAGAAGAATTTCTCTATCGGATACTCACGATACATGGGATCAACTGATGGTGTGGTAGGATGCAGAGACATCTTCCCAGAGGTACGTACTGCAGGGCGGAGGGCGGACGGAGGAGTAGTACACATCACGCTCGTTCAAAATAAAAGGTTGCACATTGCACAAAAAGCACGACGGTCAGTATTTATTTTACAATGTAAACTTCAGTTAGTAGTACCATACATCTCCCTTCTACTTTGCTTTACAGTTTCAAACAATTAAAGTAATCTGTAAAGAAATCACAATCACTCCAATACAAATCAAATTTTGAAAAGACCAACTTCCTACGCATTAATCGCAGGGGACGCCGCTAGTACACAATCATCAAAAATTACATGTCACATTTTTAAAGGTTTTTTGAAGCAAAACAAGTACCTATATTATGACGTCGAACAAGAGGCGTCTATCATCTACTGCATCATTAGATCCACATTCTTGCCATAATCTTTGTGGGCTATGTAGGCAGCCTTTACACGAACCAGAGAATGCAAAAAGCACGACCATTCCACCCATTTCAAATAGTGTAGATGATGGAGTAAATGCCAACACAAAAGGAAATGATCACGATTCAGTAAGTGGTCCTCCGTCGAAAACAAAGCGAACTGTATCAGAATCGCCTACAAATCTTCAACCCGAATGTAATTCTACAACTGATCATATTGACTTGCCCTATCCAAAGGCGATTGTATCATGTTCTTATGCATCGGCTGAAATTCAATGCTGTAAAGCCCTTGATTCCGAGGATAAGTCTCCCCACTATCATTTGGCATGTCTACAAACATTTATACCTCCAAAAAGTACTTTGTACAGTAATGTATGTCAGTTCATAGAAGATCAAGAAGAACAAAAGAAGAAAAAGAAATTAAAGGCAGCAGCGAAATCGTTACAAAATGAAAACGAAACAACTTTTGCTTTATTGAAGCTACAAAACAATGACAAGACAGAAACTATACCAAGAAGTTCACATTTACCGGACACAATTCCTTTGGAGCGAAGGAAAAGCAATAACGATATAAGCGTTCAAGGAACCAATAGTGGAAGAAACACTCCAATTCCTTCCTCTTCTTCTTCTTCGAGAAAAGACGCTAAAATTTCAAACCCATTCGTGTGTAATGCATGTGATGTACAAGGCACGACGAAATATTTGAGAGAATACTTCCACAATTTCCGATGGGCAAAATGTGGATACTATGAAGACGAAGAAGCAGCTGATTGGATGCATCCACTAATGGAGAAGCAAACTACGAAAGAAAATCATCTGCCAAATGATATCATCGAAAAGAACAGTTTTGTCAAATATCTTATTTCTCAACAGAATCTTTCGAAAATATCCAAGGTCAAGCCCACAGAAATTACTCTTGAGAGGATCCGTGATGTGTTTGAGTATACTTGCAATGGTTTGGAACTAGATCGAGATTCAATTGATGCTTTCAGTTTGATTGGCCAGCCTGTGCGTCTTTTTTCCTATATTACAAATTCCTATCACACTGGACGAATCATTGATGCAAGAAGTTCGGATGAAATTGGCAGTGATCGAATCAAAGATAAAACAAAAAGCGACTACTCATATGCACATGAAAAAAAGGCTACAAACAATACTGTCCATGCAATGGAGTCGTCGATCAATAATGTTTTACTTGACAGAGATATTGGAAAAGTACAATATTTAGTACGATTCCGAGCAAGAATTGAAGGTCGAAAGGTTGCGCTTCAGCAATGGCTATATCTAGAAGAACACCCTATTATGCTAGGTTTGAACGTCATTTGGGCCAAAGTTGAAATAAAAAAGAAAGCAGGAAAAAAGGTTGAAGGTGACAACGTTAATGCGGAAGCTGTAGCAATTGATACATGCATTGGTAAACCAAAACAAAGTGTTGTGGAAACATTGATTCCACCAGAAGAAACGATTGTAGAAAAGAAGAGACGCATAAAGAGAATGGATACAATATTCCAACCGGCGCAAATATTTTTAAGATCTACATTGGAAATGATTCATGTCGACGATATGAATTCTACTACTCAAGATCTCAAAGGAAACAGTCCAGCAAAAGAGGAGGAGATACAGACGCTGGGATTGCACTATAAAATGAGAGCACCCTTGAATGTGATAGCCTTGATGTTTGGGAAAACATACGAATGCGTCCGATTGAGACTTTCACACAGGAAATCCAAGTCCGTAGACGAGGAGTCGATACAGAAATCAATCTCATGTGATGATTCATTGAGTACAATTGAAGAAAATTTATCTTTCATCCAGCAGTCATTTGAAGATATTTCGGCAGTGAGTTTCCAGTTCCCATCACCTGCCGTTCAAAAATATATCAATATTATGAAGTCTTGCGATGAAAATTTAGTAAAATTAATCGCATGCGCATGTTTGGAAGAAGAAGAACAAAATCGGGTATTGCAGGGGGCACTTTGACTGAAAAAAATATTAGCGTTAGCGATCATCCAGCGCTACTAATTTTATAGAAGATTTAGTCTATTACATCACTAGGTATTGTCCAGTTAATTTAAAAAAATACAAATCTTTTATAGTACATATACAAGAAGAGTGCTTTTAGTTGCAAAATTCCACTTTCAACGTATTGTGATTGAGACATACTAATATAGCATGGTTTTAGAAAGATCAAAGGTCTAGATAAGAATACGATTTTGAAGAAAAATCACTTTTTTTATAATCTATTTCATGATGTGTTGTAGAGATACGAAATGAAAAAAAGACAAACTGCAGTGAAAATACAGAGGGAATTTTGCTTCAATTCATCACCAAATCTTTACTATTTTTTCCCTACCGTTATTTTACGGGAACTATTTTATTTACGTACGTATACATGAAGTATCGAGCGTGTTCTTCATCGCCAACAGCTACTTTCACTACCATAGTTCTAGCAACAAAATGAAAATGCGAGAACAATTAGAACTTAATTAACTTTTCTGCTTCCTGCATCACTTATCACTATTCAAGTCACTACAGTACTTTCCTAAAAAACACACAAATTTTATCCTCTTTTCATTGTGGTTATTGATCGGAAGTCAGCAGCTATAGCATTTCTCTTGTCTACGCAAGAAAGACATAAAAACTTTCTTTTTCCATCATTTTCAGCGTGTCGTAAACTGCGTATATCCTTGGTAATCACAAACTCATTTAATCCAATATGCATCATATACACAAGGAAAATATGCGAGTCAAAAGTATACAAGCAAGAAGCTCATCTGATTTTGATGCTCTAGAAGAAGTGTCATCAACATCAATATCTGAAGATTCGCTTCAAAAATGTTCTTCCCTTGAGAAGAATTTGTCCCATGCGGTGCTCTCAGGAAAAGAATCACGGAGAGAAATAGCATCTACTGACTCCTCACGAAAATCAACTTCGGGAGAGTCTACAATAGAGAATGAAGAAACCCTCATGGTTGAAAATAATGCTCTAAAGAGTGGAAAGAAATTCAAAGCAGTCAAAACAGCTTTGAAATTGTTGATTGCATTGCCACTTTTCATTGTATTCCTTCTTTTTTATCAAGGAATTTCTTGTTTGATGGATTATAGGAAGTTTTTTGGAAAAGAGGCCCCAATACCCTTTTCTCCAAGTCATGGTGTAGTTGCTGCAATTGATAAGTCATTAATTAGCTCAACTGAAACAAAGCTGGGGGATATTGACGGCGAAAGCGATTTCTTTATTAAGAAATTCAGCGAATCTAATACAGACCTAGATCATACTAAAGGAAAGGCACCTATTCGATTACTTTTACTTGGAGATTCAATTGCAAGAGGAGTAGGTCAAATGACTTCATGTTATCCTCTTCTACCAGAAACTTTCGGTGCAATCTTATCAAAGCATCATGGAGGAGCACCTGTATATTGGAGTGCCTTTGGAGAACCTGGTGCAACAACGAAATGGTTAGCAAGCAAAGTTCGTGAAGAATCCGTTCTTCAAACTAATAGTGTTACTTTAGATGAGTTTCGCTCTTTTCATGAACTGAAAGAAATGAAAGATAGTAGCAATCCAAAAATTCAATGGACACAAAACCTGGAATACCATCGTATGCTTCACGAAGCAAATTCCTTTGCAGGATATGATTATATAGTTGCACTATCAGGCGTGAATGATATTAAAGGGGTTCTCGTTCCATTTTTAGTTACAGACGATGCTAGCAGTAAGAGTGTTTTTCACGAAGATGATGAGGTAGAATGGGGATTTAGAGGAGATCTCACCCGTCTTGTAAAAGGTTTAAATGCAACTGGTAGTCTACTGGATGGCAACGAAACAAAAGCGACGAGTTGTAACAAAAAGCCATTCATTTTACTTCCTTCATTTCCTACGAAGCACGTCCCAGTAAAAGTGGGTCTAATTCTCAGATGGATCGCTGTAAGATCAACAGGCTTGCTGGATTCGTTTAAGAAGCAGATTGCAAACAAGCATGAGAATGTCAACATTGTTCCGAATGCTGATGATAAAACCACCCAAGATTTTATCGATGGTGTTACGACACCAGGTTCTCTCCGCGACATGCTTTATGAAGAGGAGATACTAGTTCAAATAAATGACAAAGCCAAATCTCAATGCGAGGGAAAAGCCAGGGACATGTCCAATTTTTACAACAGTAGAGGAAGAGCAAAGCATGAGGAAAATATGATGTTTGGATCCCTCTTTTCACATGATGCAGTGCATCCAAATGATGTCGGGTATGATTACTTTGGTAGAATCATAGGGAAAGAGCTTTTAAAAATCATGGATCAAAGGTAATGAAACATCATTCTCCGCTATGATTCTCGGAGCTGTACATAATTTTTAAATTCTAAAACTTCAACTATTATTTTTTATCTCATCTAAAATATAAGCTTTTTGAAATTTGATGTATCAAAGAGGACAAAAATGTGGGAAATATGAAAGTGTTTCGTACTGTGTGCTACTACTACCCAATGACAGGTACATCATAATATGCAAAAAACAGATTAATTAGCTAGGTACTTAGCCAAAAAGGTTTCAGAGGAAGGGGTGAAAAACAACCCCCACCATTATCCTTATTAAGTTGGTGTTTGGGTTGATTTACCTTCTTACTTTTCCACAACTGGAAACGCAGAGAGCTTTTAGCCCACTACATCTCACACTTAGCAATTAAATTGTATTTGTGCAACAGCTTGGGAAGATGCAGATTTTTGTAAAGACTCTTACAGGTACGTCCTCATCTGTTTTTTTATCCAGCGCTTTATTCATCGCTAACGAAACTAGGGTTTTCATAATTTTTCACGCGTCAACATTTCATTTCCAATGAATTTCCTTTCATTGTGATTCTCTGTTTCCCTTTCATGTTACTTTTACGATGTGGTATGTCTACGTCTATGACACATCGCGTTGAATGGTCTTTTCTTCTTGAAAAATATAGGAAAGACTATTACGCTCGATGTTGAGCCGTCTGACACCATCGACAACGTAAAGACCAAGATTCAGGACAAGGAGGGAATTCCACCTGATCAGCAGCGTCTCATCTTTGCTGGAAAGCAGCTTGAGGATGGACGTACCCTTTCTGATTACAACATCCAGAAGGAATCCACTCTTCACCTTGTACTTCGTCTTCGCGGAGGAGGAAAGAAGAGAAAGAAGAAGGTTTACACCAAGCCAAAGAAGGTTAAGAGAAAGAGCAAGACCATCCCACTCCAGACTCTTAAGTACTACAGAGTAGAGGGAGATGGAAAGGTTGTTCGCCTTAGAAAGTATTCTCCAGTTGCAGGAGTTGGATGCTTCATGGCTCAGCACCACGATCGTTACTACTGTGGAAAGTCCGGAACCACTTTCATGTATGATCAGATGAAGGAGTAAACAACGGTAACTTTATAAGAAAAGTAGCTTGAATATTTAAAATTGTACATTAGCATCAAGGTTTTGTTTCCAATTCATTACTTTATTGATTTTTAATTTTGTACAAGTTTTTTCGTCTGTAGCCCTACGTACTAAGGGTACTAGTCCAAGCAGCTGTCAAAGTGTCAACCTCAGCCAATCTTGATGAGATATTGAGAAATTCCATGAAGCATGAAGCTTTTTGTTCATATGGAAATAATAGAACACAAATAGAAGGTAATAGAACAACCACAGTTCTGAGATAGAACAACTTAGGTTTCATTTCAACGAATTGCAGCTACCACAGAGAGGTGTATAGTGCAAATCAAATGATTGACTATTTACTTCCACATTCACATTATGAGTAATCAAAATCATTTCACATCCCGCAAAGTTCGCATCGATACAGAAGAATCATTTGATCAAGTTTCAACATGGAAGACAACATCAAACAATAACAACGAAGATTTATTACAGATATCAAATTGGCCAAAATCAAAAAGCTGTAGTGCTTCTCCTTGGGCTGGTTCGCTTCGAAGAAAAGAAAACGGCACGTTTCCCTCTCCTGTTCCACCTCCGTTGAATACAGAGAGCTTGCGAAAAAGTCATATAAAAGATCATGCTCATCTTGACCTACTCTGCCCTTCAAATGCAATGGATTCCTATTTTCATTTGTCTGGAGTACAGTCTATACTAAACGACATTCATCTTGATGATGGGGCTGATAGTTGGGCTGATGCACATTGTCACAATGATCACTTTCACGGTCACGAAGCAATATCGAAAGGTGAGAGACTTCAAAAAGTGCATGTATTGGATAAGTTTTCTTATTTTCTCACATAATTCAAATCTTGTTGAAGGATCACATGAAGAATTTTCAGTGCCTCTGCATAGGCACAATGACTTTTCGAAATCTACGTCCAAGTCTACGTCAATATCTTCTCCTAGATGTCATTATGAAGAGAGAAATATAACAAACAATTTTTGTCTCGAACCATTTATGTATGATGTAGACGATGTAGATCGAAGGATGCCAGGTTATCATAAGAATGGCTTACATTATTTCAAGGATTCTAGGGATGGAAATAATTATGAAAGACATCCTTTGGAAAACGGACAAGATAGCTTCAAAGTACATCAAAGAGGAAACAAAACTGAGATGCTTCACAGAGATTATCACGGTTTTCAGAATCTTAAACGACATTATTACCCTTGCGGTAGAGATAGCAAAAGTTATATTTCAAAAGAAGCTGCGAGAGAAAATCGTTTTCATCAACGTTTTGGACAAAGAGAATTTCATCACAATGTGGAAGACGGTAAATTAATGGAGAAAACCAATCCGTATAATGATAAGAAAGTGGTTGGAACCGAAAAAGAGGAGGAGTTTCAGCTTTGTAACAAACAATTCCACAAAAGAGTTGCGGATACAAAACGAACTCGGAAACCACGTACGAAAGGAGTTTTATTTCGACGTGGAGATGATGGCAGATTGATTAAATGTTAAAATATAAAGAGATTACAGGATGATGAGATGTGACAAGAATTTCATTATTGAATTTATCAGAAGTAACTACTTTCTGGTACGTATCGAAAAACTAAAAAATTACACCATATTTTTATCTACGTCATTGTATTGAAAGTAATAGGTAATGATCCTCATCTTCAATCGGAAACTACTCATCACAACATAATGAGCATCATCGTTTCATTAATTGGGTATTCCATTTCGTTTTAATTGGTATGTCTTCCAAACATAAAGAATAGCAAATAAATCCACGTATTTCTCAAGGAGCAATATTTTTTCTTTCCGTCAGTCGTTCTTCTCACCATTTCTCTATTTCTATCTCTATCTTTATTTTATAGAAATAAATCAACATCATGATCACGACTACTTCATCATCCTCTCGTTCTCTTCTCCGATCATTACTTCGTGAAGCACATAAAGTAAATGATTACAACTTTCGTTCGTATGCTATAAGAAGAGTAAAGGCTGGTTTTAAGATGAATTCTGGGTTAGAAGGGTAAGCACTTCTATCAGTATCTTACAGGTATCGCACAACTAAATGCACCTTTCCTTACATCTTTCTCAACTGATTTCTTCCGATTACTAATATGTCTCAGAGATGCAAAGATGGCTGCGATTCAAGAAGGAGAAGAGCAACTAGCTATTTTGAGGCGACAGGTTATTGTGGGCAATTTATATCCTTCTGATACTAGTGTTATGGAGTCCACGAATTGAAATCCCTTTGCTTGATGGTTTTATGTAAATTAAAGTATCGAAATCAAGTTTTAAGTACAAGACTTTGGAAGCAACACCTCTGGAATATTTTGAGATAAAAGTGTATGGGAAGAATGAAAGAATTGTCGAAAAGCGTGCAAGAAGATTTTGACACTAATTCTTGGAATCTTTAGCGGTATTTTTTAGCTCCAACTATTTGCTTTTAACACAATCTTTCATCGCCTTTATGTTATGTTAAACCAATAGACCGAAAACTGCACCAGTTGTAAACCCAAGTGTGCCCAACTTATCTTTTTCTAGAAGCTCTTGATAATGGGAACGGATCTTCTCCATATTAAGTTCTTTTCTCACTTTCATCCTACATTCATTCACCGTGCTACATATTCTTTGTTTTATTCCTTTCAAAGCATTTTCTCCCTCGGCGGTCAAATTGATGTCAACAAATTCATCACCCTTCTTCGCAATTTCATCCAATAACCCAGCTTGATGCATCACTTCGGATAGCAGAAAAGTAGCACCAGATATCCTCAGCAACTTTCCAGTACTGCGGATGGAAATTTTTGTACCAACAAAACCTCCGATAGAAGCAACTCCAAATTTACCTTGAGGGGGAAGCTGTTCATACCTTCAAAGATTATTGAATCTGAGTAAGGTGATCATTAAATAATGCTGCCTTCCAAATCACAATTGCGATACTTACTTTTCCACTATCGGCTGCATGGCTATCGCGGTTTTCTCTTTTAAATTCTCATATGTTTCATCAAATGAAGCATTTGCTACGTGTTGTGATAGGAATAGAATGAAGAAAAAGCCAATAGATGTCATGAAATTAACGAAACTCATTTTGAAAAAGACTGAAAGGGCAAAATTGGTAAAAGATTTATGTATATAACTCAATCTATCTCAACACCTGTGGTAACCGTGGTGTTTGGAATCAATTGTACGAGACTACGGAGAATCAAGATGTGAAGGTAATTGAGATATCTATCTATTAGTATCAGTTGTACTTACACCACGTTACACGTATCTATTATTGGACACGCTTCATTGATTGTATCTTTTAGCACCCCCTTGATTGTAAGGGGCGGAAAAAGGCGCGAAATGCTCTGAAAAATTGTGGCTGGCCTCCCTTTCATCTTTCGACTATGGTGACTATTGGTGACAAAGTTCGATCCTTTTACAATTTCTAATTCCCATTCTCTATTGAGAACATTGTCTCCCATCATGCAAGGTCAAGGTGGTTTACCACCACCAAGTGGTAATCATGCTCGAAAGAGAAAAGAAGTGAAACCACAGCAGTTCACAAATCGAGATAGAACTTTTTCCAATGGATCTACGAGAGGTGCTTTCGGCCCAATGCCTGTGCAAGATGCACACAAACAGCATGATAAGATTTATGAGGTTCAAACAGCTGCTATGAAAGGTAATTATCGCAACATAAACAAGAAGACTCCGCCTAGAAACGTGCATATGGGTCACTCCCATTATCGCCCTGATGAGGAAGCTGGTGCGAACGATCATCCTTTCTTCAGAGATATCCAACAAACACATAGCCCAAGAAAACATGAGCGCCAAAGCACAAGCGATTCAAACCTTGTGTTTAGCCACCATGAGCCTACACGCGAGGACCTCATCCATAGAGCGGAAAGAGAAAAGGAGATGGAGAAATTTTCATCGATGATTGCTGTTTCTTCCGGGAAGAACAACAAATACTCACACTATGGTACACAAGAAAACTCCTGGGAACAAGGAGAAGATATGAGTGAAGGATATTCATTTGATGATGAATATTTCTTCGATGAGCCTAGTTTTTTTCAGCAAATGTTCAGAACGTTGATTTACGATTACACAAAACCTGAATTTACTTCTTCTCAGCAGAATGTATGGGCTGCAATCATTGGAATCATGATGGGTATTTTTACCGCAGTTTGGGGCATTGCTGTTGAAATGTCTGTGGAATTTGTATGGGCTACTATTCCAGAATACCTACTTGAACAAGGGGTTTTCACTGACTTAAATGGTAGATTACCATTACCACACTACTTCTGGATTTGTCCAGCCATATTTGGAGGTGTAAGTACACTCTGACTTCATATCAATCCAAATGAATGATACAATTCCTCTCACAATAAACTTTTGTAGATCCTCTCTTACATTACTGCAAAATATGCCGAGAAAGAGATCACCATTCCAGGGCAGAATGAATGGATTGAATCGTTGCACCGTGTTGGTATCATGGATCATTCTCGTTTCATTCCAGTAGTTGTTATGTCAACACTTGGTATGGCGTCTGGACTTTCTTTAGGACCCGAAATGCCGTTGGTTTTGGCAAGTGGCATGGTCGGGTCGTGGATTGCTCTGAAAACTAAGCAATCTGTGCTTTCCTCCCGAGTTCTGAATCTTACAGCGTCTGCCGCAGCAATCGGTGGCTTCTTTGGTTTCCCAATGGGTGGTGCATTGTTTGTTCTAGAACTGCCTCATAGAATGGGCCTTCAGTATTTCGAAGCTCTCTCTCCATGTGTGATTGCAAGTATTGTTTCAGTTATCGTAAATCGACTTGTCACCCAGAAACACGTCGAGGGATACTTCGACTACCCTTTCCTTGACAAATCGCTCCCAAGTGATATTTACTGGACAGCTATTATCTATGGTATTTTCGGAACCTTTGTTGGATGGTTGTATGCTGAGGGTTGTTTGTTTTGTAAACATTGGGTTCATGATTGGTTCCATGAACCGCATGATGATCATTCTCATGCACCACATCATGATGAAGATGAGCACAAAAATGAGAAATCTGCCCTGATTGGCGACTCAATGTTCTCGGAGGACACCCTTGTTGAAAAAAAATCAAAGGCTAGTCTTTGTAAAAAAATGTCAACTGCATATAGTCGTTTCTTCGCGAACCATCATGAGCCGACCAGGGCGGCGGTTGCTGGTGTAATGGTCGGAATTGTCGTTGGATTGATGTGCATGTTTTTGCCGCATCAATTGTTCTGGGGTGAAGCTCAGTTGCAAACATTGATCGACAGGGGAAAGACTCCTCTTCCTGTATTTGAATACGAAGGGCCTACCTCTATTATGACTGCATATGGATATTGTATGATTGATCCAAATGATGCAAGAGATCAGATTAAAGGCTTCAGCACTGCATGTATTGGAATGCTGTCCTTCACAAAGATTTTGACTATTGGTCTAAGTCTTGGAACTGGTGTATGTGGTGGTCACTTCTGGGGGCCTTTGTATGTTGGATGTGCAGCCGGACATTTTTTCACTGATCTTTGTGGTATGCTTCCAGTGGAGATTCCATATGTTAGCCAGTGTGCAATGTTTCCTTGTTTGGCAGTAATATGTATCATGGGAGCAACACATGTTGTTACCTATAGGTGTCATATGGCAATTATGTTGGTATTGACACTCACCATCACTAGTTTCACAAATGAAACGAAGGAAAGTCCGATGGCAGGTGACTACTCAGCAATTTTCCCACTTTTGGTTGTTGCCTGCTTTGTTCCATTGCTTTTGGCGCGAGATACCACTTTCTATGGAAAACAGCGGAGCAGAGGAGATATTGTAGCCATTCCTGAGGTTTTGTGCGAACCAAACAAAGAAGGTCGTGCATTCGACTACGAATATGAAGACTCAATTTCTGGTTCACAATTTTCTTATGAAGATGATAGTGGATCTGACCTGTCTGAAGACGATTCTGATGGAGATGGAAATGAGATGATTTCTACAAATAAGGATGTGGATGTCATTGCACCGCCAGTGCACAATCGCACGACAAGTGCTGGCTCTTCTGTGAAACCAAGAAACCTCGACGGTACTGAGCATTCTAGTATTTCTAAAGCCAGCAGCTCTCGTAGAAAGCTCAGTAGCTCAGATTTGGGTGTTCCGAAACCTTCTCATGTTGCTCGTCAACCAAGTTTCGGGATGATTGACGACTTGCAGCCAACTCTTCTTGATCAGTCGAGACATGCTGCTACAGCTGCTATCCCTAAACATAGAAGAACAGGCTCGAGTATGTCACAGAGAAGCAACATGGACAGCTCAAGACATTCAACAAGAGGAATGGACTTATCTCGGCATTCGTCAAGAGGATAACATGTTGAAGCCGAACTCGACCAATGCAAAGAAAAATAATGGTCATAAGTCTAATCCTGTTGCTCCAGAGCTTGCTTCCAACAATTAAAATCAATCTTCTTACATAAGTTATCTGAAATAAAATTAAATTATGCTTGAAATGCTGGTCCAGTCTAATATCGCTTTTCTTCGGTCTTTTTTCTCAATTTGGAATAAACAACATTATGGGCGCTCGAAGAAAAATGGATGATGCAATGCTTGTCTGCAAATAATTCTTCTTTCTGGGTCATAATGAAGTAGCTGATCTAGTAGGTCAGCTGCATGGTGAGACCCAAATCTATCCAAATCAACAAAATCAGTTATAGGCCTAGACTGCCATTTCGGGAATTCAGGGTTGAAATGTGGCAATCTGGCTAATCCTGAATCAGCAGTAGGCGTTCCTCGTCTCTGGAAAATTTTAAATAATTGATCAATGTCAGATCTTCCTGGAAACAGAGCATAGCCTGTTGCCATTTCGGCAAAAATACACCCAATTGACCACACATCTACTGGTCCACAATATCTGGTTGCACCAAGAAGGAGCTCAGGAGCGCGATACCATAGAGTAACCACTTCAGAAGTGTATGGGCCACTTGGTAGACCTGACAATCGCGCAAGACCAAAGTCTGCAAGTTTGACTTGTGTCCCATCACTACTGATCAAGAGCTGCACATATTTGAAACAAGTTAGAAAGAAAATATATGAAAGTTCTATGATGGATTTCAATAGATTACTCACATTGTGTGGTTTCAGATCTCGGTGAAGAATTCTATATGTATGGCAGTATCCGACTCCCTCCAAAATCTGTCTCATAAAACTCCTCACAACATCTATTGGGAGACCTTGTCGTCTTGTCACGTCACCAGTGGGCTGGGAACGATCAAGGAAAGTCTTTAGATCATGAGCGACAAACTCAAAAACTAAATACAATTCGCCAGGTCTCGCTTGATTCACATCAAGAAGTCGAACAACATTGGGATGTTCCAATTCTCTCAACAAAGATATCTCACGAATGACATTACAAGGCACACCACCTTCTGGAGCAGCATCCGCGAATGGGATACGTTTTATAGCCACTGTGATCCCAGTTGAACGTTGTACTCCGCGATACACTATACCATACGCCCCTTGTCCAATGCGATCCGTACGCTCATATCCGTCTAGTGCAGGTTCATTATCGATATCAGAGGAATCATCAGCACTACGTTCAACTCCATTAGATGTAGAGGCGTTGTTGTTATTATTCATGTCCGCACTTGTTCCTCCCTGTTGTGCCGCTAGCTGCTGTGTTTCTGTGTTGTGTTGATGAACTCCAGTCGCTTGCTGCTGTTGTTGTTGGACGTGGCTCATCATATCTGGTTGCGATGCATGAGCATGATGCTGGGTAAGCCCGTAAGAGACAGCCTCTGTGCGATTCACAGTCATTCCATCTACCATAATATTGTTTTCACCTGCTAGATTAGTTTCATCCATTTCCTCGTCTTCGGAGATAACTTCATTGAAGTGGTTATCATTCAATTGGTGATTCTCATTCATCCTTAGTAAGCTTTAAAAGTAAATTGAACGATTCGAACATATAATTTCCAAAGTTTGGAGGATAATGAAAGTTAGCTAACTAAAGTTTTGCACTTGTTTAGGAAATAATCGCAAAGGAAGTTGATACCAGATTATGAAAAACGAGAATGATACACGGAGTAGAACATGAAACATGAGAATAAGGAGATAGATGTAGATGTGGTGATGATGACCAAAAAGATCCAAGATTTAGAAAGTTCGACAAAAGTAAAAAAGGGAAAAAGAGGAGGGAAAAAGAGGAGGGAAAAGGAAAAGTACCAGAAATTACACTAATTTAATTGAAGACATGTAGTTTCTCAAGGCATGAATAAGTATATTTTTATCTTAATAACAAAACAATTCGTTTCTGCGGAATAATGACACAACCATTTTCGATGTGAACAGAAGAAGAGTGGAAAAGTAATTCTTAGCTCACAGTGTTATGCATCTGCATCTCTGTCATTATCTCCCCGGCGTGCACCTCAGCTCTTGTCTTCATTGCGCTCGCCAAAGCAGCTCTTCATTCTCCCATTTCCATCAAGTTCGTTCTCACGTCCTAATTCCTGGAATATCTTCTGTGTCACATACTCATTTTTATACTTCACTTTTAATTAAAATACCGAAATAAGCCGAAATATAATATATACTTGGCCCAAAAGCACTTTAGGGAGTCTGAACGAGAGAAGAAGAATAGATATCTGTAAAATATTATAGATATTCTCCAAGCTAGAAAGTGTGTTTCTTAGAATATTAATAATACACAGATGGGGCTAACAACAAGTCAAAATGCTTTCCAAACTGAAAATGGAACGTATTATGATTCTGATAGCGACGATGATGGACCATGCACGGGCTGCTTTTCTCTTTTCTGTCCACCGGGAGAAAAAGATCCGTTAGGATCACCTCTACCTTCAACACCTTTTGGTCATAAAAAGAAGCTCAAACAAATTTATGGTGGTCTAGAAGAGGAAGATTCGACGCTTAGAACTAATGGTGATGATAACACTAATGGATTCAATGGAATGAAAAATGCAGAAGCAACTTATATATACGAAGGAGATGATGGAGAGCAGAAACTCCTTCAAAAATGGCAAATGTGCGAAGTTTTGGGTGTCGGATCGACTAGTGTTTGCCATCGCTGTGTCAATCGGACCACAGGGGTGGCTGCGGCTTGTAAAGTGATTGATAAAGAGCAAATTGAAAAAAGATTTGAGGGTATGATTGATCAATTTCATTCGGAGATAGAAGCTCTCAAGTGCTTAAAACATCCAAACATTATTCGATTGTATGATGTGTACACAACTTCGAAGCGAATTTACATTGTTATGGAGCTAATGGCGGGCGGAGAACTCTTTGATTATGTTGTGAAGAAAGGAACACTTAGTAAGTATTTCAAGGGATTTTTCTATAGCGCTTTGTGCTTTAGATTTTGTATGATCATGATTCATTTTTACTGATCATTTTAAATTTTTCAGCTGAGGCTGAAGCCTCTACAATTGTCCGGATGGTAACAAATGCACTTGTCTACATGCACGAGCAGAAAATAATTCATCGTGATTTGAAGCCGGAAAATTTACTCTTGAAACATAAACCAAATAGTATTTATGACATTGAAGTGAAAATCATAGATTTTGGGCTATCGAAAGTAAGTGTAATTTCTTTCAGTGTAGGCTTTTTTATTCGATCTACTAATCAATGTTTTAAAACACAGACAATGTCTCAGCCAATGGCGAAAAGTTTTCTAGGGACTAGAGGATATCTTGCCCCAGAGATGCTCCAAAGACGCGATTATTCTTATGCCGCAGATCTATGGGCCCTTGGTGTGATTGTTTTTGTTTTGCTTTGCGGTATGTTATCTAATTTCTCTTTTCATAATGTCAGATAATTCTGAACTCTTCTCACGTTTTGCGAAATTACAAAGGGTGCCTACCATTTGACGATGACTCGAATATCCCATCAGATGAATTGGTCCGATCAAAGTTTACCCTTCGCTTTCCTCGATGGGCTAGGAATCTTTCTCCCTCTGCAAAAGATCTACTGCATAGACTCTTAGATACAAACCCACGAACAAGATTTACAGCATTAGAAGCGTCACAACATCCATGGGTAAAAGGACAGTCTGCGCCGAAGGATAGTATGTTACATTCTCCTGGAAAAATTGTTCTCACACCAGGGCGTGGTCCATCCAGTATCAATCAAAAGAAAGCTGAAGCGACTCGAACACAAATGAACCAAATGATAGCTAATAGAGCAGCGAACCGATCAAGAGCAGACTCAAACCCTCGAAAAGTTCCACAACTAATAAGGAAAAAGAGCATTTGATGTATGTAGTCAAATGTGGTCTCTGGCCGATGTTAGATTTATTGCTAATTCCTACTAAAGCAGTTGTTTTGTAAACTACATGTAATTGAGGCCGAGTTCATTATGAAAAGTTTCAACATTAATTGTGCGAAGTTTACTTTCGATAATTGATTGACATTTTTCATTAATATATCCTATTTGAAGTTAGCAATTTTTCATTTTATTTAAATTAGTCGAAGAATATTTTGTAGACAACAGCTGCCATAACCGGTAAAAAGAAAACAGTCACTAAAGAAGATCCTTGCTTGTTTGAACCCATCTGATTCTTGCTCTTGAGCCCAGCAAAAGATTCTGGGTCTTCGTGTACAGGGACGAGACGCATGACAAATCCAACAGGAATCGAGATAGCTCCAAGCATGCTAGTAACCTTCCACTCTTCTAGATTCAAAGGAGCAGTCTGTGTGAAATCTCCACCATATTCAACAATAACCCATTGGGCAATGATGGTGAAAATAATCACTGCGAGGAACATAGGACTATCTCTAAGATTCTTGAATGGATTGAACACATCACCAATCTCGCGAGCATTAAATTCGTTGAAGATTTGACAAAATACAAATGCATTGAAGATGATTGTGAAGTGGCGTGTAGATCCTGATTCGCAGTCAAAAATCTCCGGACCTTTTTGAAGTAAGAATATCAAGAGTCCTAACTGATACGATGACTGTGCCAAAATATTCCTCCACATTGGCAAATTAATGAGTGACGCATCGCGTTTGTAAGGCCTTCTTAGCAAAAGATTGGAAGCTGGAGGCTCTGTGCCGAGAGCAAGAGCGCCCATTGTATCCACTAAAAAGACGCTTGTTAGCAAATTTGAGTCGTTTCAGGAATTTAGAAAAAATACACTTTGAAACTTACTAATGAGATTCACCCATAACATCATAACAGCGTTAAGAGGTGGTTGATATCCAGCCACCGCAGACAAAAAAGTGATGGTTAGTGCAACCACATTTACAGTCAATTGAAATTGCAAAAACTTCCGAATGTTATCAAACACAGAACGGCCCCATAGCACCGCCTTCACAATGGAAGAGAATTTGTCATCCATAATGATAATGTCGCTAGCATTCTTTGCAACATCAGTTCCACTGATACCCATAGATAGACCAACATCAGCAGCCTTAAGGGCTGGTCCATCATTTGTTCCATCTCCGGTCACTCCTACAACTTCGCCTACACCATCACGGCTTTTCGCCCATTCTTCATAATATCCTGGGAGAAGTAGATCTCTCTCAGTCTCCCAATCTCTTCCTGGATGAGCCTCGAGCCATGCTTCCTTTGTTTTTGGCATCAACCCCCCATTTAATCTTTCGACCAATATGTGTTTATCTTCAGGGGACGAACGTGCCAGAACTTGCAATCTTGGGAGGATTTCGTCTAATTGTGCTGGCGTAAGCTTTCTGAACTCTTCTCCTACCATTGAAAGACCATCTGTACATCATGCGAAAATAATGAGTTTTTGAAGAGAAAAACATCTTATTTGAAATATTCACACTTACCATCTGTCAAAATACCTGCCTGCTTTGCAATAGCATTAGCTGTTTCGATATTGTCACCGGTTACCATTCTTACAAAGATACCTGCTGTCTGGCAGGTTTTCACAGCATCAACTACATCACCTCTCAATGGATCAACAATACCAACGAGTGCATTCAAAGTCATGTCTTTCTCAAGCTTCTGTTCACATTCTTCAACAGAACATGTATCTGGCGATACCAATTTGTCGATGTTGGAGCGATGCGCAAGTGCAACGCATCTTAAAGCTTGGGAAGCATATGAGCTAATGGTATCTTCAAAATACTTGCGCTTGGCTGCAGTCAAAGGCTTCACTGAGCCATCTTTGTCGAGATATGTACTACAATTTTCAAGGACGATTTCACCAGCTCCCTTATGGAAAAGCATCCAGTCCTCATTTTCTTTCACAAGGACAGACATACGCTTTCTCTTTGAAGAAAAAGGGAAGAGTCGTGATCCTCCAGAATTTCCAAAATTTGCTTGAACACGTCTAGCTTCGTAGTCGTCTTCATTGAAGAACTTTGATTGTGCCAAAATAAGAAGCGCCCCTTCGGTTTTATTCCCTACAACATGAAAGCGAGTATCTTTTTCAGGATGGATGTCACCATCATCAACACTTTCACTATCCTCTGCCTGTAACTGATCTTTATTTAGAATTCTTGCTGTTGAGCATGTAGCAATTGCCTGTAGAATGATCTCTCTCGATGTATCGCACACGTCACTGCTCAAAACAGTTTCACATTCAGGTGCTGTCTCTGTTTGCTCGACGTTAGCAAAGATTCCCTTGACAACTGTCATTCGATTTTCTGTTAGGGTTCCTGTCTTATCGGAACAAATATTTGTTGCGTTACCCATGGTCTCACATGCCTGTAAATGCCTAATCAAGTTTTTGTCTTTTAACATCTTCTTTGTTGAGTATGCAAGTGCAATAGTAACAGCTAGAGGTAAACCCTCTGGTACAGCTACAACAACAATGGTAACTCCAATGATGAAGGCGTCCAAAGCATGTGCAAACAAAGATGTATTTTCCAAATATTCGGGTTTCACAACAATATAGATAAACATCATGGCTACAAAAGTTGCAGCTGCAGCTGCCATACCAACGTAACCAATTACTTCAGCCATGTGGTCCAACTTCTCCTGAAGTGGAGTTTGGTCTTGTTCTTTTTCAAGATGAGCCTTAATGATTCCCCATTGACTATCCTTTCCGACTGCAATTGCAACAAATTCCGCTGTACCATTAGTTGCAATACATCCCGACAAAAGGAATGGATCAGACTCCAAGTCCTTCTCAATGTCAATAGGTTCACCAGTTAACGCAGATTCGTCAACAGACAAAGAATCAGCACGTAATAGAAGACCATCACAAGGTATGGCATCTCCTGCTTCAATACATACAAGATCTCCAATGACAATGTCGGCAACAGGGATGGAAACAACTTCTCCGTCACGCTTCACGAGCACAGTGGTGTCATCATTTGCTTTACTGAGTTGGCGAAACTGGGTTTCCTTCTGGTAGTCATTTGTAGCTGTGACGACTGACACAATCAAAACTGCTGCAAGAATGGCGCAACCTTCAACATATCCCGTAGTAGGATCGTCATAGATTCCAACAATGAGAGAAACAACAGCAGCTGCAATGAGGATTTGAACAGTTTCATCGTCTACCATTGTGTCAACAAAAAGTTGAAACCATGACTTTCTTGGTGAAGATGGAAGTGAGTTACATCCATAACGAGATCTTCGAGTGGATACGGATGCAGAGTCTACACCGGCTTCTTTGGTTGTTTTTAGGAATGAAGCAATGCCTGGGATACCTTCTAGGGCCTTGAGGTTTGAAAGATTTGACTCTCTTGATTGCGGTTCATTAATTTTCTTCACAGTCTCCTTCACATCCTGTGCAGAAGGAAGATCAGTACTCTTCATTTTTATAACAGTGTCCGTTCCAGTATTTTTGCACATGACAATTTCAGAGCTCTCGCTGTGGAAATGACTTTTTCAATTTTGCAGTGTCCTCCGATCACTAGAAGAGGTAGAACTACAAGCACTGAAAAAGTAAATCTGAAAATGCTTAAGAGTGATAGAAATGAAGTTCAGATTTCGCACTCTAGATGAAGTTGGTCTGACTAGAAATACGTTGCTCCTCTTTTTGTGTGCTCAAGTAAGTAAGGTACCCTTCTGAAGAGCCTTTCTCATACTTTCGGCTTCTTCTTCCACTCACATCTTTTTTGTTTTTGCGGTTGCTCTTTTCCTCTCCCGCTCAAACTCGAGTACGTACGTACATCCAAGTGGAGGTTACAATTAAAAGAGATAGGAAGGAGAAGACAAGGGAAGGTCACCACATATCCTTTTTTCTTTTGAAAGAAAGCAAAAAACAAATCTAAAACTTACACACTTCTTACACTTCCATAGTTGCACATCAGTGAAACTTACGTAGTATACTTCCTTTAGCAAATGAATGATTCATCCTCTATTCCCGAAAATGAAGTAAGAAGGGTTTTGGCTGCTTTGAACACTGTCTTTAACGTGAATCCACTACAAAATAATGCATCCAGTGACTCCGACATTTCGACAAGAGAAGCAGCAGACCGTTATTTAACTCAATTTCAAAGGTCAGACTTGGCATGGGCAATTTCAGAACATTTGCTATCTACAAGTCAAGAGACACATGCATATTTTTTTGCAGCGCAAACAATTCATGTAAAATGTCAATCAGATATACTACAATTAAATCAAGAGCAGATGAGCTCTCTGAGAGAAAGTCTCATGAATTTTCTTCTGCAATTCATTGCAATGAAAGGAGCGAATGGATCAAAAGCAGTTGTTACTAGACTAGGAATGGCATGTTGTACTCTTGCGGTCCAAATGGGTTGGATGACTATCATTGATGATCTACTTACCAATTTGCAGAATTTTGCAGTACCCACCCAACTTGAATGTTTGATGGAATTGACTTTGACCATTTTAAAACTTTTACCAGAGGAGGCTACTTCAGACCGTGTTTTACTACAAAATGAAGCAGATAGATATGCTTATATTGATGGCCTAGTTGCATCATCAGAAAAAGTTCTTGACTTTTTGTTTTACTGTGCATCCAATGCAAATGGGCACAGTGATGAGACGAAATCACGGGAGCAAGTTTTGAGATGTCTTCACTCATGGATTAGATATGTTAATATCCATCCCAAATGCTTAGAGAAAAATCAATTGGTTGATTTTGCGTTTGCAATCTTGCAAGCCAATGATTTTAATCAATATGAAGGAGAGCTTTTTGATATTAGTGTGGATGTGGTAATTGAAATGTTGAGATGTTATCCATCAGATCGAGGTTTAAATCTTGGTTTAGTACATAAACTCATTCCTCTTGTTATGGCACTTGGGAGTGGCGATCATTGTCCATTTAAGAAGGCAGTGTTTGAAGAAGATGAGGATGCTATGCGTGATTACTGTCGTATTTTTACTGAAATGGGCGAATCCTACATGAGTTTGATAATGCATCATGAAGACCTAGATCAAGTGAAACTAGTAGAACTTGTCCTTGCATGCTCGGCGCTTCCAGACAACGGTGAGTTTCCACTAAGTAGAATATTTGGGAAAACAATCTTTAATTGATCACTTTCACTTATTCTTTCATTTTATAGAAATTGCATCAATAACGCTCCATTTTTGGTACAGATTTGTGGCATGGCTAGAAGACATTCAACCTTATGATTATAGGCAGCTGCAAATTGATAATTTCACACCCCAACTCATCCAGCTGGTATCTACATGCACAACGTTATTGAAATATCCAACAGACATTGAATCACTTACGGATGACAGAATAGATGATATCCATAGAGGAAGAATGTATGTAAATGACACTCTCGAAGATTGTTGTAGGTTATTAGGAGGAGACCTTATTTTGAAGAACATAGGTGAACATTTGAAAGCTGAGGTGAATAGAGTCAGTGCTCTTGGGGAACATGGGCTTCAGCAGTGGCACACAATAGAATCTTGCTTGAAGGCATTACAAGCCACCAGTCGCTATGTCCCTCAGGATGAACATTTGAATATGCCATTTGTGATGGGTTTGATTCCATCTTTACCATCTACAATTTTCTATTTAAGAACAACCGCGAACCTCGTCGTTGGAGCTTTTGCACAATGGTTGAACCGACATCCAGAGTCATTGGCACCTATTTTCCCATTTCTTCGCGATGGACTATCGGATCCCAAATGCGCTTCTTCGGCAGCAATTGCAATCAAAAACTTGTGTGAAAACTGTAGCTCGCACTTTTCGCTAGGAGACTCTGTGCTTCAGCTGTATGATAGTATTGTGTTAACACAACTTCAACAAAACACCTCTATTTTAGATATTAAAGATGAATTGGAGGTTTTAGAAGGTGCATGCCGAGCTGTCTCTCGTAAATTTCAAGAGATGGGTTCACAACAGGATTCCCACTTCAAACCAGAAGATTATGTCAAACGGATAGTAGAGCCAATCGGTTCTCGCCTGGCACAGTATTCATCTGTGTCATCACAAAGTCCTAGGCAAGTAGTTGCTGAAGTTGAAAGACTCACAGTAGTCGTACGCTATTTAATTGTACCAACTGGGCGATCTGATTTCTTAGTCGGATTAATGACACAGTGCTGGCCATATCTTGAAAGTATATCCGTCAAATATACAGACTTTCATATGGCTGAGAAAATATGCCGTCTTCATAAACATTGCCTTCGCACTTGTGGCCCTGTTGCCTACAAACCACTTTTGGAACAACTGTGCAACTACATTGTGGAAGCTTTTCGATCCTCTCATCAGTCCCCTTACTTGTATGCAGCCAGTATAATTATTCAGGAATATGGTAGGGATGTAAATTCAGCTAATGGCGGTTTGATTGGAAAATATCTTTTCCATATGTTGGATGAAATGAGTAAAGTATCTTTTCAATTGTTGAACTCTGAAGACCGATTCAAAAATCACCCAGATATTGTTGAAGAGTTGTTCTTCTTAGCAAGTCGCGTTATTCAATTCTGTCCAGATATTTTTGTGCCAACCGATATCTTTCAATACTATATGAAATGTGCTACCTTGGGCATGGTACAACATCATCGAGATGCTAACAGAGGAACACTGAGCTTTCTTGATCAAGCATTTGCGTATGGTATCACTCTACAATCTATGAATCAAGGTGTTACATCTCGAAAAGCACTGGAGCAAGCAATTACTCATGAAGGGCCAACAATTGTGTCTAATCTCATTCTTTCAATGACTGGGGAACTGCCTTCGTATAGAATCTCTTCGAATACAAGTGTCTCTGTTGCCGGAACATTTTACAAAATATTTTCCTTGTGCCCTGCTTTAGTGAAGGAATGGAGTGGACCGCCGCTATCAAGAGTCTCGAAAGGAGAAAAGGACTTGCTTCTTGGTGTTTATGCAGATGTTTCAAAAGATGAATTTCTCAGCATTTGCGAACGGTTTGGTGAGATTTGTTCGAGAAGTTCAAAGATGGGCTTTCGCAATTGATTAGTACCAAAAATATTATTACATCTCTTCCACAAATTTTGCTTTGAAAAAGTTTGGAATTAAATTTATTCTTAAGTTTTTGAGAAGACAGCATGGAACGATGAAATACGCATTATCATTATCCATATGAAAACAATTGTAAGACTTTACAAAAAAATGTTGACCATGTTTGTCAGAATGGAAAAGGTATAAAGCCTTGATGGAGTATAGACATGCCAACTATACAGATATATTTAATGGCATAATAAGTACAGAGAATTACATGTATCTTGTAGTGATTTTGGATCACTCCGAGAGGCTCTGTTGAAGATTCATGAGTTTCGATCAAGTGCATGTCCAGCTAGATCCACTACACATGCATAAGTTGAAAGATATTTCATGGACGGTGAATTTGAACTTGCGTCAAGGCAATCTGAAGACCGATAGAGAATACAGTAATTATAAGACCTAGTAATTTTTTTATTGTGTGCGATTATGACTACGCTTTCTCTCTTTCAGGTTACGACTCCATTCTGGAGGCATATGTTGTATAATAAAGTGTCCATTTGATGTATCCATTGCATCTTCTGGGATCAGCTCTCTATACAAATCTACTGGAGCTGCTTGCCGGAGTTGAAAGCAAACACCAAAAGAAACGTGCCCATCTTCACAGCATTTTTCGAATACTCGTCTTATGAACGGGATTGTTTCAGCATCAACAGGTGACATTAGATTCGCACACGCTTTCAAAACTGTGCCATACGTAAAGTGGTCCGGTTTAATATTGGAATCTGTAGAGGTCAACTCTTCAAAAATTTCTTTCACAATTCCTAGAGCAAGAGATTGAGAAGGACTCTTTACATCAGACTTTAGGTCATCTTTCGTTACATCAGAACTAGAATCTTTCTTGGCCAGTACACCATAAGTTGTCGCACATGCATTGAGAACACTATTGTATGTGATAATTGACGGTTTCGCTTGTGTGTTTCCTCCTGTTTCATAAAAATTTTCCATTCTCTTGAGGATCGTCAATGCAGCTGAAGCTTTGTTTTCCATATCTCTAGATCTTGCATGGGCATTGATAACAGTTGAATAAGTTATTGTGTTTGGTTGAACATTTTGGTCACCTGATTTTGAGAATTCCTCTTCCATGTATTCGAGTATAGATTCTGCTCGACGAGCCGCTAATGGAGAGCTAGATCTACTCCAAGCATCGATCACTGAGCTGTATGTCCTTATGTTTGGTTGAATCCTTGTCCTTCGTGAAAAATTTCCATCGTAGCTATAGTCCAAATGAAGATCATCATTGTATTCCCCTCTACTAATTTCATCCATACTGTCACAGTCATCAGTAGCTAGAAGCTCCTCTTCTTCTACGATGTCTCTCATCCTCTGTAAAATTCTCTCTGCCTGTTCGCCACTATCCTTTGCACCACATCTGGCCCATGCATGGATCACAGCATTGTACGATATGACATCTGCTATTCCATCTTTTTCCATTGTATCGAGTAATTTCATGGCTGTTTGAGCTCCGTGTACTGTGCCTGTTTTAGCCCATGCATTTATGACACTGTTGTAAGAAATAACATTCGGCTTCATGCTTTCGTCTCCTGTTGACTCATAAAGCATTCGCAGACGTTCTAAAAGTGCCTGTGCAGCTTCAGCACCATCAACTCCATCCTGACCATTGTATGTCATTCGTGAATAAGCATCAATGACAGTAGAATAAGTTCGAACATTTGGCTTCACAGTTATTCTTGGGGCAACTTTAAGACCTTTGTCCATATCAAATATTCCACACTCTTCCAATGCATTTTGCGCATTAGACTGATTCATACAATGGTTCCACTTCTTTACAATTTCAACTTGCTCGTTATGGAAGCGTTCCATTCGAAAAAGAATTTTCTCAGCGTGAAGGGCGTTGTCTGGAAGAGAAGACTTGGCAAAGGCATTAATAACGAGATTGTAGGTGATTGTATCAGCTTTATCCAATTGCTCCAACCTATTAAGTATTCTTTCTGCTTGTATAGCATATTCTTCATTTTCTTGCGAAGTCATGTATTTCTGCTTTTGTTCCTTTTGATGCTTTTCAGATTTTTGCTTTTCGACTAATTCCTTTATTTGTAGATTAGCCAGATATGTAATATCTTCCACAATCTCTCCATTTTCGTTGGTAGCTTGGAAATCAAACACATCGCATAATTTATTTTTCAGTTTATCATTTTGTCTCCAATCTTCATATGATTCTTCTTTATCGATTAGGTGAGCCTTGGTATCAGTACACTGACTTCTTCTAATGCAAATAGAATTTGATCTTGATGATGGGGAGAAAGGATGATGTAACCTCTCTTTTGAATGTGACTGTTTTGAATATGGATAAATTTCTCGTATTCTCAAAGATGCGATGTCAAAACCATGTACACATTTAATTGGAAGCCATAAAGATAATTGCAAACCCAACAGTAGTAATATCCACATTTCGAAAATTACCATGGGAACATAAGATTTACCACAGAATCTTCTCATCTCAATGATATCGATAAGCACTTTCCAATTACAAAAGGAAGTGAATATGAAGTACGATACCAAATGGAAGAAGAGTATGATGGGATGCTGGGTGCTGGGGGTCTTCAAAATTGAAGTTGCAGAAAAGCATCTTTCAGCAGCAAGAGTGAAAGATCTCTGATGACATATCGTTGTACGTACTACTCAATACTCGCACTTGTCCAAAGGGGGGTCCATTTTTGTTTTTCCCCCTCTTCATTTTCAGCAGCTAAGCTCATATCCTAATACAGGCAGACAAAAACAAAAGAGAGGATTTTGTTTTACTTCCGCTTTGGAGCAAATAGTACAAGGAGCTCATAGACGTGTGAGGTAATAACAGTCCCAAGCACTTTCATTACATACTTCTGAAACGCACTCTGTATCATTTTAGTCTATTGATAGAAATAGCTACGGGAGCTTGAATTTTGCTTCGAGAAACACTCTGCAATTTGAGAGTACATTATTCAAATTGAGACTTCCGTCATATTTCCTGGCAAAATAGTTGTGGGGTGAAACAAAGCTATCTACTATAAGAAGGGTGGTTTCCCATTTTGCCTGAGCAATTTGTTTTTAATATTTCTGTTTTCTCGAGATTGAAAGCTTGTGAAAGGAAAATATATTTCCCTCTTTCAGCATTCATTTTTTTCTTTTTGACTCGGATTTATAATAATTCATCATGAAGCGTGCCCTAGCGGAAAGAGCAAAGCAGCAAACTGACGAACAGTTTCAACACCGCACTGGTGCTTCTATGCCTGTGGATGTTTCTATGAGCAATATGGAGGAAAGTGTGGTGGGAGTACATGATGCGAAACCAATTCCTAGGAGTCCGGAGAGTTCTGATGCTCAAATGCCGCCGAAGAAAATCCCTCGGACAGAATCTCAACAACCCGTGCAAGTATCATCTTCATCGTCTACACCAAACAAAAAGGTCAAAAAGAGAATAAGGCCGCCTTCTATTTTAAGCTCGCCAACCGTAAACTCTTCCAATCTTGTAACTTCCTCAAAGAAATTGTCTACAACAGAGGATGCCGATGAAACATCTGCATTTTACTTAAAGCATCAAAACAAAGCCTTAGCCTCGGAACTCCACCAATTCAAATTTACAATTCATCTGCTATCTCATGAACGTGATAAGAGAAGAGAGGAGTGTCGGACCATTGCCAAAGCTTTGAGTGAAATCAAACTTGTTTGGGAAGACCTTGAAAACAAAATGGAGAATGGCCTCAATGAAATTCTCAACGATCAAAAGGTAATGAACAACTTTCTTATTTGAATAAATTTTTTATGTGGTTTTTCTCACCTCTAATATTTGGAAATTTAGTTCTTTGATGAATTTGCTTCAAATACACCGGGCAGCACTGGTAAAGGATCAGATACGGAGTCAACAAAGAATATTATTCGGTCTCTTTTATCAATTTTAAAACAACCAGATAGTTTTCAGAAACAGATAAATAGAGATAATGATGTGAAAATGGAAGATGGTGAGAAAGTCACTCGACAGATGATGAAAGATGACTCAAAACGAGAGATTGAAGACATGAAACATCTGTCCGAAATGACAGAAGCTTTTTCTACACGATGTGACCAGGTGTATAATTTTGTGTTTCGCCTTTTGGCTGGAAGTACTTCTTCGACCAACCCTGATGTATCTATGGATAGCTTACAAGACAACGTTAGAAGCTTGAAAGCGACAATCGAAGGATTGGAAAATCAAGTTGAAGAACTAGGTAAAGCAAGAGATGAAGCTTTGGAAAGAGAGAGGAGGTTGCGAAGAGGTCTTTACAGAGTATCTGCTGGCAGATTAGATATTGAAGAAGTGATGAAGGTAAGTCCTTGCAAATGTGGGGAATGAAATGTTTCTAATACTTGAAAAGAAATGCTGATTTCTCATTAATTTTAGGCTGTTGAAAAAGATGGGACGTCTACTTTAGATGATTTATCGGAGTTGAAAGACGACATTTTGGCAGCAACTAGTTCAAATATAAAAGTCAATGGTGATGCAGACAGAAAAAAAGCTGAAGATGAATGTTCAAATGGACCAGCCGTTGCGAATATTGGTGAGCAAATCATGCTTGATGGCAAGATTGTCACTAGTGAAGAAGTTGAAGGGATGAAAAAGACCATTGTTGATTTAGAACTAGTTAATGAATCTAGGCAGAAAAGAATTGATGAGGTATGTCAGTTCTATCAGAACTTGCTTGTTGCATAAACGGAACAATTTCACTCACAATTCTTCTCTTAGTTGACGAAAGAAAGATCTGAGCAAGATAAGAAAATCAATGGTCTTTTGGCTCAAGATAGCAAGAGTGATGGAGTTCATGAATTGATGAAAGATGAAGATGTAAAGAGGTCACCTCTTTATATTGAATTATCAGAAAATTTTGCATCTGCGGAGACGCGGTTGAAAAAATTACAAAAAGAGTTGGAGTCTGTGAAAAATCGTTGGGCGGTGACAAAAGGTGACTTACAAGTTGCAAATAAAACTATGAAGGATTTAGAGGAAAAATATGAAATACGGCTGAAAGAATTGTCAGGTGAATCTGATGATACCGCAAATACCTCACAAGCTTCTCATAAGGAGCAAGCGAAGCTCATTATGGAACTAGAGCACAAGCTGAAGCATGCTCTCGACAATGTGATGCAGTCAGAGACAATAAGATCGTCATTGTCAGATGCCCATTCCATGAATGATGTTTTGCAACGGCAAGTGTCAGAATTAAAAAGGACCAACGAAGAGCTCAAGACTAGTAATCCGAATCTTCCTTTAGATTCTAATGAAAAATTGCAGAAAATGAAAAGAGAGTTTGATCAGTTGAAGTATAAAATGGAGGTAAGTACGGAGAAGTAAATATGCAACGAGAAAAATATTTGAAACTAACAGAAGGATTTTTGAAATGCAGCAAGTGGAAAAGGAACGAGCATCTTTGGTCACGATGAACATGAGACTTCAGCAGCAGAGTGTTGAAAAAGATGACATGAATGCCAAATCATTATCCTCCATTTTACAATTGAAGCAAATGTGTGAAAAGCTAGATGAAGAAAAAAATGCTTTGCAAAAAAGTTTGAAGAGTGCACAACAACTTGCTCTAGCTGCCAGGTTGGCAGCTAATGCAAAAGCAAGAGTTGAAGAAGAAGTCACAAAAGAAAAGACTGAAGCTCACAAAGAGTGTGAAAAAATGAGAGTGACCATTGAAAATTTGCAAAAGGAGAAGGATTCCGTTTCTGCAGAACTTGCAATATGCAAATCTAAAGTAGAATCTTCCATGTCAGAAATGGAAGGAATTAAGACCAGGTGTGATGAACTTGCTAATGAGATAGCAGTTCGTGATGAAGAGAAACAAAAGTTGGAAGAATCACTTGTAGTAGCGAAACAAGAAGCTATAGATGCTGTCAAGAAGGCAGCTGCCATTGAGGTAAAGGCAAGGGGGAACGGTGCATTCAATTCAGAATTCACAGCAGAAGAGCTCACAATCCAGGTTAATAGTCTGAAGAGTCGCCTCGCCTGTCCTGTGTGTAACACACGTGATAAGAAGGTTATCATCACTAGATGCAGGCACATGTTTTGTAGAAGCTGTGTAGCTGCAAATCTGGAAGGCCGTAATCGGAAATGCCCTTCTTGTGGTATTCGTTTTGATAAGAAGGATGTTGAAGACGTCTGGTTTTAAGTACATTCTAAATTATAAAAATGGGATCAATAGACAAATATAAAATGAAACGTGAATTCGAAATGACAACTCATTTTTTAGACCAAATGCGTCAATTTTTGTCTTTATCTAAACTGGAACCAAGACTTGTTTTCTGGAACCCCCAGTTGCAATAACTTGGAAAATGCCAAGGCGAAGTCTCGAAAGAAGACTTCCTCGTCTTTTGCATACATCTCAACATATGTTTTAAGATTTTCATCATGTAGAAGTGCCATATCCGAAGGCAACATCATTAGCTCACCAGTTGAATTTTCATATTGAAGTGGTCCTTGCCAAAGTTTGCCATTATGAGTATGTTTCTCGGTCCAGCGTTCTTCGACTAATAGACGAAAATACTCGTTGCTCATAGTATTTTCTGCTAAGGTCCATGGACCCCAGTATTGAGAATTATATGTATGACACCTCCCTAGTGAATGTGCTCCAAGTAATGCAACCATTTCACGGTCAGTCAAACCCAATCTATGAAACACATCACGCATGTGTTGGATTGTTCCTTTCCATGTCCCTTTGTCTGCATCTGGCAATCTACCTTCTGCAGGTGAGTTGTCCCCATTTGGTTCATCAACTCTTCCAAGTTTGAAATCAATCACAGGCCCCCCAGCTTCCTCTATTGCAACTATTCCAGCTAATGCGTACAAATCTGCGTAACTAATTTCGGGATGTTTTTCTTTGATCTTTTCAAGCTTGTCCATTGCCAATCCCAATCCAGAATTTGCACTCCAGTTTCTCTCAGGATTATGTCTAATTCGTCCTCCATTGCTTCCGCCAGAATCGTCTGCCTTGTCATATGTCCCAGCTTGATGCCATGCTAATCTCACAAAGGTACCAACGAGAGAAGTCCCGTCATTTCTATTTTTCATGTCTTCGTCAATGAGATTTGCAATGGATGCCTTCACTTTCTCAATTTTGACTTTTTTCTGTGGAGATTTACTTTGAGCTTCCGTCCCTGCAATGTTAGAATCAGTGAATATGATGCATGAAGAAATTGTTGCCGTTGAAGCTAGACTTCTAGATGAAATGCCCTTTCAAATTATTTGTTTGATAGGTTTTTTGTCAACGTGATTAGTACTACGTCTTTGTGTGGGATAGAAAAAGAAGAATACAGAGACCTCACCTGAAGAAGCTTGAACATGATTATGCTATTATTGAATGCCTAGTATGGAGAATAAAAAGTTGATAGGATAGGAACGGAAAGTACTACCGGTATGTCTAAAAGTAAGAATCATCATCATCACTACACACAACATTCACATTAACATGCACATGTTGACATTACAAAATTCAAAATTTTTACACTTTTACATTTTTTGACGGATGGCTGACTCTCGTCCCTGCTCTTAGGGGGAAGTTTTCCCCCCTCTAGCTAGAGGGTATCATTAGTACCTTCTTTACAAAACAATCTTAGATGACATGCAAGTCGCAAGTCGCGTTGCGTCTCTTCGTCTCTTCAGTGGACCACCTATTACTATTGCCCTACTGCACACAGCAACATCAACATCATCTTCATCTGTTCTCTTCTTGTGGATCTCGTTGCTATTCGCATTTCACTCTTTGGTGTTATTCCTTGCACGGGTGAAAGATACACATTCTCCTCTCTTTGCAAGGTTTAAAGAGGTACACAAGAAACTTCTAGAAATACACAATCCAATTGAAAATGACCACGATCAACGACGAATCCAAATCCTTTCCCCCCACCAAAAGATTGAAAACCGCCTCATCGCCCTCGGACCAGCGCTGTAGTACAGGAGTATCTGAGCAAGACTTGTCACCAATACATCCTACAATTGTGACCAAGCACACAGGTCTATGGAAGGTCTCAACCGATGAGAATAAATCGATTTTATATCGTGTCCCGGTGTCATTTTCATTTGAAACAAATGCCTCCGTCAAAGTTTTGGGTCTGAATCTCAATGGCACAATCTACGACTCCGCACTACAATACCCACAAGCGCTTGAAGATTTTGAACTTTACAATCAAAATGTGATATCGAAACTGAAAGAGGCTCATGATGATTCGTACACTCTGATTCTGTTCATCAACGATGGCAGAATCCGATCCAATAGTCAGGGAAAGAGTGCCGGAAAATTGAAGAATCTAGTCGAATATATTGCAGATAGACTTTCAGATTCTGTCCCTCTCTTTGCTTTCGTATCTACAATGACAAAGTCCGGTATGCATAAACCCAATCCTCGGATGTGGAAGGAAGCGCAAAACATTTTGAATGTCGAATTTGACAACAAGGCAAGTCTCTTTGTAGGTGGTAAAATCAACATTGAGAAGCCTGTAGATGATACTAGTGACAATGATAGTGATTGTCATGAGGTACAAATCATCAAAGGAGATGATGAGGAATTTGCCCGTTTGCTTGGTATCAAGTTTCAGACGCCTTGGTCTTTCTTTGGCAAATCTACAAAGAATGTCAGAATGGAACAAAAGGAACGAATGATGAATACAATCATGTTACCATACATCAAGCCTCCTGACTACGCTCTAGAGCATCGATGTGCCCTTCGATCACAACTTTTAGAAGGCCCTTTGCTTTTGATTCTTTCAGGTCCTCAGGGGTCTGGAAAGTCTTTCTTCGCAAATGATCTTATTTCGAAAAGTACTCCATGTCATTGGAAACACTTTTCGCAAGATACAATTCGAAATGGCAGTTCTGGAACGCGACAGGCAGTTGAAGATGCAACAAGAATTGCTCTGCGTAGTGGGTACAGTGTAGTAGTTGATAGAATGCATTTAGATGAGGGTCAAAGAGCTTATTTTGTGCAAATAGCAAAAGAATTGAATGTGCCTGTCCATGCCCTTGTATTCAAAATAAGTAAAAGCAAAATCCAGCAACGAGTTGAGACTAGGTCGAACCATGCAGTTATGGGCAAGAAAGGAGCATTCTTAGCCTCTCAAAGCTATGACAGGCTTTCTATGCCAGGATATGATGAAGGTTTTCATTTGATTAGCTGCACAAAGAGTGAAGAAGGTGTATCAAGATTTGTAAACCTTTACAGGAGAGTGTTTTCACCTCAAGTAGAAATTGTTGAAGAAGACAAGATAGATTTTCTCCCTAACTTCAATTTAGAGGGCAAAATTCAATTTCCAATGCTTTCATTGGGCACCTATGAGATGAACAAAAACGTCACAGAAAAGGCAGTCGGGAATGCAATCCTTCTTGGTTTTGAAGCAATTGATACGGCTCCTACATACAATAATGAAAAAGAAATAGGTCAACAGTTGCAACTCAAAGAAAATATAAAATGCATTGTAAAGATTCCAAAGAGAGCCACTTCGAGAGAACAGGTACTTTCAGAACTGAAGAGTAGCCTTGGAAAGTTAGGTCGGAAAACTGCTGATCTACTACTTCTGCATTGGCCGTCAGATGTTTTCGCAAAGGATAAGGTTGAAGAAGTATGGCATGCTATGGAAGAATGTGTAGAAAGTGGACTAGCACGAGCTTTAGGAGTTTGTAACTTCAACATTGATGCTTTGAGATTCCTTCTTACAAAATGTAAAAGAATCTTTCCTGCTGTGAATCAAGTAGAAAGACATCCTCATCTTCCTCAATGGGAGTTGATCGATTTCTGTGATCATCATGACATTATACTGCAGGCTTACAGTCCACTTGGAAGGTAAGTACAGAATAAGGACTGTGGACATTTTTCTATAAATTATTAATCAAACTAACGATTTCTTGCTTGAAATTTACAAAGGGGGGATTTGCTTGGTAACAGTGTTGTGAAGGATCTTTCCCATCCGGGAAAAAGTCCATCGTCAATCCTTTTACAATGGAATATGATTCAAGGTATCCCAACAGTAACGAAACTGAGTACTCGAGATCATATAGAAGATGCTCTTCAATGTCATAAGAATTGCATTTCAAAATCAGATATTAGGAAATTGAATGGTATGTACCAATCTAAACAGGATGAGCATCGTTATGTTTGTCCACCTTTCATGTTTGGCAGCGCTACTTTTTGTTGGGACAAATCTCACTGAACAAAAATGTAGAAGAGCTTGCATAATCTACGATGAATATCGAAGATATAACATGGGTACGTACCTGATCCGTAGTCGGAAGTCACTATTTAGAGAATTCTATCATTATAGTGTAAAATACTAAAATACCAATGACGATTTCTTTTATAAAACGGTTAATGACCGTTGAATGACGCGTTCTCAAATAAATGCCTTCTGTGTTTTCTTCTTGATACAAAACACAAAACATCTCCACACCATCACACGACATGCAAAACAGCAACAAACTACATATAATTTATGTTTACATAGTGCTTCTGTTTGACTGAAGATTAAGAATAGATAGGAAAGATGAAATCTGTATTGAATACCCTTGTTTATTTTATTTTTGCATCCGCTGTTGTGACGACTAATGCATTTGTTCCACCGAGAAACAGTAGAGTAATCTCAAGTGAAACAAATTCCTTCACGAATACACCATACGAAAATGAAATTTATGCGTCAACTGTTGTTGCTCCACCTGGTAAGTAAGAATCACATTATATGGAATGTTATCCAATCGTCTTAACCTTTAATCCATCATGTTTGTATCTCAAGAGGAGAAAACGAAAAAAGGCCTAGGAGGTAATGATTCAGGATTTTTTGGGGGGTCATCAGAAGAAGAAAACATTTCTCCTGGTGAGATATCCAAGCGCAACGATGCCCCGTTGGAGTATTTAGAGGATGAATGGGCCACTCGTAATCCAGATGATCCATTCCATATTTTATTGCTTGATACGACTTTCACAAAGAATGAACGTGTAACAGTGAATTACGTTGTAGGTTGCTTAGACTATGTTTTGGGAATGCCAAATGATGAGGCAAAAGAATTGGTAGAGATTTGTGTTGTCAATGGACTATCATGCCTCGGAACTTGGGAAAGGGAAGAGTGCTTGAAATTAGGGCGACAATTGCAAATTAGGGATCTAGCTGTACGAGTAGTGCCTTACTGTGAAGGAGGTAGTAGATATTGGCAAATGAAGAATGCAGATGCATCTAGTTCTGGTGCTGGAGAGGATGGTATTTTCGGTGGAAGTGGATTTGATTAGCAAAGAAATATTAGATGAGAAATAGAAAGATCCTATCTGAAGACCTACACTACAGTTCCATGTCCTAGTTCAAAATAGAGATAGATTTGTAAACATTCGCATTGTATAGCTTTTAAAAAAGGTAATTTGTACAAATCGATTGAAGAACATTTACATTGATGGAGTTGGTAATATAAAGTTCAAAACGATTATGAAAAAAAACAATACTCCAACGACGAGATACGCTACTTCAATGTCAACATAGTCCTCGTCTGCTACTCCAGTATGTGCACCATCTCCTCCGTGGCAACAAAAATATAATCCCAGTGGAACAGAGTTCGCGTCGCTAATTTCTCCTACAACTTTCTTATAAATGTCTGGACTTACAGAAAGTGCATATTCTGGTTCTTCTTCTCTACGGTAGAATGTTTCTTCCTTCATGTACAAGATTCCGTTAGAATTCACTTGCTCTGTTGTAAACAATCGCACATTGTCTTTCAATAGTGTGGGAACCTTTCGAATATCTTCATTTTTATTCAGTTGTGATCTAACACTCGTAAACAGATTACCACGTGTTGACTCTCTGATCGACAACTGGTGTGCTCTGCTATGAATCGATCGCGAATTTCGTTTAGAGTCGATAGCACCATACTTAATAAAATAAAATGTTTTAGATGAGTTAGTAGACAAACACAAATGATCATTTCCATGCTGAAAATACATCATGATGAAATGTGGAAAAGTTTAGGTTCATTTTTAATTATTTGGATTCTTCTTCTTTCCTCTCGCAGCACTCACCGTTCTCCTTTTGCTTGTGGTTAAACCTCTGTTCTCTGACATTTTGAAAATAAAGTACTTTTAAGTATTGAGAAGCAAATAAAATTATGGTAAAAAGAAATTTCAGTTTTTCTGTTCCTCTCATTTTTTTATGAAAGATGAAAGGATTCGTGGCAGAGGAAGAAGACGACCAGACGATATCACACATCTCTAGCTATATAGTGTGTACGTGAACGCTATCTAGCTAGGCATGAAATCATTGGTGAAATAACAAGGCAAGCGTATCGGATTGTTTTCGTAAACATTTTCCCATTGAAAAACGTATCGTGAGCGAAATGCAGTGGTGCAGTGGGCAAAATACGATACAAACTTAATAGGAAGTAATCCAGCGCTATGATTGGGTATTGATTTATTGGTATACTAAGGATAAAATATGTTTCTGTTGGTAGTGTGAAACCACGGAACGGAGGAATACAATAAGGTAGTGAACACGATATATACTTCACAAAACAAAGATGCTACTTTCACAGATTGCCCACTGTAAAAAAATATTAGCATTATTATATTATGAATGGAGACAGAAGGGGGCTTCGATGCTTCTTCTTTTTCGATGCTTCTTCTTTTTCATCGTCTATTTCAGAATTTCAATTTCAAATTGAAGTCCTTCCCGTTTTCATTTTGGTTCGTGCACACAAAATTAAAATATCAATCCTGTTTCATAGAAGAAATTGGTGTAGCCCTAGAAAATTCATATTTTTCTAGGAAGTAGTGCAAATTGAAAATTGATTGAGTTTGAGGTTTGATGTTGATAAAAATTTCCTCTTTATTTTTTCAACAATAAGTTGAATGGTATTCGTATGTACGTGCTACGTAGTATGGCATTTCCACCCGTTGGTAATGAGCACGCACTTTTGCACGCACCTGCACAATCATGATGCCCATAAGTATGACGAAATTAGATTTAGGCCTTATCCATATCCTTTTTGGAACTAGGCTTTTTCGGGTTGTTTCTCTAGGTGTTACACAAAACGCAATTTAGCGGGCATGCTGGCACAGTCGACTGTTCGGCACCAGTGCTCGTGTCTGGAACTCGCTATTCCACCCTTCCTACTTCACCGCACATCTTCCCCGGTGCATTACGAAATTAAATACTAATAACTATCCAGACCACCGCATTCTGGTTTTGACTATTTAAAATGTCAGACAAACAAATGGTAGAGAAAGAGCTCTTGCAATACATGCTCCAGAAGGAGGATCAACAAAGAAGGAAACTAATGGCTTCAAACAGTACTCTTGTCAACCAGGGGAAAAAATCGGGGGAAGTAAACATTGGCCAACGTGACATGTTGATGCAGGCAAGAAATAATCTAATGGATGGGTATCAAATGCAGTCGATGCTAAACTTTCCAGAGTATGGGCGGGGAAATGTGAATATTCCCCGAGCTGACGTTCTGAATATGCATCAAGCTCCTATGAACGCATTCATGAATCAAAAGCCCTCGCCTTCCATGTATCCTTTCTTGGGATCTCTAAACAGTGGATTTCCACCTTCAATTCAACAGAATACGCTTCAACCAACTATACTCCAGGGGCATGTGGGTATCCCGTCTGTTACAGGGTTGATTCCAAATAACATGACAGGCACGAAGCAGTTGCATCAAGAAGAGCTAAAGAGCCTATTTTCAAATGAAACTGGTCTCAACTCTCAACTTGATCCATTTTCCGTACCTAGAGAGGAAGGCGTTTCAGCTCAATCCAATAAAAGAAAGATTACAGCTTCTCAAACCTCGCCAATCGTGCCTGTTGGAGATGCTACTGCACTTCTGTCTTCAAGTAACATGCCTAGTTCTCACGATGCACGTGTTGAAAAGAAGAAAATCCGTGAGAAGAAGAGAAGGTCTGAGCTAACAGATAAATTTCAAATGTTGAGTTCGTTGCTTTGGGAAATAGAGGAGGCTGGGTTAATGAGGGAAGGAGAGACTACAACTACAAACGAAGAGCCTGTCGAAGGATCCGAAGAACCCGATCAGAAGAAACAAAAGCAAAGTGTTGTTGATGCTGCAGTTCCAGGGAATCGAATTGATGTCATAGGTCGTGCTGTAGAAGTATTACGTTCATTCAGAGATATGAATCAATCTCTAAAGAAAGAAATTGCAGAATTGAAGAAACAAATCAAGTAGAATGTGCATTTGTAGTAATATTTATATAATTCTTGACATTCTTCAAAAAGACTGAAGACTTTACCATTGATTGAACACAGACTCGAAGAAAAACAAATCTTACAGATTCTTTTCCTTCGTGATAGAGTGTGCGTTTGTACTAATATTTATTGACATTTTTTAAGACTCCAACATTCATTGAACACAGACTCAAGAAAAACTAATCTTACAGATTCTTTCCCTTTGTGATCATATCCTGGGCAAGTGCTTCTGCAGTGAGGTCATCTCTAGTGATTGTCCCAACACATTGGTTGTATTTGTTGACAACTAGTAGCATTCGAAGCCCAAGAGTTCTAAAAGTTTCATAAGCTCTTCTGACAGATGTGGTCTCTTGAACGGTATGTGGAGCTGTGTTGCAATAAGGGCGAATGTCAATGAAGCACTCTCTATCATTATCACTCACAGCAATTTCTGAGATTGGTGTATAGGCTGGGTATTCCTATGTAATATTCGAATTAGTATCCAGCATATGTTAAAAAAACTCAAAATAAGAATCCCAGTACTTACCCTTTCTAGAATCTTGTATGGAACTAGAGGAACATAGTTACAATTCGGTTCAAGAGTCACGTGATTTTGTACAATATTTCTATTTGGACTAGCAGACGGGTTGGCGGCCACTCCGATCGCCCTTTGTTGAAGAAGAGTAGTCAGTATGTGGCGACTCACAGTTCCATACAAGATATCTCTGTCTTCAGTGTCGACCACAGGAAAGAAAGCATGATCACATGTTGCCAAGAGATCATAGACAGTAGCAACTTTCTCGATAGGACGAATGAATACCAAGTCTTTGCTCATAATATGCCCTGCATACAGATCGTGATGTCCTGAAATAGCTCTAAGCTCCCCGTCAAGAAAGTGTACTCCTGGTTTCAAGTGAATATGGATATGGTAAAGATCTGTATTGAAGAGACTTCCAACAACTCTCGCACAAAATAATGAGATCATTAGAGGTAAAACAAATTGTTCGTTTCCTGTTGCCTCGAGCAAGATGACTGTTAAACTAATTGTCATACGTGCCATACCTCCTAAGACAGCTGCCGCTCCGATGAGAGAATAAGTGTTACTGAAAGCAACTTTATCTGGGATGATCTTGTAAATTAGATTTCCAAACAATCTTCCAAATGCAGCTCCGGACAAAAGACTTGGCACGAACAAACCCGAAGGCACCGCGATACCGTAAGTCACTGTTGCAAGAGAAATGTAGCAGACAAAAAACAAGAGTAGAGCTTTCTCTGGGAAGGTATGTTCGTGCATGTGAAAAAGCAATTTGATGGCATCATTTCCATCTGTGAAGAAAAGTGATGCAGTTGGATGGTACTGTCCCTCTGGACACCCAAATTGAACAAATCTATTAATTAGCTCCACTTGCTGTTGACTCATTCCATCAGTGTCTGGAACCTGTATACATTCGTGAAAAATGAAAGGAATACCAAAGCAGACAATGGAAACGATACTTGAGATACAAAGAACCTCCAAGTAACGACGAAATTTGGAATGATTTACATGTTTGATTCTCCAATGTGTCAATTTTTCGTTGGTATTATTGAAAATAGCTCCAATCATTCCACCCATGCAACCAATGAAAACAAAAATAAGTAGTTCCCAGACACTATAACTTGCTTGCATTCCTTCAAAAATAAAATTTCCGAAAGAGAACAATTTGTCAAACCCTAGTGCTCCGAAAGATGAACCAACAGAATTCCATGTATATAATGTAGCTATGAAGAGTGGTGAGAAAATGAATAATAATTGAAGCTTAAAATGTTTCCTAGTGCTCCTTACCGATAGAACAAGCTGAGCAGAAGAAGGTTCGAAAAGTGACAGACTGAGACCAGTAACTTGCACCTTCCTCAAATGCAAAAAGCATTCCACCAATTGGTGCACTGAAAGCAGTACATACTCCAGATGCAGCTAAGAACCAGAGAAAGGAAAGTTAGAAACGAATAGGTCGGGAATCAAGTTTCCACAAATGATACAAGATAGACATACCACCACAAGCGACGAAATCTCTACGAGCCTTGTCATCCCTCACGGATGATCTTGTCACTGAAGCTGCGACAACAGCACCACTATGCACCATGGGACCTTCTTTACCAACAGGTAGACCTGCAGATACAGATCCCACAACTCCAATCACTTTGCACAGTCCAGTTTTGATATCATTGATCCTTGGTAAATCAATACCATTGAGAAAACATTTCACTTCGGGAATTCCACTTCCTCCTGACATTGGTTCAATCATTACAGCAAGAGATGCAAATGCTGCGAAAGTCAACTGATGTCCAAAATAAGAAAGAAAAGCAAAGAAGTAACTCCCACTTTCGAGAATAGATGCAACTCTCTCGAATTTTCTCTGGAAAAAGTAGAGAAAAGAGTAAGAAACAACAGGATGTTGAACACATCAAGCGAGAAAAATATCAGGTATAGGTACAAATTTCATAAAGAACTTACCTCAACAAAATAATGACATGCCACATTGCAAAAATAAGCAACTGAACCTTGTATGAGCCCAATGAGTGCTAGTTGTATGTATCTGATCATGATTTCACGTTTTCCTTCATTCCAGTAAGTACCACGGTATTTGTAATGTGTAGAAGCATCATGAGCTCTATAAGCTTCTGATTCATCTTCATTGTATGTTAGCGAGGCAATCTTGACATCGCTGTTATGATGTCTATCTGGATTATATCCAACGCTATCCTGTCTGAAGGCAAATTTACTCTTTCGAGTAGCAGTTGAATTGCTGACATTCATCTTCGTGGTTCCTACTTTGTTAGAACTCGTCAAGGGCGTTCTTACACTAGCACTTGTGATGGTAGATACCTCGTCTCTTTTATCAGAGGTATTGTTGCCAAACTTGAAGATCTTTGACATGAAAGAAAACCTTCCGTTGAGAAAAAGTTTGATAACTAGGTGATGTTGTTACTTTCTTTGGTAAGACAAGTTTAGTCCGTACAGGTAAAGATACGATGAAGATCACTCGTAGCTCGTAGTAGTACGTACTACTTTACGAGTACTTAATTTCAGGTACATTTTTTGTTCGGGATGAGGGGATGCTGAAGAAGAATGAGCTCCCTGCCGAAAACAAATCGGAACTTTGGAGTTTCGAGGCGTTGAGAATTTTTTGAAATCCTAACTTTACATTGGCTTTAGTCCCGATTTATTTACATGTTTTTTGAATGGACTGCTACCTGTATCATGATATACAGACTCAAAAAAGTTGATCTCTTCTCTTAAAAACTAACGATAAGTAATGCAACAAAGAAAGAGAGTTTATAGTTACTTTTCCATTGAAAATACTATAAAAAAAGCATAATTACAGGTTCTATTTTCTAATGGCGACCTTACCCACCAGATCTCGCTTAGCTCAGTTGGTAGAGCGCGAGACTGTTAATCTTGAGGCCAGTGGTTCGATCCCACTAGCGAGAGCTGTTTTTGCCCGTGGGGTCATATTTTTTCATGTATGATGTTAATCATCTAGTCTACTTTCCGCAAAGCGCAGGCGTCCGAAATTACCCAGACTATGTTTTACGATTTAGTAAAATCATTATTAAAATATTTACTCTAATTCGATGTACTCTGGTTCAAGAACACTTCCGTCAGCAGCGGGAATAGCAACATAAGCAACCATATTTAGAGGAATTGTAACCATTCTTCCTTTCACATTGATAACAACATCCAATGCATTTCTGTCAACTAAATGGCCTGTTAAAACTCTGTTAGATCCAAATGGGTCCTGTGTTTGAACTGATACAACTTGTCCTCTCATCTGATCAAAATGCCTTTGTGTCTCAACAAAGTGTTCTTCATCTCCTGGACTGGTAAGAATTAGATCATGACGAGATAGAATTTGTAAGCGATCTTCGACATCAGGGTTTTCTAGAGCGTCGGTGATTGCCCTTGCTACGACACTTAATGCTTGTGTGTCAACTCCGTCTGCTCTTTCGATGGAAGGCATTGCAAGTTTCTCAAATGCTTCTTCCCTACCAATTCTCTTGTATTCTTCAGGATAGTATGCTTCAAGATCATCACTACGAAGATATCTTGCACGGAGCTCAACAGCTTTGTCTTCCAAGTCATCTACTGACACACCAGCTTCTGCAGCATATTCTTCCAGGTATACCTGAAAGTCTTCCATTGAAAGCTTCTTTTTACTTATTCTTTCATCACGATCCGTCAATTTAATCTTCATACCATCGTCTTCAAATTTATCAAAGTCTTCATAGCTGATATTACGAACAACTGCTTCACGGCTTGGTCTAATTGGTTTCGGAAGATATGTTCCTGTAGCTTCATCAAATTCTCTTTCGTCGTATGGATCGTTTGGAATACCAGATGTGATATTCCCTTCTTCATCTTCTACTTCCATGCGACCATCTTCCTCCCCATCATAGATACCATAATCATCTTCTGGTTCAGGATCCTCTTCGTCAAACCATTGAGGAGCACTGCTATGTTCCACACGAATTTCAGGACCGCTTGGACCTTGAACCGATAAGTTCCATCCAGGAGTAGTATCTAATGTAACTACCACATTCGCCATATACCATGTGATATCCTTTACTTCTGCACCGACTCCAGCTGCTGCAAGACGAATAATTTGTTCTCCTTCTACGCGCCATGCCGCATCAATAGGAGTTTCACATCCATCAGTATCTCCACGACGCCAAGGTTGATGAGCGATTGGGATTGCATCTTTATCATAACTCAATTCTGGGAATTCTGAAGGATCAGCTACATCAGGTTCACTATCCTCTACGGTAGGAGTAGGACCGTCATCATCTGCAATTTTCGATGGTGAAAGAACAAAAAGGTTTGTGTGTGAAGTTGCTCTTTTTGCAAGTGAATTTGGGTTCAATGTGAAACCGTTGGATCGCTCTCCAAGAAGCAATGATAAGGCAATGACTGTAGTTGAGGAAAACTTCATTCTGGTTCAGAATTATTACTCATTCAAAATCAGCTTTACTCTGAAGTTCTATTTGATTGTAGATAGAACATCAACAAAGTAAAAAAGAGAATAGGATCCATGGATAGATGGATGGTGGATGGAGGAGATAAGCCAGTGAGCTTGAAGCTAATCCTTACATGAGAAGGATAATTGGTACGTACACATAAAAGATCCAAGTTTCTTTTATCTCTTTGTATCCATCATCCATTTCATACAACACCTTAACAATCTCAACAAAAGGTTGGATACGTGGACGGCAACTATAGAATAGAATCCGTGCACAGTTCTTGGTCAAGGATGAAGTTTTGTGTTCAATTTTTCGTTTTGATTTCCTCTTTTTTATGCTCGGAATATGTTTCTTCATTCATTCCAAACCGATCCAATAGTGTCAAGACACAATACTTAACTTGTAAAGAATCAAGTGTGGTAATGAAAACACAAAAAGAGGATGATATCATAGATTCAAGTGAGAGACCCTTACTCTCAAGAATGGAATTTGTGCAAAGTGCTGCTTTGGGAGTGATTGCTTCCAATTCTTTGTCACCATTCCCTGCGTTTGCAGATGCCGACAGTGACAAAATATTTGTTCGTATAAAAAAAGATGGCAAACTTCCATTTGCATACAAGTTCGTCCTTCCTGCATCTCCTTCTCCAACCAATAAACCTCTTCAAACACATTTGGATGAAGTAAATTTACCAATCACCAACAAGATTCCAGAGGGAAGAGAGTCTCCATTAAAAAGCTATACCTATGGAGTCACCGTTGATCCAATTCGAATTCAATCACTAAGACAGTTTGGAACACCTAATGAAGTTGCTGCAAAGATAGTCATGGCGGAATTGAGAAGAGATGGAGTATTAGATGTGACCATGGGAAGAGATCCAACAGAAGATAGTGTTACTGGTGGATACGATGTTGAATATATTTCCGATGGAACTAGAGGGAAAAAGCATTTTGTCACTCGAACAATTGTAGATGATGGAAAATTATATGTACTGACTGCACAATGCAAAGAAGATGATTGGAAATATGTTGAAGATGAAGTCTGGGCAAGTGTTGCAACTTTTCAAGTCTTGAAGGAATGAAAAGAAACTCCATATTTACTAAATTATACCACGTAGGAAAATAAATGAAAATGATCTTTGTTTTTTATAATATTATTCATGTCCAAAAACTCACGATTTGGTTACACTACTACCTACGTAGACTAATCGTTCCTTAACCCTAATTCCAAATTGTTTTTTGGACTTCGAAAGGATTTTTCAGGAGAAAGAATGGTCGAGGTACTGTCCCGAGTACACTCTAACACATAAGACACTCTATTTGGCTTGGCTGCGAGTATCTTTTTGCGGCAAAAACAAAGGCAACAAACATACGGTAGCACCGTACCACTTTCACTTGGTACTACCACAACCATGGACTACAATTACAGTCGCTTTGTAAAAAATCCTGTCATCTCCGGGTCTGCGCTATTTTTTCCTTATTTTGACCGGAAAAAAAAAATTCTCAAAAATCCGTTACATAGAACCTCTGCATATAGTTCTTGCCTAGAGGTTGTATGAGACGGATTTTTGAGTTAGTTCATTTTCAACCAGAAATAAGAAATAAGAATTTTTCATGGGACTCTTTTTATGTTATCTTCATGAACCAAGATAAAATACGTCCTCATTTCCATTCCCGCTAAGTTGACATGTCATACAAGGCAAGAATCTTTGAGATCGTTAAGTATTGGTGAGAAAGCAAGGAAGACCACATCATCTATATATTTTTCATACTCACTTAGCTTTGTGTTTTCTTTATTACTTTATTATCTCCTTGTTGTACACGTCCATCCTTTTGATAATGCACGTGTTTTTGTCTGGAGAGCTGAGTCTTATATTCAATTTTTCCGAAAATTGTCCGGAATTGGTCGAGGAACCCGGAAATTACAGGATTTATTACAAAGCGACTGTAGATGATAGTTACTATCCACTCTCTCTCTCTCATCCTCACATTTACTCTCAATATTCATATATTCTTCTGTCTCAAATCAGCTTATTTTGATCCAGCCCTCTTCTTAGACGCAGAAAGTAGCAACTAGTCGTCTCTCTGTCTCTTCTCTCTGAAAAGAGCCTTTTTTTTGAAAATCTATTTATTGTCACAGCCTACAATCTAACTAAAAGCGGAAAATTCAAATCCATTTAACTTTCTTCACTTCATTTGAAAAATCACAGGGACTAATTTACCACTTTCTTTTCTCGGTATCTTCTATCTATACAGAAAAATTCTAAAAAGTATAGCTTGGATTCTATTTAAAATTCCATTCAAAATCAGTGATTAGTTGACTCACAATCGAAATCAGTTTCTGAACAAACAAATCTTTCGTTGCATTCAAAGAAATTTTCCAAAGCCAACCTTTTTCCAAAAGAAAATGCAGCAACCACCACCTCCTCCTTCCTCGTTGCCAAGAGTTCCTAGAAAATCTTCAACATCAGCTCCATCTGAATCGTTGCTCAATCCGTCCCAAGCTCCTCAATTTCCAAACCATGCCATGCCTATTAATCAAAGTCAACCTAATAATGGAATGATGCAAGGTACTGTTATTGTTCCCTCATTGAACCTTCCACCAGGAGTTATTGTTCCACCTACCCTTGATCCGACCCCTTTTGTCTCTAGTCCAAAAGCTATGGAATTACTCATGTCGCTTACTCCTCAACAGATGACTGAAGCTCTTGCAGAACTTGATCAAGCCATCAATTCAAAAGGGGCGTCAAATATACGCAGTTTGACTGGCTATTCAATTGGAGTCTTTAAAAGATACCATCATGTCAATTCCAAAGAACGAAAGACTGGTGATCCTGTAATGACAGATGGCCTGACCCCAGTGGTGAGAGTATCCCTGCAAAAGATGGTTGACACCGGATACTGCACAAAAGCAGAAGTGAGTGACCCAAAGATTGATCAGAAACTTCGTATGCTTAGTGAACACGATGCAGTGTTGGCTATAAATGAATTGGTTTCTGTGCCAAGGAATACGATTCGAAACTTTGTAAACTACTTCGCTGGAATCTTGAATCGATACCAAAGAAGTGCGGGTGGTGGATCGAACAGTAGTGGTAGACATGGACGATCTGATCGTCGCAGACGCAGTCCTTCACCTGATGATCGAAGAGGATATCGTAGCAGACGCCATCGTAGCTATAGCAGAAGTCCATCTCCATACTCAAGAAGACGCAGTCGCCGCGATCGTTCTCGATCTAGGTCTCGTGAGAGATATGATAGAAGATCGTCAAGATCACCTTCACCTTCATACAGAAGAGAGGGAAGATCCTCACGCTATGATCATTCATCTAGATCTCAACCCAATTTGCAACCTCAAATTATGCAAGTCCCACAACCTCAAATGATGGCTGCACCTATGGGATATCAAAACCAGCAGATGCAACAGATGACTGTGCCTCCGCCACCTCCACCTAGGAACATTCCTATTACTACACCTATTACTACAAATATGCTCCCTGTTCCTGGACAACCAGCTCCTACTTCACAAGTACAACTCCAATCTTCTTGGGATGGACAATCATGGAACCCAACTATACAACAAGCTCCGCAACAACAACAACCTTACCAAGTACCACAGTCCGGTGCATCAGTCTTTCCTAATAGCGTTAGTAATCCTGTCACTCAAAACCCTGGACAGATATCAACGACTCCTGCACCAGCGCCTGTAGTTGGTCTTGACTTGGTCGGCCTTGCTGAAAAGGCGGCTGCAGCTTTGTTGGAAATACCAAAAACAAATCCAACTGACCCAAGAGCAAATCTCCAAAGTACCACCTCTAGAGCAGACCCTAGAAGTAAAGATCCGAGAAGCTACTCTCTTCCTCCGCCAGGACAGCCTTCCTATTCCACAAAGTCTCAGACACAGTCTGTATTCACAGGTAGTAGTGGACAAGCACACGATGTTCATGTCACTTTATCTTCGCTCCCTCCAACTGTTCAATTCGCCATTCAAAACCTTCGAGCTTCTGGCCTTTTGGACAAAGAGCTTGGCTCAAATGCTTGCCGATGGCTCAAGCAGCTACCGGAGCCTCAAGCGTTGCAGAGTTTGGAACGCTTCAGCTCGTGTGATGTGAATACAATGAAGAATAAGGAGGCTTACCTTTGTGGGCTTTTGCGTAGAGAGGTAGAAAAGAGAGGGTCCTCTTTCTCTAATTGATCTTTTGTATATGCTTCACACACTCTTTACAAAGTACAGCTTCATAGTCTCAACTTCAACAAAACAATAATATGATTTGGAACTTTGTTCTTCCATTATTCACAGTCTTGGTTTCCCTTGATTACGGTATGAATATAGTGTAACTTGTATTCTAATCAACTTTGAGGCTTTTTCAAGTAATTATTGTTTTTCTTATTTGTCAAATGAATAAATTCTTTTTTCAAAACAGTGACAGAATCTTCAATGAAGCTAGTGTTATTTAATGCTTCAGTGAAACACTTAAAAGGTGGAACTGTTCCCAATTATCAGGACAAATCATTTTTGTGTAGGTAGCCAAAGCAATGGGAATATTTTAGAAAGGCCTTAGTGGAGGCTCGGGATAAAGTTACAGCGATAATGCGTTTTTGAGTATGAACAAAGACCATCAATGTGTGTCATAGCTGAGCAAATCCGATTAGTTTTGGTAGAAATAGATGAAGAGATACATAAAAATATTCTCTTCAATACTTCGCTTTGAGAGAGAAAGAGACAATTGATCCTTAGAAAGCAATGATAAAACAGAGAAAATTGGAAGCTAAGCTCAAGAGAGAAATGATGGGTATTGTCAGAGCAAAGACTTGATAGGCCAGTCTTTTTTGCCTACTGATATGACTCATTCGTTTCAAACAAGGAATTTCCTTACTCAGATATGATTACTTATTTGGAACAGAATATCATGGAAAATTGTTATTGATATGAATTGGGTAATGCGAGTGAGAGTAAAAGAATGATATTCTGTTCCAGTGATCTCTCTTTGGTTCACTAATGAGTTATCTCTCTTTGGTTCACTAATGGCAAGACCACTCTGTGCCCATCATCAGCATCATCGTTTCTTCATTTCTACAGTCATACTCCGTTTTACGTTTGCCTTTTGAACGTCGATCTTTCCCTCTGAAATCATCAGTATGCTGCTCCTTATTTGTTTTATGGTAGAAGTTTTTGTTGAAATCAATTGGGTTGTACGATACGCGTGAAAGACCGATATCCGGTTGCAGCGATCTTTCTCTGTATCACCCATGGCAACACGACCCTCTGTCAATGTCAGCCTCCATTGCCTCTTCCTTAGGAATTAACGTCTGTTATCTTCATGTAAATGATGCATCTTACAATCTTCTGGTTGGAACAAACCATCCATCATGCGAAGCATAAACCTACCGTAGACCAATGCTCCTACTTTTCCATAATCCAACATATCTGCAGCCTACAATAATGCTGTAATACCTTTGAGCAGCTATTCCACTGAAATATTGAGGCTGCCACTGTCTTTCATCCTGGTGGTATGAGACATATTCAATCTAAGAATTCCGTTAGCCTCAATACGAATCTTTTCTCTCTTCCCGTTAGCTGCTTGGGATATTTGGAACACTGAGCAATCTCGGTCTTGGACAGAGAGAGCAAGGAGAAACTGTGTGCATTACAAAAAATTACATGTACTTATCGATAATTTCGAGATCATGCTCACTGACAGTCAACTGTCAGTACCATTAGTATTAGTTAGCATCCGGTTGAAGATTGGATTTCGTGGTTTTGGAGTTCATCATCTAAAATTTGCCTATCTGCTTATTCATCTTTGGCCAATACTTGTTCACATGTATTATAGCATGATTTCACTCCCTTGTTTTATTCCTTGTTTACTAAAATACAATGATCTTGACATTAAACTTTAATCCATAGATTGTGAGGGAAGACCATGCAGCCTTGGTGTCATCAAGCGATAGCGGTGTCATGATAATGGATACGAAATTTAAATCCGAATGCTGTCTTCGAACCTAACTGGCCTCGAGCTAGAGGCACAATGATTCCACGATCAATGAATGTAGTTCGATGTTTTAAACCAATTCTTTCTCGGCTTCATCACTTAAAGTGTTTAGACATTTCTCCATGTAATTTCTAATATGTTCATGACTACTTTTTACCACTTCTAAAGGTGCATCATCGTACTCCCTTCAATCAATCAAGCGAATCAATTCGGCATCGATGGCTTCAAGGTTTTCGTGATTCTCATTTTTTGATTCGAGCTCTTTTCGCTATTGAAGATTTTTTCATTTGGATCCAATCTATGTACTCTTGCAGCTTAGAGATTTCTGGTTTGTTTCGCTCATACTTTTTGTATTGAGAACTTTACTCTCTTTTCGCAAGTACCAAGGGTCAAAACTAAAGTGTTCTACTCCTCGTTAGTTTGCTCCAACACAGTCCAAGCTTTGTTGATTCATCATGCTTTGCTATTTCATCATCTTCTCTCTTTCATATTCATTCATGGCTCGAATAGATAAGATAGAACATTATGTATTAAAATGAATACCTTGTAAGCTTTCACTTCGCCAAGGAAGAAGAAGAAAGGCGTTCAAGATGATAAGAATGACCTTTTGTCGAAGAATTAGGAACTGACAAACTTTATCTTCATTGATTTATATAAGTTCAATTGTTCCTATTCTTTCGTTGTGGGTTCTATATCCGTATTACAAAGTAAGGGAATCTCTTCTTTGGAAGGGCAGTGAAGATTTGATTCTTCTCCTTACGCATCAATTCATATTGCTAAAAATATATTTGACACTTCGTCTATCTCTCTTCTTTCTGAGGTGTTCAGAAAGCCAAAAGTTATCATCAACAGAATGAAGTATCTCCAGAAAAATGTTTGAACGACGTCGAATTACACTCAAAAGAAGAAATGGAACAGGATAAGAAGCTTTAGTCAATAGAACAACAATAGGAGAAGGCAAGGGTAGAAGTCCAAAAACTGAAGGGCTAGTTGAACGTTTTGAAAGAACAACATGACCACGATGCTACTTAAAATTTAAATGTAGAACAGAAGCTGAGACACGTACCTCAACTTAAAGTGGAAAAATGATTGAGTTTTGTAGTATGAAGTTCATTCTTTGGAAACCAAGCTATATTTTATTGTCTCTTTCTTGGCTACAATTTTCCAATTTTCGTTCTCATATAAAGCAATACAGCAGAACTTCATTCAAGGGAAGCTTTTTGAAAGGGTAAGTGTCAAATCAATCTCTTCGCTTTTAGAGGCACATGATTTGTCTAGTCAATATTCCAATAATTCTTTCTGCAACATCTGTGCGACTTTGTATACCAATATCTGTTGCATCAGTATCGCTTCGTAGTCCATACAAGATCAATGATTAGAGAGATAAACAAGTAAGATGCCTAGAACATGTGTGATGAACATTAGGTTCGAGGTGAGGAACAAATGAAGTCTAGTGTATGTAATTGCGTGAATTTCGTTACTGGACTCTCGTTGGTGTGGCTATTGCACTGATGCCTTTGACTACGGAATAGGAGAAGGAAAAAGTAGACTGGGGGTAATCAGAAATGGGGTTAATCTTGTTATGATTCTAGTTCTTCATGTGTGGAATGAGATGGGTGATAATGCATTGTGCATTCAATATTTTAGACTCAAAATTGTCCATGTGGATCTTCAAAGATAGATCGCAACACTCCTTATTCCCCACTTGATGGTCTCTCATAACTTGTCAAACAGAGCAGACAGTTAGAATTCTATTCTACCTTATATGGGCTCCATTGTAGCCCTCATGACCTTGGTGTGTAGTTTCTCATTGAATAGTTGAAGTGAGTATCTTCCATTCTTTTTAGAAACAATCACCTCCTCCCCCCTTTATCAATCATGTCTTTCTGATTCATTACACCTCCTTCATCTCCCTGCATATTCTCTTTATCTGCGCTGCACTGTCCAGCGTTACAAGTGAGTTCACTGCAGTAGAGAATTTTTATCTTATCCCATGAGGTGGACCGCGTGGTCTCTTCGAAATTGGGAATTGCCTACTCGGAGCACACTAGTTAATTTCAAAAAAGGGTAAATATTTCATGTGAGAGGCAATGCAAAGGCATCAGTAGAAAGACGACCAGCGCTTCTTTTCCCAGACTTTACGATAATCTGATTAATTTGTCTACTGACTACACCATTATCTTTACTTACCTTCGAGTATGTTCTTCAAAAGTCAATTTTGTGTGCTAAGTGTAATGGATACGAAATAGATGAAGTCTAGTTTTAAAAAATTATCTCATGTGCATTATTTGGCAGTATTGGCAAGAAATGAAAGATGACAACTCAATCATTATTAAACCTCCTCTAAGGTTTATCATGGACTACATGGGATAAATTTCTAAACTAATTTTACTTTTTGAGCACTGGCGACAGTTACTAATGAGGAGTATCGCGAGCCACTTCTGGCGACGTTCATTGCAAACAGACGTTTAAATCTTACCGTGTAAGTATTCTACATATAAAAGGTATCAAAACATGTATAAAAGAAATTATGATTACATCTATCTAAGGTGATCTATTCAATCAAGGTGTGTTCTTCAATGATGTTCTTTGGTGACGCGTCGTATATTTATCCGTGTATCAGTGGGATTTAAACGCTCCCCTTGAATTGATCTCTTCAATTCATAAATTCCAATGCCATATCATTCAGAGTTATTGCAAGTATAAATCATTCGGGCGTTATCTCCAATTCAGGGTCCTTTCAAATTTTACCCTCTTTCATGTATTGCTATTCTCAATCATAATCTATAATGCTCGGTCGGTAGGCATCCTATCATTTGGTATGTCGTTTCTTTGGTTGCATCGCCACTATATCTATATTGGTAAACTTATCATCCATTCAACTAACTGTGCGGCAATTCATAGTATCATTCCTTTGCGAAACCGCGTAGCTGCATTTTTCCTCATAGTGTTGTTCTCGTCTCTCTTCAATGTCTTCCTCTATTATTTCACTATTCCACGTTGATTAGTACATGGTAGTTGGTCCTCGATTCAATCTGAATATGTCACCTTCAGTCTTTTACTTCGGGTCTTATTCGGTCATCATACTTTCATATCTTGGTACTTATTTGTAAAGGCAAGTGCTTGGCTAAGGTAAATCTGTATTTCGAGTCTGTCAAATCTTAAGGCCTCGCCCTATGGACTAGCGTTGTTGGTATTGCTCAATTCTATATGCCAGTTGTAATAGTTTCATTCTGTCAACCTACAAGTTTATGTCTCTTCGTCATCGAGTCGGTAATCTTCATCAAGGGTTTGCTTGCGTCATGTAAAAGCTAGTCATTACATGTTGTATCTCACGTCAAGTTTGTAATCCGAACCTTGGTGACGGATCATTTTATTTTCTTGGAAGGTACATACTATCATCAATTATTCTCGTGTACAGTGCAAAGTGGTCATCCCTAGCCACTGATAAATATGATCTTCCTGATCATCTATGTCACTGCATAATAAAGAATCAAATCCATTGCGGGTATTTCTATTTCGCACATACTTGGGTCCCCGTAAGTGGTAGCCGGATCTAGCATCTTCTTCGTAAGCTAAAACAGTCTTCAATTCACTGCGATATCTTGATCTCATATGCTTGCTTCAAAAGCAGGTACGTATCGAATATTGCGTAGTATTCTCCCAGGGTTTCAATAGGTGTTGTAGCTTTCTATGGTGTTGCTGCTAGCCGTAAAATGGAGTTAATTGCTTCAACTACATTCATATATCTTCATGACTCCGATGCATAGTCGTTTCTTCTTCACCAGTCAGCCATAGCAATTACATTACTTCACAGTGTCGGCTTCACTTTTCTCATTCAGCTCTGATGTGTTCAATGGTTTGACTCAATTCGACATTTCTGCTACTCTCTTATTTGTTGTGGTCACTAGCTGATTATATTGATTCTGTCTCCCCTTACTCTGTATCTACCTTGAAGAGGAATACTCTGATGCCTTCAGCAAAATTACTGTAGCGGATACAACCACCTTTCATTCTTTCACTTGGTATTGGTCTTGTTAACGTCGTCAGGTAGGCATACTTTATTCACAGGTAGGGTAAAAGGTATCACCTTTGCCTATGTAGTGCTTTTTACGGATGTCAATAGTAAGTAGGAGAAGCTGAACATTCAAACTTCAGCCGTGGACACTCTATCTATTGTGTGTGTTCTCATAATATTCAGTGAACGATGATCCTATTTGCTCATTCCTACTTCCAGGCATACCTTACTAATGAGCGAATACCCAACTCTCGTTATGACTATACAGGCAGTAACAAAAGATCAACCCCTAGTCTTGGTTTCGACTTCAATACAAAGTTCCCATATTACAAATTCAATTCATCGCACGCTCTATTAGTACTTCGGAAGCACTCTTCATACTGTAAATTCGATTCAATTCAATTCAATTACATCAGGATGAATATAATCCCGAACTTCCAGTGGTGGACATACACTAGTGTCACCATAAATCATTACATAATAATGTCACCATTGTAACTTCCTGGTATACTTCTTTCTTTGAGTCAATCCATTATATTCTCCACACGCATGTGCTGGTTATGATGCAGTCATTACAGCTCTATGCTGCGACTGTTAAAGTGCAAACTTGATATCGTGATAAGTCAGCGAATACATGATTCGGCAGTTAAATTCAATCTTTGAAGCCATCATAAATCCATTCGGTTTACAATGGGTCATGGCAGATGATTTGAGGTATCAGGGATCCATGAATCTGTTTATTATTGTTGCAGTACGAGTCATTCACCAGGAGTCCAATTATTGGCAATAAATTGTTCGGTATGGAAGATAACAAGGTACTCATAGATCTATTCACTGCAAGGAATATTGTCAGGGATGATGGAATCAGTATGAATCTATCGGTGCTGGATGTAAAACCATCAGTAGTCTACACATTGTTGCAAGACAAGTCCATTGCTATGTCCATCGGCATTAATCTCTCCTTGCCTCTGTATAGTACCGGCTGAAATAAGTTGCGCGATGAAGGAGTAAGTGACTCGACAAATAAGGTTTGATGCAAGTCAATGCAGCGTTCGTCCCCTCAAACATGATTTCGTCGTGTGATAGGGTTTGATGAATGGAGTTTGATACGGTTGTATTCAATATGTGTTTCGTCAGGAATGGTTAAGTCATGTGATACTTTGTGTGCATGTTGGTAGTATTAAAAGTCAAGGAGTCTTGGTGAGTAGATCCATTGTGTAATACTCGGCTTTGACAGTGATAGCTGAAAATAGTTCATATGATTGGTATATTCCGCATGAATCAGCTAACATTGACTGATATTATAAAATCACAGGATGAAGTCAGGAATAAGATTCACGCTGTACTTTGTGAGCCTTTTGAGTCTGAAGAAATCTTGCTCTGAAACTACTACATGCATACAGCAGGGCATCTAGGATCCATTTCCTGTGGATATCATCAATTAGTCAACTGGATTGACAATAGGTAGTCTCTTCTATAAGAGTCTGAACATGATAGTATATTGTGGTTCAATCTCCGCAACTTTCAACTATAGAACTCATAATCGTGTAAGCTGGGAAGTTACGTTGATGTTGGAGGATGCAAAGCATTTCAATCACGAGTTTCATCTATTTGCGCAGAGTTGCAATGATATTTCTTTCTTGTAGTGGAGAAGGTAATGGGTAACAGAGTGGATATTGTATTCTGCACGAGACAGGGTTATACCAATGTCTGCGACAAATTTCTCAGTTTCATTTTCATTTGGATTCGATTTTGCATTTTGAGCCTCAGGTTTCTGAATATATTGTTTGTTGTATTGGTCTTAATTGCTTTTGGTTCTCTTTGGCGGGCTACACATATATCCAAAGCCATCTTCGATGGTGTGCACTTGAATACTGCGTGGCTCATAATTAAGTAAGCGAAGGACAGTATGTATTGGAGTGAGTCAATTCAAAACTTCATCAGTAAATTTTGTATTTTCCAAAATTGTACCATCATGTGCTAGATTTCTTTTGCAGTTGTCAATATGCTTGATATATTCATCTAGTACCAATGCTAAATTCAACTATTCTTATTGAGGAATGATGCTCGTATTCTTCACATGCTGTGCCATAATTCGTAATCATCATAGCGTGTGTCGATTCGTATTCATAGGCATAATCATCAGTGATTCAATACTTCTTTTCAATCAGGCCAATTATTGGCTGAGATACACGCCAATCTTATAGATGTCAGGGGTCTAAATTCACTCCCCTCAAGCATAGTCGATCAGTTGGGCTTGTCTATGTCGAAGAAGTGTCAAGTGTATCTGCACAAGAAGCTTCCACGTAGGAAAGCATCGCAATAGGTAGCGATCTGATATACAGTAAACAATGATCTGGTTAAGTCATAGAAACCTTGTCGTAGAGGTTCTGATTCAGATTCGATTGCGTAAAGTATTTGCGTCTCACCAAACAGACAATCTATAGTCTATCTTCTCCCCTTTTGGGGAAACGGAAATGCATAACAGCAAGAAGCCACTAGGGCACCACGTCTATTTGCAACTTTATGGGCTTTATATCACCATACAACATCATAGAGGCGTATCACTATGTTGTAGACAATTAGGGATATAAATCCCAGTCTCAGCGACTTGACGCTAGTCCCCATCTCATAATGATCTTTAGCTTCAAAGTGTAACTCTACCATTCAAATTCAAATTACCATTCTACTATATGAATATAGTGTGTCAATTTCCATTTTTGTTCCAGATACGAAGAACTGGCAATGTTTCTTTCGATGACATGACGTATAGTTTTGCAAAGTTTCAGAAACGTCAGTACTGTTGTACGGAATTGTTGATAGGATTGATTCACTTCGTTTGTGGTATTTGCATGTTTGTCATTCGTTCCACTTATACAACAAGATAATTAACGGATCATTCAGACTTTCCATTGGTGCATATATTGTATGTAGGTCGACCGAACTAGGTCTTTCCCTTATTGATCAATTGGTCAGCTTGTGAGATGTATGCATGCGTGGGTAACTGTTGTCAAAGACTACTCATAACCCGAGCATAACTATCGTAAGTAGAGATTGTGAGGATAGTCCAGCCAGAGTGGCTGTTCTTCGTCTTCTCAATATTTTTTCAGCATCATCACACCACATAAGTTCTCTCTTAATATCTGCTTGCCAAAATAAGCTTGTCATTTTGATTGGTCACGATTTGTTTCCCATTTCCTTCTTACTATGCAATTATGAAATTGCGATACTCATTCTGATACTCAATCCAATAGTATATGCTATACGAGCAAGTCTATCAAAGGATTATTGATTTCATACACTTCGTGTGCTTTCGTCTATTGATATGTGGGTGTGTCTTTAGATCAAGAATCAAAACTGAAGTTTGACTTAGCCCAATACGGTTATACCATCTCAACGTATTTACATTTTGGTCTACTATATCCCTAGAAAGGGTCTCACAGAATGTTTCGTTTTGATTTCCAGTGAATATTATCTCTCAAAATTTTATCTCTCAATTTTCTAGGATTATTTGGGCTGGCATACGCCTCTCCCCCTGTTTGATTGATGAGCTAAAGATGTGCTCGTTTCATAATATGATAGTCAATATTTCATGATAGTACTCAACGTCATCATGCAGAGTCTGAACTTGTAAGCCCCGTTCTTGCTTTTGTATGGAGCTGTTGAATAAATCAGATGTCTAGGTATCTGCATTACTGTTGACTTCGTGAATTTATTCTGGGTATATTAAATGTTCACCCTTTCTATATATCTAAATACAGGTCAGATTTTGTATTGTATCCGATGTTCTGTTGTGTTTCTAATTGTATTCTTGGAGATGCTTGTGACTCATGAGGTTTCTTAGTCCTTCGCTGTGCTCGCATAGAAGCAGAGCAGTGAATACTCACGCTATTATAGCAGTAATACTGAAATCAATTATCAGGTCTGATTGAATCTTACATGAGCTGTAGTTAATTTTATTCCTGATCAAGATTGATCCAGGTATCATGTATCATTCACTTGAGTGACAATGTAAGTGTAAAGATGAGCAATTAATCACAATATGTGAATTGTTACGTGTTAGATGTTTTCTGTATTATTGACACAGTAGATTGTGTACAATATTCCTATGTAGCGGCTCACACAAAGTGCAAGCGAGATGTGGTGTCCCAAACCAAAACATCTCACCACCCTACGTTCTCGGGTGGCTCCGTCGTCCCTCGGCGTGCAGCTCTGCCTCATGGATGCTGCTGGTTAGGCAGTTCTTTTCTTTCTGTACATCCAATGAGCTGGTTTGCGGTTGGTTACGCTCCACCAGATACTACAACTTTCCATATGAGGGTAAATCACGTACGGATTCGAGGCTAGCCAAGAGCATAGCCCTGAGGATACCAATGGAGAAAGTACTCAACATGGTCCTCACTACATTTTCTTTCTTCTGTTTTTCTTTTTGCGCTGTGGCTTCGTCTGCTCTATGGCTAGACATGGGAACTGATAAACCGTTTAAATCTTACCGTGTAAGTATTCTACATATAAAAGGTATCAAAACATGTATAAAAGAAATTATGATTACATCTATCTAAGGTGATCTATTCAATCAAGGTGTGTTCTTCAATGATGTTCTTTGGTGACGCGTCGTATATTTATCCGTGTATCAGTGGGATTTAAACGCAGAAGTTGGTGCATTCATTCAAAATAATAATTTACTAGGTTATTTTTTTAAAATTCATCCCATCCATCACCTATCATATCATCTTCCAAGTCTAATTTCTTCACACCTACTTTTTCTATTTTTTCTGCCTTCTTGAACTTATTGGAGAGATCTTCTCTTCGCCTTGCTCCTGCAATGACTTTTGCTGGGGTCTGGAGCTTTGAGGCACCCCCTGCTCTTGGTCGAATCGCAGTCTTACGATCAAATTGAGACATAAAGTCATCATCGCCATCAGTAGCAAAAGCTGGAATGAGACTTGATTTGTTTCCATTGGATTTTGGCTCAATATCATCGAAGTCATCATCACTCCAACCAGTGCTCTCTCCACCAACACCAGCATCTCTGAGACTTAAACTGGCGAATGCAGGTGTCGCCTTCTCTAGAGGCTTCAATTTCATCGCCCCGCTCCCCGATCCCTGAGAAGATAACGAGCTAGTTGACTTCACTGTTGCGACAACAGGAACATTTGACGAAGATTTAACTTTAGAAGACGTCCACGAAGAAAAGCCAGAGAAATATGAGGAACTTGAAGGGGCAGGAGGTGGGGCAGATGGTTTACTAGAACTTGCTACAGCTGCGTTCATCGATGATGTCAAAGAAGTAGAAGAAGTTGTTGTGGGGATTGTAGGGTTTCTCTGTTCTTCTAATCTCATCTTTTCGCCATATTCTCTTAGAACGACAAGCAAATCATCGACTGCTCTCATTGCAGCATCACGAACTTCAGAACTGCCATCAGCCAAACTAGGTGAAATTGCTGGTATGACCTCTGCCGCTAATTTTTTCTCATCAAATAGTGATCTACATGCACATATTGCTTTTAATCCAGCCAGTCGACATGGAACGAAACTGTCAGTCATTGCTTTCATGAACGCAGGTAAAATTAGTTTTGATCTAGCAATTGATGACAAATTCGGAGCTACCTTCCCAATAAATATGACAGTGTTAGTACGAATGCTATCTTCCTGATCATTTTGCATTCGTACCAAGTATCTTGTGAGTTTTTCCAAGTTCGGTTGAGTAAGGTGTGATACCAATGCGATGGCAGATTTGAGTGTCAGCTCTCTTAGAGGTGCAGAAGTATCAGTAAAACCCGAGCACATTGGTTCGAAAACAACTCGATTCAAGGTTGATGCATCCAGATACTCGGAGAACAAACCAATTTTTCCCAACATAGCTCCTCTGACTCCTCTGTCATTGACTTTGAAAAGCAATTCAATGACCGGGGAGAGTTGATTTTGGAATTCTTCCTTTGACAAATGACTTTTGGCTGTGTTGAAAAGAGTCGGCATCAAAGCTAAACATTCACGCTTTGAAATTTCCTGTGTCAAACCATTATCCATGGTTGTCAAATTCGTTATTGTTTGTTGCAAAAGTGGCAAGATTTTATATTTCGCAATACGTGTGCTCAATACTCTTTTTGCAAAGAGGTCAGGGAGTGACTTCCAAAATGATATTTTTGCTTCGATTGGCTGAGTTGCGATCTCATCCAAAAACTTTTGCGCAGTCACATGTGGTGAGGAAAAAATTGGACACTTTGATAGTGGCAAGATTCTCGGACGAGATGTAATGGATGGCGTTCTGAGTCTCATGCATGCCTTTTCTAATTTTTGAGGCAGTTGCGACGAAGTGCCACAACCATAATGTCTGTATATCTCTGGCAAAAGTACACCAAATGCAAATGCGTCCATGGCATGTACTGGAGAAGTTGAGATTGCATCAAATCTTCCCTCAATACGCTCTGGACCTCTGTAATCTTTCGGAGTAATGTCTCTTTCAAAATGCCTAAAATGTTGGGAAGGCCCAGTGGCACCATCTCGAATCCCAATTGGGGTCAATAAATGAAAGGCAGACAACTTCCAATCACCACCAGGAGTAACAAAGATTGACTCTGGAATAAGATTTCCATGAGCAAGTTTTGCAGTAGAATGTAAGAAATTGACAGCTTGAATTAAAGTATAGATACCCCAAGCAACGGCATCAGCCCTTCGTGTATCCGTCATTTCAGAATCACGTTCAAGCATATCGAGATAATCTTCCAATACCATCACCGGTTCAGTTACTATGATGAGATCTCCCGTAGTTGCTGTTTGTTGTAAAGTGGAGAGTGAAGCAGGATTAGCTTCTGATATTGACTGCGTTGTGCTGGATGATGGGTCATTGCCATCAGGATAATCAGTGTCCAGAGTTGCATAACACTTGAGAATATGAGGGTGAATCATAGTTTTAGATTTCTTGAAATGATGCAATCCTGGAAATATCTGCGTCAACGTTGGATCAAGAGTATTGCCACCTCTTATGAGGGCCGTCTTTGCCATTACACTTTTTTCTCCTTTGAACACAGTGACTGGCTTTTTATCAGATTTGCGTTCTCCAGAATGGATGGAAAACCCATAGGAACCTTTGCGAGTAGCAGGGTGAACCTCATCACCAATTGTGTATGGGAGTGCCGAGGCTGAGTTACCCATACTTTGAAAGAATTAGAAATACAATCAGTAGAGTCTGCAGGTTGAAGAGGTAATACTATGTGTTGTTTTAAATTTGAATAGTGTTGATGGTTCCTCGCTCCTCGCTGTAGTTTGTGTTGTTGGCGATGAAGCAGAAAGGACACTGAAGACACACTCTATTAATGTAGAGTGTCTCTATTGTAATGATATTGTCAAAAAAATTTAAAAAAGAAGAAAATAAGAATTTGATGAGCACGATTCCTCTATCCACGACCCTTCTTCTTTATTACTTCACGACCATTGTTGAGTGTATTGTACTACCACAAAATCTATCCACAATAACGATTGATGAAATAGAGTTTACAATTCTGCACATTTATTGAATCTGCTTCGCCTATCCTATCAAAAGTTCTCTCAGCTACCTACTACCGATCCTGTTCTTGTCACATCTGACATATATCTTTGGAAGATTGAGCAAAAATGTATTTCAACTTCATCAGAACCTCTTTTCTTGTTACAATTGCCACAATAATATTGGCTTTAGTTCAATCCACACCAGAGGATATATCATTAGGTGTTTCATTCAATAGATCATATGACCCAAACTACAAGAATGATGACTCACATCTTGAAAAATTCCTTTCATCAGACTTTGTAAAGGGAGCAAAAAGTTGGGTTTCTCAAAAAATGTTACAACCCTATCGTAATCTGGGCGATTTTGACGAACTCAACGAACTACTAAGTACAGTCTCTTTTGTTTTACCGCCTCTACCGCCAATCGATGTTGGGTTATTTATTACTGCTTACATTGATGAAGTAGTTTGTAGTCAAGTACAAATCGAAGACTTGGAAGTTTCTCATGAACTTTTAAGTAACACTGTTGCTCTCTTGGACATTTCAGTCGAGGGGTTAGGTGTTTATGTAAGTACATTTGAGCTTGCTATGAGATATATGTTTTTGTTTACTAATGGTGTTCTGATTTTTCAAACATTATCATCTTATTCCTTTACTAAATCCATAGTGTGAAATTGAATGGCGAGCTGTAAGTATCAATGTAACTTTGAACGTTTCTCTCTCTATTTACTGAATGTTTCTGAAACTAATGCCAATTCTTTTTCCATTTTGTTATCATTAATGTAGTTGGGTTCAAAAGGGACAGCTACAGTCAGCACTAGAGACAATTCGTTCAACGCTGCCTATTCATTCTACTCACCTGATTTCAAACTAGAACCACCAAATTCAACCTCAAGAGAAAATTGCGTTCCAGATATTACAATAAATGACATTGATGCTAAAGGTGGAGTGCTGGGAAGTTTGTTGAACACTTTTGAGATATTACTTCGAAGTCCTATTGAATCTGCAATCAAAGATCTCTTGTGTCCTGATGATACAAGTCAAGACTTAATTGTTCCACTACTCAATGATTTGGTTGCACAATTGGACGAACTTCTGGAGCCCTACTTACAACCCATCAGTGATGATCTCAAAAATCCTCTTTTACCCGAAAAAAAGCTTATGCAAAACTCAGACCAAGAGTTTCTTGGCTTCTCATCCGATTTTGGTATGATTATAAAACAGGCTCTAGATTATATAAATTCGTTCTTTGGGAACATTGTTGTTGATCCAAACTCACCAAACGGAAATAATACCGACTTGGCCATCAATCAGCTTCTTCGAAATAGTATTCTCAATGAAAATAGGGCATTATTTCTAAATGGAACACTTTTTGGCGACCTATATGATGGTGACGATCAATTAACAGACACAAAGATTACCATCGACGCTGTGTATATTTATGGATTAGATACTTTACAAGAATTTGTACCTATATCAAGCATTGGAGAATACACCCTTGGGAGTGCATTTGAGTGGCAATCTCTGGATTTTGAGATAGTACTAAATCTACAGATTGAAGCCTCTGATAGTGACGGAAGCATTATAGACGGCGGAATAGGAATCGTCACGGAGCAAATCACAATTAAAGCTGGCTTAAAAGATATTGAAATCGACTTTGCTGCAATGGTAGCTGTAAGCATTGGTGACCTCACTTCCGTCGAATTTGGGGCTCTGACAAATATTGAGACATTGCTGTCTTGTCTCTCTGAGAGTATATACGATATTGAAATATCCAATTTGTCTGTAATGGTTAGTGAATTCACTCCAGCAACTTTGGATGGTTTCATTTCGACTGGTATTGATGAGGTAGTTTCCTCTCTTTCCTTAGCATTTTTTGATATGTACGAGGGTCCCTTGGTCGGAATATTACCATACGTTTTCCAAGTACTGATCAGAGGTACAGTCAATGATATTATAGATGATCTAATCAATGATGATTCCTCGTGCTGGTATGGTATAAACTCAACAGAATTGGTTAATTTCCCTGACCTCATGTATCCTAAAAATGGCGCTGTCGTTAGAGGAGGAACTGGTCAAGCTCAATATGGTACTTTCCTTCCTCTTGTTGTCAGCACTCTGCTAGACGAAGTCAAGGCCAGTGTCTACGATGAAAGCGCCATAGATCTAAACGGTATTATTGCAAATCTTACCATGGACCAAAGTGGCACAACAGGGACATTACACTTTCCCAGCACTTTGAATATTGATACTATCTTTAATTTGGGTGAACTAAATTTGTCCATCGTAGCAAACATTTACAATACAACACTAGCAAATCTGGACAGCCTTGGTCTTCCGTTCGACCCATTTCAGGCATCAGCACCGCAACTGCTCGAAAGTATAGCTACTCTTGGCACCGGTGGGAAAAAACTGAAAGTCAGCACCAATATACTATTTTCCATCGGCACTGACGGTAAGCATTTTTGGCATCTTCCCTTTATAGCCACTCCTATGCATTTTCTCAATTTTTGTTTTTCTTTTTGCCAGATGGGTCCTTGACAAATGACTTCCAAATAACAATGGAAATGACCGAATTATTGGTGAATCTGGGCATTCTTCTTCTTATGGTTGAGGAGGAGCTTTTAAATATGCCTATCTCAAACATGGCAAATATGAATTGCTTAATGTCTACTTTATCTCAGTCACAAGGTGCTTCCTTAGAATACAGTACCCCTCTTTCTCTTGAAAAGGTATCCCTTGCAGTAGGGTCCTTTGACTTGGATATAAACTGCAATGATTGTTCGACAGGATTGTCATCACTAGTCGGAGCTATTGACATTGCTAATGCTCTTGGCGTTGACCTCACTGAAGGATTGAATTCTCTCCTAGATACACTTTTGAACAATTTTCGAGGTAATGGTGTTTACGGCCTTGTTGAAAATCAAGTAACAGCTGCGGCATATCAATGCCCAAGTTCAAAATCTTACGATCCGTCATTTGATTATGCTGAATTTGTATCTGAATTACGTTCAGCAAACCCGACATACAATAAAGTTCCAGAACCTGCAAACAATTTCATTTTGAACTTCATCATCGCAGTTGCGGTAATTATTGTCATCACTTTTGTTGTAGTGAATGTTATATCAATAGCAAAATCAATACGAGTAAAGAAATGGAAAGCATCGGAAAATTATCATGAAACAGCGCTTGCTTTGAAAATGATACAAAAAGCTAGGGATGCAGAAGAATCAAAAGTCAACACGGAAACATCTTCTCTGTTTACTTCGCCATGTGTACCATTCATTGTGAGAGGATTGATTCCTATCATAATTTTAGGCAATATTGGACTATTCCTTTCAGGTCATTTGTCCTTGGGTGCGCAGGTTGATTTGATCATAAGTATAGCTGGGGATGAACTCGAAATCAACAAGATATTTGATTTCTCATTGGCAGCTTCGATCAGGGACATGTGGGAAGCGGGGGCTAAGGAATTAGCCATTATGATCATCATTTTTTCTGGAATATGGGTGAGTTGCACATTCTGCCATATAAATTCACTATCTTATAGCAAAATCATACTAACTATGTTGTTTCAGCCATATCTGAAACAGAGCATTACTCTATTTCTTTGGTTTGCTTCCCCCAAAATTGTGAAAGTGGAACGAAGAGGAACTTTGCTTATTTGGTTAGATATCTTAGGAAAGTGGTCTTTCATCGACATCTTTGTTCTCCTGGTCAGTCTAGTCGGATTTCGCATAGCAGTGAATTCACCTCAAAATGTTGGTATTGATCTGTATGGTTTAGATATCGTTGTTATTCCTCGATGGGGACTTTATGCTAATATGCTAGCTCAACTGCTATCGCAGATCAGCTCCCATTTTGTGATCCACTTTCACCGTGCAATTGTAAAAAATTGCCTACGAGATGATATCACTGATTCGGCAAGCCTCGATAGTAAGAAAGAGTCTCTTCGCAAGTACAGATTTCATGATAGCCTCGAAAAAAATGTATCGTTTTACCCATCCAAACTGATCGACATTTTGTTGTCGATACTGACTTTTGTCACTATCACCGTCTTCATGACTGGATTAGTTTTGAAGATGTTTTCTATTGAGAGTTTTGGGTTAATAGGAATTGCAATTGAAACCGGACAGAACTTTCGACCTGCACTTGAATCATACAGTTTCTTTGATATCGTGAAGCTCATTTTTGAACAGGCCAAATTCTTATCCAACACATCGGATTATATTGGACTATCTTCTCTTGTCATTGTTTTTCTATGGACAGTTTTAATAGTTCCAATTTTGCAACTTTTGTTGCTTATACTCAGGTGGACTGTGCCAATGAGCGATATAACTAGAAAAAGAAGCTTTGTCGCGACTGAATGCCTCATGGCTTGGCAATACTCTGAAGTATTTATACTATCAATCATAATTGCAGCCTGGCAATTGGGACCAGTATCGGAATATATGATCAATGATTATTGCGGCTTCTTGACCGAGATTTTTGAAATGCTAGTCTCTGCAAACATTGTTGCTGGTGTTGATGGCCAATGCTTCAGAGCGGAAGCAAGTGTCGAAAATGGGGCATGGTTCTTGTCTGCTGGTGCTCTATGTTTAGCTTTTTTGACTCATTTCATCACTAAAGCTGCATCACAACGAGATCTTGAAGAATATTCATATAATTCAATTTCGAAACATGCGCAAGATACAACGGTTGATCTTTACGACGAAGATGGATTGGAAGACTTAAAATATCCTCCAACTTTCACAGACTTTTATCGTTGGGCTTTGAAAAGACAGAATACAGCACATGACAACGAAATAGAAACCGATAACATCCAGCAATTAGTTGAAAATGAAAAAGTATAGTGTCATACTTGCATCTTGTGGAAGTTTTTTTCATACAAAAGGGTGTCGATGACTAGGAAAAAAAATGTGAAATTTATGTTAAAAGGACAAAGCGTTGATATGATGGCGCCTAAAATCATAATAAGTACGTCAATATTTGTTATCTAAATGTTAAAGAAATCAAAATTTCACACCACCAAAGAATAAACTGAAAGAATGCCCTTGCGATTGTTTCGACGTAGCTAGCACAACCAAGCAATTACTAATGCATGGCTCATTTTTCTCTATTCATGCACCTTCTCATTTGAATTATATTTTTTTGGCTTCTTCATAGTATCAAATGACAACCAATGTTCATATTTTCGTATTTCTTAAAATAGGAAGATGATCCAATAAGAACCCGTTAAATGGGGTAAAAAATGACGTCACCATCTCTTCCATCATTGTTCCAACCCAACCGAAGTTGTTACCTATGCATGATGTAGGTATGGTAGCGAGAGAGTTATGTATTTGTTCGCAAATTATCTCAAATTGCCCTGATCAACCTTCACAAGAACATGTCATTTGGAAAGTTACTAACCATAACTCACTTGTCTTGCTTCGTAGGTGGAGTCTTGATCGGAAAAAGTGTAGATGCGGACGAACTTGCGGCATATCGTTCAGCGAACACAAATCAGGAATCAGTTCTTGAGTGGGCAAAGCGCATCTGTCTTTGGGGCACCGGTGCTGTTGCCACAATTACAATAATCCTCGGTATTGGAAGATTCAGTGGAGGAAGAAAATCCATAGAATAGATGGGAGTTTGCATTTCCAAGGAATAACTAAAATGATTCATGATCATCATCTGTATTCGACTACGAGTATGAGTTCACAAAAAACTTTGTGAGAATCCATGATATCATTGTTTAAGGGAGCTTATGTTTTAGCTCCTACCAGTGATCTACTACTTCGAAGGAACTCTATAGATTAGATAAGCGCTGAATAAATATATATGGGCGACAAAATAATCGAAACAAAATTTCTATTTTACAATATATTCTCCACTCTCGTTGACAAAACCTAAATATGATTTATCTTGCGGAAGACGCTGTTTGCTCCTTCCTAGGTCCACCTTGTGCAAAAGGATTTCCTCCTTTTGATTGTCCACCAGCTGGTGATCCTCCAAACATAGGTGGGATCTGTACACCTCCTTCTTTTCTTTCACTGAGGGAGAACAAAAAGTCAAAGACATAATCATCGGCCCATTCCTTTCCAAACATAGCAGCAAAGAGACCAGTGGCTGGATCTCTCTCTGCACTGTAAGTATCATATGCAGTTTGACATTCCATGATAGTTGCAATATCAGAAGGGTCTTTAGCAGGTTCTGTCTCCCTGACGAGACGATTGTGCATCATGACATATCTCTTGAAAGCTGGAAAGAGGTCATCAGTTACTACTTTGTTGTCCTCAAATCTAGCAAACAACATTTGTTGAGAGAAAAATTGAGTTTCATCGTAAAACTTGGAACTCATTTTGCCCTTGAGCGAGTCATATTGTTCCTTGATTGGTGCAAGGCGATGCTCATATGTCGTAGCATGATCACTTTCGTCTTCATGAAGTGGCTGGAAATCAACAATTGCAAGGAACTTCTTGCGATTGAAGGAAAGCAAGTCAATCCCAAGAATAGGGAGATTGTACTGTGGATCTGGATACCAAACTGAGTTGAACACTTGAGTGTTGTCACCTGCATCGTAGTAGGTCATACGGATTTTCCTATATTCATCGGATTTATAACAATGGGAAACAATTCGAGCTTTCTTGTCAAGGTTTTCGTTGTAAGAAAAAGACTCGTTGGAGTTGAGAGTTTCATCGTCACACTGCAAATTGGTAAGAGTGGACTTCATGTGTTCCATTTGCCATTCCCAGAAGGGCATGTATAATAGTGGCTCATCATGATCTGATTGGCCAATACTTTCTCTCCAAGGCATTCCATGTGCTACTTCAGCTTCATGAATAGGTGTTGATGGGATATCAAGTTCAAAGATTTGAGTGTGTTTGGACTTGATGGATAGGTTTGACTTCGCTAGTGTTCTTGAAATAGAGTTCATAGCGGAAGCATCGAGACTTGACTCAGAGTCCATTCTCAAGTTTGATCTCATAGATGAGAGAGAAGATGGTTGCCTCAAAGTAGATGATGCAGAGAAAGCGTTTACAGAAGTAAACGCAAGTGGTGCGAGAAGGAGATGTTGTGGTTTCATTTTGTTTCTTGATGTTGACTTGGAAAACGTGTAGCTTCTAGTTTTTTTCTTTTTAGGTCACAACAAAGGATTCTTTACAGAGGCTGAAAGATATTGTTGTAGACAAATATGAATGATGTTTTAAAGTCTGTTGATGGAAAGAGATCAAAAGAAGAGACGATGCCCAAAGTGAGAACATAAAATCGTAGTGCTGTACTATCTCTTCTTCGATTAGATGCACGAAGAGATAACCTCAACCTCTACTCCTCCACGTCGTTGAAGGTGAAGAGACAAGATATCTTCAAATATCTTCACCAACACGGTTAAAAAGATAGTTCAAGTTGATACTGCAAGGAAAAAGAGAGAGAAGAGAAAAGGAAGGAAATAACGATTTAGAAAAGAAACCCGGAAAGTAGAACAATGTCGGCGTCAATGGTCAATGGTCAATGGCGTCATCAAAAATGAGCAAAAATGAAAATGAAGAAGCATTATTCACAACAAAAAATGGAAAGGTTATGGTTATACAAGTTCTTACTTTACTTTATTTACTAGTACACTCAATGGGGAGGGAGGGATGAAAAGCACACTACTTTACCGAACAGTTGAATGGCATCCAAGACTGATCAATTTGAGTAAACGACTTGAAATTTCTCACTATGTATTGCCTGATTTGCCAAAAGTTTACAGTGAAAGTGATAGGAAGTTTTTTGATTTGGATTCCAAGGGCAAAATTATGACCATAGCAGCTTGTCATCATAATGAAAAGACATTGAGAAAGTTAGTGGTGGAAATGGACGAAAGTGTTGACAAGCTTCTAGTCGTTGGAGGTAATGAAAAAGAGCAAATTTTCAATGGTAAATCCCGATCTGCAAAGTTGTCATCAACTGATGCAATAGGAGTATTACTAGATCAGGATAGTAAATTAGAAGTATGGGCAACTTCAAATCCGAACACTGAGAAAAGTATAGATGATGTGAAAAACAAGGTTTCAGCTGGAGCCTCTGGTATCATAACTCAACCCTTGCTATCATCTCCAGCATTTGATATTTTGAACGCATATCCTCGCGAAAAAACCATATCGCAAAGTGATGGTGAATATTGCCTTCGGACACAATATGTTGCAGGAGTAGCTATGCCATCAAACAACAAATCTTTGCAATTTTGGCTGACTCTGCTTAGACAGCCAGAACTCGAAAACGACTCACTGTTCAAGAGTCACATGGCATTTTTTCAATCTCCATACTTTAGCAGTCTTGCATGGATACAACGGGAACTTTGGAACTTGGAAATGAACACATCTATTGATGGGTTTCACTTCATGCCAATGCAAAATATTTGCGATTTAGAAGCTCTGCTGTGTGTGAATAAACCACGGGAGAATATTTAGTTTATATTGATGAGCACTACCAAGAAAAGCTTTCGTTCTCTTCGCCGTTGTTGGACATCATGCTCATTGCAACTGGCTTCTACTTCCAGCGCGACTTTCACAATCAAAACTACACGAATCTAGTCTATAAGAATCTGGATTCATTGGTTCAATTTCCTCCCTTTTCTGTTTCAATTGTCGACCCCCATAGCCGTACGTTACGACTCCTGCCAAGACGACAATTGCACTTACAGCTTTCATTAAAGTCAAACACTGAGATGCTTCTGTTGGACAGTATAGTATGCTTGACAATGCAATAACGACTATAGCTTGTACACCCTTTAATAATGCAGATGCCACAGCTCCAAGATTCTTCAATAAAGTAAAAAAAGCTCCTGCGTGTACTGCATCTACAAAGACTAATGCTACAAACCCAAATATTGATTTGTTCCATGGAATTGTATTCGTCTCAATGTCAGATTCGCTTGCATCTTGAAAGCCATATATGATCATCCCTCCAGAAACCCATAACATCATAAAGATACTTTCGATTGATCCCAAACAACAAGACCACACTTCACCAGTAACAGACATGCCGCTATTTAAATTGCGCTTTGCGTGCGACGACGAGTAATTCTCCTGATGAGACCGATCCTCTTCATATTGATGTACTGTACTCATGGACATATCTGATAGCACAAACATCAACGAATGTAATAGACTTCCAAGTAACACTGTGATTGATCCGATGACAACAAGGAAGGATTGGGTATTTCCCACTTTCACTTGATTATTATCTTTCGTTTCATTTTCTGACAACTGCATTTGAGAGCTGACTACATTTAAGATGAGACCACTACAGACGAGTATAACTCCTAATAGCTGTGCAGCTGTCAACATTTTCTTGAGAACAAATCTCGAAAGTAATGCAGTCCAAGCGGGACAACTATTATATAAGATCACAAATATTTGCCCTCCAGTTAAGAGTAGACCACCAGTAAGAAGCATACCACTAAGTAAATCAACAGTTGCAGTAATTACAATCATTCTTCTTAATTTTGCATTCGACCGAAAAACAGTTTTGAAGTTAGACCAAGTAACCGAAGATGCTAAGAGTCCACATGACGCCATTCCCAAAACATTAGCTAGGGTTGGCAGCAGTAGAAATTTACGTCCGAGTAAATTATGGAGACGAAGGTAATCGATAATGATTGGTTGTAGAACCCCTGTCGCAACGTAGACCAAAAGCCCTAAACAATTACAAGAGTCAAAGTTACTCATGTGGAAAAATTGAGAGCTTTCTTTTTACAAAACTTGACCTCGACAGCGAATACCTATTAGAAACCCAAGTTGCAGCTATAGTTTGGCAAGAATACTATCAATGCAAATGTGTGATAGACGATAGACAGTTAGTATCAAAGCAATTTGTATCTAAAAACTGCACTAGTGATGGATAATAGCACTACCAATGATGACGGGCTGCATTTTGTTCTTATTTTTACTGGTACTTTTTAACTGGCTACGTACTGCTGGCTAGAAAATACTGAGAAAATAGAAATGTGAGCCTAGATTTACAATGAATGAGTCATCAAGTCAAAATGAATAGGTAAGAGAATACTCGTAAACAGAGACCAGTGCGAATGCAAGTACAGATACCAGAGATGCACATTCTCAAATTTCATTGCAAATTTGGACTCCTCCGTACATATTTTTGGCGCATCAGATTACTTTGTGAATGCTAACTAGATATCCTACGCTCTCCATAATTCTTCTGCAGCTGATCATCCACATTGACGGTTTAACAATCATGTCATCAATGAAGAATGTGCGTGTAGAACTATTTTTCCGCACTACAAATGAACTTCAAGAGCGTGTTTCATTCCTATCATCGAAAGGTATTCGATCTTTCAACCTAGTAAACAAATCTAATAAGGATGATGTATTGGGTTGGACAAAAGTGATTCAAGAACATTGTGCCAAAGAAAACATTTCGGAAATTAGCATATGTTCTCATTACAGTATGAAATATAATAAAAGTAGACAGAAAAATGGTGCATTTGAAATGCTACAAGATTTTGTGACAGAAATGAAGGAGCTAGATAGAGCATCTAATAATGAGATACTAATTGTCACCGGTTCTGGTCCAAAAGGTAAATCAGATTCAGTCGCATCTATCAAAAATTTGAAAGTGACAAACGGCTGTCCCAAAATTGCTGTTGCATTCAATCCATTTTTCCCAGATGAAAACGATTACGAAGAGGAAAAGAAACGTCTTTTGCTGAAGCTAAGTTCAGGTCATGTGGAAAAAATCTACTTCCAGTTTGGTACTAACTTGGAGAGATTGCGAGAAGCTTTGAGTTTTCTAAATGATTTAAAAGTTGATAGTGCTACAAGCTTCACTATTGCAGGAAGCATTTTTCTTCCTACAAAAAAGTTAATAGCGCAGCAGAAGTTTCGTCCATGGTCGGGCGTCTTTCTTTCCGATGAGTTTCTAGAGAACGAGGATGGCGCAAGGGGAATAGTACTACAATTGATCAAATTGTATCAGGAAGCAGGAGCAGAGCTTTTGATCGAAGCCCCGGGTGTTCGAAATGAGAAGGATTGGGGCATTGTGGAAAATTTACTCGCGGGGCAACCTGAGTCAAGTGCCGAAAATAGTAATAAGGTTGAAAACTAGAGCGAAGAAAGTGCTACTAAACGCAGAAGAACAGATGGAGATGCGAATTTAGACCAGGTACAACTTGGGAGTTTCCCAGCACCAGCAGTTGATTCTTCCACACTGAATACAGCTGCTGTTGTACTCTTCAATTCTCATGATATGCGTCTGCATGATAATGTTGCTCTTCAGTTAGCGTCACACCATACCCAAGTTATACCATTATTTCTTTGGAGTAAAGGAGAACAGAGGGACGTAAGGGGTTGTCTAGAGGTGATACTGAAAGATGCCTTGTTCCACATCAACGAAAAACTTACCAGATACAATATGAAAATGGTGTTGAGAATGGGAGATGACTCAGCATCAATGTTGAAGCAGTTTTGCGAAGAATATGATGTTGGATGCGTTTACTGGAACAAGGGGCATACTCCAGAAACACGTGACAAGGAAGAAAAGTACAGATCCACATTATCCTCATTGGAAATCGCATGTATAGAGTCGCAGTCTTCGTTACTGTACGATCCTATCGACATTGCTCTCTCTAACGGTTTCAATGGAGGGCACTGGGGCACGCTAATGCCATTCTTGCGAAGTTGCAGAAAACAAGGGCAGCCTAGAAAGCCAATACCAAGACATGAAACCTTTACAATGCTCGAAAATATGAAAGGTCCCAATACATGGCCATCATCAAAATCATTGGATGAATTGGACTTGGCTGTGATAAATGGCAAAGAAAGGTGGGATTTACCAATTGTTGAAAGATTTCCAATGAGCGAAGAGGATGCTTTGGCCAATATGAACTCGTTCTTTGAAAAAGGGTTTGCCAAGTACGAAACTTCTAGAAGTAGAGCAGATATAGAATTTTCGACATCGAAGCTAAGTGCCCACCTGCGAGTTGGAACTCTTTCACCAAATGAATTATATTACAAAGTAGAAGGAAGCGAGCTAGAGTACGACCAGCGAAAAACTTTCACTCGTCGTCTTGCATGGAGAGATCTAGCTTATTTCCATTTGAGGTGTTTTCCAAAAATGATGGATACATCAATTCGCAGTCATTATGAAGAAACTGAATGGGTTGCTGGTCATGAAGAAGCAAGGCGCTTTAATGCGTGGAAAAACGGCAAAACGGGATTTCCGCTTGTAGATGCGGCGATGAAGGAACTTTACAAAACTGGATGGATGACACAAAGCTTAAGAATGATAGTGGCTTCTTTCCTGGTAGAATATCTCCGAGTGAATTGGGTGAAAGGTTGTGACTATTTTCATTATACACTTGCCGATGCAGATACTGCCATTAATTCCATGATGTGGCAAAATGCTGGTCGCAGCGGTATCGACCAATGGAATTTCGTAATGTCTCCAATTGCTGGTTCTCAAGACCCTACTGGGAAATATACCCGTACCTGGCTTCCAGAACTATCAAACTTACCAACTTCTGTTTTACATAAACCATGGGAAGCATCCGAAGAAGTGCTTAAAAATGCAGGTGTAACATTAGGCAATTCATACCCCCACAGGATTATTGTCGATTTGAAATCTGAGCGTCAAAAAAGCATTGAAAGTGTGCTGGAGATGCGAAGGAAAAATCAAAGCCGAAATACTGATAGAGGATATGACCTCATAAAGTTACCGAATGGTGAAGACACAGTGGTGTTCACCAAGAAGGAGTTTCGAATTGACAACGACGGGAATGTCATCACCACAAATAATAGTAGTCGAGGCAAAAATACCGAGCCAAGAGGTGGTGGCAGAGGAAGGAAAGGGCAGAAAAAAATGCTTCGCCATCAGAATCAGGTCTAGTTAATTAATACTATCTCTTTCTTTTGAAATATATAGAGAGTCTATTTACGATAATAAGTCCTACGGTACGAAGTTTTACTTTCAAAAAATTTTTTATCTACTCGTACGTACTTATGTGGTCCATATCATTTTCAAAGGACGTCATTTCGACGTCAGAGATAGTGCTGGAGCAGCATCGTAGAGAACCAATCATTCTCTCATCTCTCATCACTCATCATCTTTCCTTTCATTTAATTTTGGATAGAAGAAGTTTCGCATGGATTCAGAAATCATATTTAAAAGAATTCCTTCACTTTTGCTTCAACAGGAGAAGGAAAAGATCATTGCGGCAAATGAAACTCTCAGAAAACTATGGGGAAACGAGATAGAATGCTATGAAATAGGCTTGAAACAGGTAACAACTCACCCAACAGCTTTAGATAGACTGAATCCAAGGCTTTTCCCTTATGATAAATCTTGCTACTTTTTACTTGACATCTATTTGTGCATGGAAGGTGATTTCATGTATAAACTACCATGTTATATTGGCGAATTTGCTCGAAGAGATGACGATAACATATTGGAAGAATGTTATATGCCTAACTCTGCGTATGCCATTTGGTCGTCTTTGGTTCCATCATACAGAGCTACGACGACGGCGGAAAGATTTATAGATATAGAAAGACAACTGGTAAAAGACTGTATAAGCAAGAAAACTGTATGGATATCGTCTCACGAAAATCCTTTGGGTTCTGACTTTAGTTTTTTACGCAAGTGGGAGTTGGAGCTTAGGGAAATTAATAATAAGTGGTTTCAATGCGAGACATTCAATGAAGAGACAGCATTCAAAGGAGAGGTCGAAAACATTCAAAGTCAGTTCAGTATTACTCGATTTGAAGATTTGTCCAAAGGCCAACGAACCAAAATTTTATTGAAGTTGTTGAAGCATGCAACTTCTGAATTACAAAGAGACCATAGATTAGCTAGAGCTGTTCTACTATGTATGATAGAGCACATGTGTTTCTGTGGTAATGCAGGCACTGAGGCTTTTCGGTATTTCCTTCTCACAGTTAACTCAGAATTTATTTTTGATTGCGATGAAGGGTGTCAAGATCGAGACGAAGACAATGAAAGTACATCGGACTTGAACCATATATGTACTGATGTAAGTATTACATTTTTGATCATGGCCACATACTTTTGCGTAATTTTCTCTTATGCTTTCGATTAAAATGCCCCACAGCTTCAACAATTTATCAGCACAATAAGTAAAGTTTTACAGTTTGGGATAAGGCATTTTACCAAAGATCATGCAGTAATCTTAAGTGCTTTCATAAGTGATCTGTTTACCAGACATAGTTGGAAAGAGGTCGAAGATCTGCATGAGATCTGTGTTTGGGATGACGAAAGCTATACTATGGCCAAAGATACACCACTTGATTTAACAACTGCGCTCCTCGAAGGATTGGCAAGACTAAATTTTCAGTTTCGACATCGTATTGTCAAATTGCTTAATAAAAAGTACAAGAATATCCAATCTGATGCAATGCTTGACGATGATCTAAATATGACAGTGGAATCTCATATTAATTGTACGAATGCATTGATATCTATTGGGGAGATCGTTTTGAAATCTTGTCCTGCAACTCCTGTCACAGAATCTATTGGATCAATCATTGTTTCTGGGCTTGCAATATCTACAATCCCTCCATTTAAAGATCACAATTGGTATAGGTTTGGTGTAGTCGAAGGAAAATATATAGGTCAACACTGTCATTTGGACTCAATTTTGAATCCACTGAGATATTCAGACAGAATATCGAATGCGTGCAGTAACATTAAGAAAAGGTCTCGGATCTTTGAAGAAGTTTTAGGTTTAGGTGAATTGTCAGAAAATATGCGCAATGATCTAATCATCCAGCAAATTTTCCTTGCTACAAATCACGCACACGTTGTGAAGGTAGTAAGAGGATTGTTTTTAAGACAGCTCGTAGAGACGAACGAATGTGGTTTTGGCTATGGTGACTTTCAGCTTTGGTCGCAATCATGTGTATCTCCTTTGGATGATCTTATCTATGAGCATAACATGAACTTCCCGAACAAAACTGGATACGACGAAGAAAGATTACTGGATCACAATGACAATACCCCTTACTCGGTAGATGAATTGAAAGCGCTCCATGATCTTAGTCTTCTTTTTCTTCGAAAAGCTTGGAATGAGCCATGGACTCCTTCAAGTCACTTATCATTTCAGAAACCATTCCGAGATGCTGTTAAAACTATTGCCTTGATTGGTCATAGACATAACTTTCCAATAGACCTTTGCCTACACATCAATTCATACCTTTCAAGAGATTGGTGGCCAGACGAAAACGCACGATGTTGGTGCTACGATTGTCAGATTGCAGAATTGAAATTTTACTTAGATAGTGATCACAGTGATGAACAAAATGAAACCCCAAATAAAAAATTGTTGAAGTGTAATGGGTGTAAGATTGCTCATGCCTGTTCGAAAAAACATATGAAAGAAGTTTTTATTGAAGGACACTTGAGATTATGCAACTGCCCACCAATGCGTGTTCCCACTGTAGAAGATAGAGACATTTGCAAATGGTTTATTGACAACAGAGATACGATAGATCAAAATGTCGATACCATACAAATCGAATCTATGTTCAATACCATGCGTCTGACTACTGGTACCGACGACGTAATCAATGACGACGAGGATGAATGGGAAAGTGTGTCTAGCAGCGAGGAAGTCCCAAACACAGTGAAGTCGGTGATTCTGCAATATTTCGAAACAAAGTCCTACGCAATTCAGAGACGTGAAGAACATGCTTTTGCTGCACATTTCTAGCTGTCAAGAGAGTTATCTACATAATAGAAAATTAAATAGAAGATAGGAAAAAATGAAGAAAACTTGCTTCCGACCCTACGTAGAGTCTTTTAATGGCTAGGTGGACAATATTGAATAATGATCATGTGACACCCTGAGACACGTCACAGATGGATTGCAATGCCTCATTGTCGAGTGGTACCAACACTGCTATTCACACTTTACCTATCTACTTAATCAACCTACATCGTACGAGTATCTTACTACCGCTTATACATCGCTAGTCAGGATCTCAGGTTGTCGTAGGCATTTAGGTATTTCAAAAATAAAAACCACGCCATTACTTTGAAATCATCACCAAGATGAAAATTTACCAGTTTCTGTTCTTCGTATCAAAATTCCAAAGTATTCAATCATTTTCCACTCTTAGTATGAAGGCTGCAGCTCCAAAAAATATTGTGGTTATCGGTGGAGGAATACAAGGAACCTCCGTTGCATATCAATTGTCAAAGAAAATTGACCCATCTAAAACAACAATTCGTATCCTTGAAGCAAAAGCTCCTGCATCCGCTGCTAGTGGGAAAGGAGGTGGATTTATGGCAGCTTCGGTACGTATTGAATTACTTCAATTTGTTCTTCGTCATTCGGATTGCTTAGAATTTGCACATCTAAACATCATCCATGTTTCCTCGAAATTTGTAGTGGGGGGATGGCGGACCAACTGAAAGTTTGCATCGTCTCTCGTTTGACATGTTTGAAGATTTAGCGAAAGAACTCGGATGTAAGAGTTACCGAAAACTTCCTGTGCTTAGTGTAAGTCCAGGATCAAACAACAAGATGGTAAAGGTAGCAAGAGACCAACTTGGAAAAACCATGCCATCATGGCTCGACGGAAATATGGGAAGAATTTCAGTCATGGGTGAAGGCGACGATACAGCTCAGATTACACCTAAAGAATTTGTTGATAAGATGATTGAAAAGGCAGATTTGGAAGTTGTACTTGGTAAATGCATTGGTGTTGAAACAGAAGATATCGACGGAGAAGAAAAAGCAATCACTGGTGTCAAATATATTGACAGAGAAACAAAGAAAGAATGTTTACTAGAGGCTGATGTCTGCATCGTTAGCGCAGGGCCTTGGACTTGTCAGGCTGAAGACTGGTTTGACAATGTAATTGAACTTCCTATGGAAGGAATCAAATCTACAAGCATTGTGTGGAAACAACAAGATGATGATGAGACTGATGCTACTGCTCTATTTTGTGGTGAAGACCCTCGTTTCAACACTCATCTGGAAGTTTATCCCCGCCCTGATAATACAATATATATTTGCGGAATTGGTGGATCTGATTACATTTCAAAAGAAGAACTGAAGAATGGAGCATTCCTTGAAGAATGCAATGCTAAAGAAACTCGTGTAGAAGCAGCATCTAATGCATTTAAGGAAATGTCATCAACTTACAGAGAAAACGGGCAATTGGATAGGTGCGTATTCATTCAACAACATATTGTGATACCTCTTTATTTCACTTTTACTCATAGGTTCTTCATTTCGTACGAAGAGTTCAAGCTTGCATGAGACCTTGTGCAGTAGACGCATTGCCATACATGGGAAAAGTGCCTGGTTTCCGAGGTGCTTATATTAATGGGGCACACAATTGTTGGGGTATATGTTGGTCTCAAGCGACCGGCCTTGCAATTTCTGAATTGGTTTTAGAAGGAGAAAGCAAAAGCATCGACCTGACACCATTCGATCCATGCAGATTTACAGCAACAGTGAAGGGAAGAGGAAGGAAAAAGCGAGGGCAAAATGTTGGAGAACAGTGGTAATGAGTTATATGATACAACTATATGAATATTTTACTACTTAGCACGAATTATTTCATTCTCGTATCTCATGTTTCGTATCATCTAGAATTTTGTGTCGGAATGACATATTGTGGGAATGGAGGAAACGGTCACCGACCGTTATATCAGCATTGTCATGAGGTGGAGCAACACGGAATACTTCTGTGTCTGTCAAAGACACTACAGTACAGTATATTTTCTCTCCCCTCTTCACTTCAACATAATTAGCGGTTCTACTGATGAATAGTTGGAATGGAGTGCCAAAGAGGGACGATCATGATCGCATTTTATAGAGATTTACGAGCTAGGGTTGAGTGTGTTTCAGTTTTTACTCATTTATTCGAACTTTTCTTCGAAATTGATTCACAAAATAATTCTAATTATTACATTTTTGCTAGATTCATATTTTAGAATTACAGATTCTAGATAACTCCACAATTTTGACGGTTAATCTTTGATACCGGGTTCAAACTTCTCACTTCTTTTTGTTTCAGCTATCTTTATCGCACGGAGCTTCATTTGATCTAAAATGTGACTATTTACTTCTTCGTCTAAAGGGGAAGTCACTATTGTTTCATAAATCGATCCATCAAACTTTTGAGGAATGAAGGAATCGCAAATTGACTTTCTTGTTGTGAACAGTTTGTCCAATGACATCCATTCATGATCTAAACATTCTCTTGCACTAAATCGTTTCTTCGGATCTAGTTCTACCATACCTTTCACAAGAGCATGCAACTCGTCATCTTCTTGCAACCTATTCACTACGTTCTGTAAGCCCATTCCTTTCCTCGGCTGAAAAGATATCTTGTCGAAATCTGGCCAATTTCTCATGACTTCAGATGGATTTTCGATCGTCCCAAACACATTATTTATCTGATTTAACTGATCTAAAACACTAGTCCCCTGAAAAATCCCTCTTCCATTCTGCAGTATCTCTGTAAATATCAATCCCGCACCCCAAATGTCAATAGAGGGTTCATAAAATGTGCATCCATACAACAATTCTGGTGGCCTGTAGGGTAATGTACAAAGACCAGTTACATGTGTAGCTTTTGCCGAGTCTATCTTGTCATCAGATAGTGGATTGTAAGATTGAGCTAGACCAAAGTCAGTCAATTGAAAATAACCCTCGGAAGAAAGCAAAATGTTTCCTGGTTTTATATCACAATGCAATATTCCTACTGTATGTATATGGTGAAGAGCTTGTAGAATATCGGACATAATTCTGCGCACGACAGGAGGATGACCCAACATCAAGGGTTTTTTCTTTGTTTGAAAGCGATGAGTTTGTAGTATTGAATGTAAATCTATAGGACAGTAAGGTGAGACAAAAGTTATCTCATTAGAGAACTTCAAAAATTGATCTCCATTGTTGCTTCTCGAAGTAGGAGTAAGGACATCAATCAATTGGGTGATGTTGACATGTCGAAATTGTTTTGAAGACAATAATCGCAACGCTGCAAGTTCCGCAAAAACAGCAGGAGAAAGCTTTGGTTCCTGATCTGAAGAATTATTTCTCGATCGATATCCCTGCGAAGGGCAAAGTGGATTATGAATAGTTTTCAAAGCCACATATTTGTATGAGTGGTCATCCGTATCAACACATATACCTATCGAAATCGATCCAAAAGCACCCCTTGCAATCTGACTATTCCCATAGATCCTACTGTCAATTTCATGTATACACTTTGTCATTATGATTGGATTATTGTGAGAAAGTATCTTCATCTATCACTCTATCACATCTTTTTATCGTACGAGGTACCTACGAGTTAATAACGTGAAAAGAAAAGAGATGGAAAGTTCAGTAAGGAAGAAGAGGTGTCAAAATTCAAATGAAATATCCACCTATCACGGACACAAAAGGGGCCCGCATTGGATATTTTGATGTACCTTACGTCCCACGTATCCTCCCTTTTTGTTTTTGATCAACATCACACTTGGGAAGAAGCAAGTATTATTGAAAGTTTTGAAAAGAATCATTAGTTGAAGAATGTTACCAGTTTTGCTACTAGCGATGCCACCGACGATATGCGGAGGTGGCTATGCCTGCTTTGCTTTTGGACAGAAAACATATTTTTCAATGAATAACAAAGCTGTCATTTCAGATAACATCAATAGTACAACCAATTTCTTTGTTGGCTCTACCACAGTTATTGCTACGTATTCTATTATCAGTACACGTTTCCCAAAAGAGAAAGTCTTGTCAAGTGATGTCTCTCCAGATGAAATGAAGACAAAGAAATTTGTGCCCATTCACAAGCAATCAAAGAATTCTCAATTTCAACCTCCGAAAACTGCAAAAGAAGCGTTTCAAAGGTTTGGTAGACCCTTTATGATTCGAGCAGGAGCTGCAGGTGTTGGGTTCTTTTTTGCAGGAGTGACTACTTCTATTGCCGCATCAAGATATAATTCATGAAAGGTTTTAAAGTTTTGCACGAGGTGTACTTGTTGGTACTGACATCACAAGGATTACTGGCAAAATGATTGTGACGACATGATGGAAAGTTGATAAAATTTTTGTAATAGTTCATCTGTCCTACTCAAAGATTTATTTTGTCACAAGAACACTGGTAAGTATGGCAGTCATAAGTTGATCATATTGGTCAACATATATCCAAGATTTCAGCAACGGCGGGTCTAAGTTACTCATAATACAGTAAAATGTTTACCTCCTACACAAAGTCTCGCAAATGAAAAGGTAGAAGTAAATTTTCTAGTATATATATATTGTAGATTAGTGACTAAAGAAAACGGTAACAGAAGAATCATCTTATTTCAAGCCTTTTGTCTTTACATAGCATTCACCCCACGCACAAACCGCTCTACTCCTTAAGATATGATGGAAATCGTCACAGCTCCAACCATTTTCATTGTCTTCAAGTGCATCAGTACTGAGTTCATCCTTCTTCATTTCCTTTGCGTGGATTAGCAATTGTTCAGGAGTTCCTACCAAATATTCTTGGGCTGGATACTTGGTATCAGATTCTATTATTTGAGCATCAGGAACCAATTGGCATGTTTTTTGCAAATGACCAACCATTTTAGAAACATCACTTTGGTGCACAACCTCCTTTTTACCAGTATCTATGTGATCATCAAGAATAATGTCGTAAAGCATTTCAACTCTTTCACGAACAGAACTCTTTGTAGCTAGAGATAATGCTACTAATAATAGTCTCATTTCAAGGAATTCTTCATTCTCTACGTTTCTTTCAGAAGAGTAGCCTTCCTTGTCCATATTCTCAATAATTGAAACAATGACTCTATCCACTAAATGTCCAAGCTGAATGGTAAAGGCATCACCTTTCAACTCCTTCATTTCATTCATAACAGCGCTAACAAAAAGTTTGTAGTCAACCATTTGATCCATTGTCCATCCATGTTTATTTCTCAACTCATCGCATATTTTTCGAAACACTTCAGGTGTAAACTGATCATTTGCAACGCGTAAATCGTCAATCTCAAACGGATCAAGAGCTGCAGTGGTTTCTATTAACGCACGAAGATTGTTCTTATTAGAAGTCCCACGAGATGACCTAATGAGTGCCAGAATGAGTAAACCAATTCCTGATAGAAATATTGTTCCCAAGTTGTCAAGGAAAATATCTCCAGGACTTTTTAATTTTTTGGTTGAAGCAGACTTAGCTGCTGTCGTCGATAGGTTCCTCTGATACCGATGTACAACCTTCTTTGTGTGTTTCATAGAAGAAAGCAAGTTACTTTTCATGTTTGTTCTTCTCACTGAAGACAAAGTGGCTTGGGAAAACCAGCGAGACCTTGTCCTAGCTAAGCGATACATGATTCCAAAATAAAGTCGTTCTGATATGGCAATTAAATACAATTAGGCACAAGCTTTGCTGTTCACATGTACGAGTAGATATACAACATAGGTATTGTATCAGATTCACTAAAAGTTGGTGGTCTTTGGATGAAGCAAAAAAGGAAAAGATAAGAAAGGAGGGGGGAGAAAGATAGTTTTTCCAATTTCCATTTTTATAATTTGGGATGAAAGACCGAAAAAATGACAAGGTGAGGTTGAATATTTTCATTTACTATATAAAAACATTATTTTGGAATATGAATCACCTCGCCCCTACTATAGTGTTATACTAGATAAGAAACTGCCAAATTTAGCTCAAAGATCATTATCAATTTCAGATGGCTTCAGAAGACCAGGGACGGCGCTTCGTTGCGCAGCAGCTGCTTCTTCTCTTTGACGTGCCTCCAATTCTGTCTCTTCACTAAATAAACCAGAGTTATCTTCCACACTAAATTCTTTGAGTTGGATTAGGAAATCACGCAAATGGGTCTTGAAAGTTGGAAGATCCATTTTCAAATCAAACATTCCATCCACAAACGTTGCTACCTGTGTCTTGGTAACGTTTGGAAAACTTGTAATCAGAAGATTGGACATGTGGTTTCTCAGAAACATTGGATTTGTTTGACCAGGCTGTGCTGAAGCAGGATCAAATAATGGTGCTGTAACTTGATTCATCTGTACTAGATGGAACATATGGCGTAATAGAGTGGAGTGCATCTTGAATCCCGATTTATGTAAACGATCAGTAAGAACAGCAAAGACGTCTTGGATCAAAGCTAATAGGTACTGCTGATAAAATCCCTGAGCAATATCTGGAGTTCTACCAACATTTTGAAGAAGCTCGTGAAGAATTTCAAGTCCAGTATCGGCGATGTTTCTTTCAGTGTGTTTCATAGCCCAAACAACCGCATCGATAACAAGTTTTTGATGAGCAGGTGGTATATTGAATAGTGCTGGAAAACAGTGAAGATTGATTGCCTACAGAATTTTTGTTAGAGATTGATTTGATTAGAAAAGAAAGCTCAGTATTTGTAGGAACTTACCCTCAAGAATTGGTAAAAGCGTATTCTATGCTCAGGATAATCCTCGAAATTCACAGTGATCATTTGAAGGGTGCACTCAAATGTAGATTCCATTATGCGTGGGACATCATCAACAACATGACTCTTAAGTTTCTCAACAACAGTTGTAAACAAGAGTAATACCTCTGGATCTCTAGCACCTGCAATATTTCTTTGATAATCACCCAAGATTGGATCAAGAACTGGGGGTATAAAACCCTGTGCAACAGCCCGTGGTTCAGCCTCTGGGGGTCCACTTTTCTGAATGAAAACATTTAAAAGTCTCAAAACTTCTTTCTTTGCACTTCGCATTGTTCTCACTAGACTCATTTGTGTAGCAATTGCTCCTTGTTGCGCAACTGCCGCAGAAATTCTTTCAGAGTAAACCTTGTATACATTCAACATATCCAAGAAAAATGTTTGCAATTGACCAGTGAACAATGGGCCAACAGAATGACAAACCCTATTGTTGCTCTTGAGAATCTTGATAATTTCTTTGATAGTTGCTGGTTCGACAAGAGTCTCCACATTGGTCATTGCATTATCCATGATCACACGCCACGTTCTATTTGGTAATTCCATGAGTTTGGTCAAAATTCCTGGACGATCGATAGTGACCTGAGGGCCCTTGTCACTCAACATACACCCAACTGATTCGTAGAATGACTGCACCTGGTGTGGTTCAAGATCGCTGATGATACTCGGAAGATTCTCAACAAGCTCACAAATAAAAGGTGTAGATTCGTCAGACTGAAGTGTAACAAACTTTCTTTTACACTTGGTGGCAATTTTCAGAAAGGTGTCACATGCCATATCCTGTACTCCAGGATGACTTTCGTGCATGAATTCAAATAGCTTGTTGACAACTGTCTTCAAAAACTTCCAATGCGCCTTTAAAAATCTTGGATATTGACCAACCACATACATAATATTACTCGCAACAACGGCTTTGTTGTCTTTTCCTTTTTTCATTTCACACAACCCAAGAAGATCCTTGATAACAGTAACCAAAAAACGCTTCTCTTCATCTTCGGACATTGCTCCGGAAATAGATCCAATAGCCCAACAAAGTGTGTTCAAATTATTCCATGACCACTTGCTACCGTCGACTTGCTCCGTCAATTTTGTCAACATGATTTGTTCTGTGTCGTCGCAATTCAAATGCGTCAAGAAGACAAGTGTTTCACGCATGGTTTTGTATTGTGCAATCACATCAGTATCTTTTGTAGTTTCACGAACAATATCTCCATTTTCGTCTTCCACAATCAATACTTCCTCTGGTTTTGCCATGTTTGCAATCATTACTTGCCTAGCACCGGTGAGAACATTCCCGTAGAGATACTGTCTACTATTCCCTGATCCGTTCATGGAAAGATTCAGGACCCCACCTCCATTATTTCTCAACTTTTCAGAATTGTACAGATCATTGGCTAACATATGCCACGCCTCTAGACAAATTCTAAAAATTTCTGTCTCTTGTACTTCACTTACTCTGACCAGGTATGTCAAACCTTTTATCAAATCCTGCTGACTTTCTTGTGTCTCTTCCATAACCTTGAGATGAGCTTTGAAGAAACCACTCAAGAAGAGAGCTAGACGTTGAATGAAAACACAGTCTTCCTCCGATCCATTTTCAAACACCGGAGCTAGATTCACCCCTGTCGAAAATACGTCATTCAGTTTCAACAAAAATGCATGGAATAACTCCCTGAATAAGCGATCATACTGCGGATCCAGACCTGACAAATTTCCGATTTCTGTCAGACAATCAAGAGTATCATTACGAAACATTGGTTCTGGAAAGAATTTGTTAATCAACTCATTTACCAAGTTCGTCTGAAAAATGAAGCCGAGTGGGATCCAAGTAAGGAATCGTTGTAGAGTCTGCAATGTCACTTTGAGTAAGCTCGGACGCTGGGAATGCTGTAGAATAAATTCACATAATTGGTAAATGGAAGCAAACTCCCCATTGAGGGACTCTTTCATCTTCTTCACTTTCTCTGTAACCATTTGATCTCTCGAGAAGTCGAAAACCTCCTCACTAAGTAATTTGAGAATTTGCATATTATTTTCACATAGAGCTTCTGATGTTTTACTACTTCCTACGAGATCTGGGATGAAGGACGGCCAATTGTGAGGCCACTCTTGCTTCAAGACTTGAACAAGAGTTAGGTTGAGTTTTTGAAGAAACACCTTTTCTTTCCGAATAACATCCTCTGATGATGACATGGAGATGATTTTCGTCACCACATAGTTTTTAATTCCTTCGCGTTGTTCCGCAGGTAAAATCTTCCATCTGTTGGAATTGAAGCAAAGAAGAGTCCGTTGTTAGTAGCCAAAAACATAAACACAAATCTTGTCCCAATGCCGAGTAGCAATAACTTACCGTGTACGAATGGCATCATCAAGGATTTGTAGACCAAAGAAGCGCGACTGAGGGTTGGAAGCCTTTTCGAGAATTGCATCTGCCTTCATCCAGATATCAGGGTTTTCCTGAAGAGTCATGAGGACTTTGTTCGCGCCTGCACGTTGAGGATTGACAGGGTCATATGCTGCTGCAACTACTTGGTCAAGGAGATTAATATCAAATTCTTCTGAAGTTGATGAAAGGCGCGTCAATGCCTCTTCCATCGATCCTACTGCTGACATTTTCCCGTGAGATATGCTTTTCGACTAATAATTCCTCTGAAGATTTTTAGGTTATGCTTTTCGGTGTGTATTTGTTTATGTTGTTTGTATGTTTGTGATAACACTAGCTCCCTACACAAACCGATAGAGTGAAAGATGAATGTCGTGACGGAAGAAACACAGATGTGAACAACTTGCTATCAATGAACAGTCAAGAAGTAGAGGTTTAGATATAGTAACTCCACTGGTTTTTGATGATTATCTCTTCATAAAGTGCATCGTTTTTTTAAACTCTCGTTGCTCCGAAGAAAACATTCAACATAAGAAAACTGTATGGGCAAAGGGAAAAAGAGAAGAAAAGGAAAGAAAGAAAGAAAGAAAGAAAGAAAGAAAGAAAGAAAGAAAGAAAGAAGTTACGAGTATTTTATCTACCTACGTAGCATCACCATAGCCATTTGCTTTTGAGGCGAGAAGCGTAGGTACTTATATTTCAGTATGAACACCTTAGTGATTTGTTTTTTAACTGTTACGTTGTAGTAGTACATGCGTATGACTTACTATAAGTATTAAGAACATCTCAAAACAATTTGGAACCCATTCGTAATTTCTACAGTATTTATAGGTATGAGAAAAGTAGAATATGAAATTAAAAATGATGGCAGTGCCGTTCACATGTATTTTTTTGAGCCAATGAAATCATGACATGGGTAAGTCATGACTGAAAAGCAGATGTTTCCTTCATCTCAATATGTACAAAAGGCCTTATCTAAGACATTTATAGAAAAATAGTTTGACGTGGCATCTTCGGTCAACAAGATAGCTTTGCAAAAAGCAACAAACAGAGCTCTTTCTAAACCCTTTTCATACGTCAGAGTTTGGATCAAACTTCTATTCGTATCCCACCACTTTCTGTAGACTCCAGACATCAATTGCTCTTTCTTTTGGTAGAGATATTGAAAGTTTTTAAGCATTAGTGTTTTCTTGGACCACAACTGCAAATTGATCTTGAAAAGAGTCAGGGAGTTGTTGTTTACATTTAGAATCCGAATTTGCTTATTGCATTTTCCATACTACAGAGAACCATTCAACTTCAACTACATATTGCTCAACTTGAACAATTTTTTTCAGCCTAATTATTCTTGAAATCACCATGAATGAGAAACGAAACCATACAGCAATTTCAACTTCTCAAACAGCAACAGATGCTGAGTCAGAGCGACTGGAAAAGAGAGTTAAGATTGAACCAGGCAGTGTGAGAAATATTGATAAATTGGGTCAAACCTCAATCCCAGTTTCTACAACAACAAGCCAAGCAGTTGTGAAGCCTTTAAATAGTACACAAAAGCATACACCACCTATACCTATAAGAAATGTACACCCAGCACATGAAGTGGCTTCCAATATAGGTGAAAAAAGGTCAGAAATAGGTAAAACTAGACCTGCCCCCTTGATACAAAACCAGTCGAAAACACAGGCACCGACTATGCCAAAAAAATTACAGAGGCCGCAAGTAGTGAAAGAGACAACTGATACAAAAGTGATGAATCAATCTCCTAGGTTATCAAATAATATATGTGAAGATCACACTAGGTCAACTTCTTATTCAACATTATCTTCCTCGGATTCATCAGGCAAGAAGGAATACAGCTCTATTTCGTCGATATCCACCCCGTCATCCATCCAACCACAGCAATCGTCAGCACATACATCAAATAGAAATCAAGTTCACACAGCTACAGGCGCATCAACACATACTGTATCACAGCAGAAAAGTATGAGCTCAACAGATAGTAATGGAATGGGTGAGAAGAAACATTCACCCCCACCACCGTTGAAATCTACCAAAATGGTTCATCTCCGAAAGAAGTACATGTCTCAGTTGGAATATATGCATAGGGAGTTCAAAAAATTAGAAAAGCAATTACTAGGAGCTAAATCATCATCAAAATCAGTTACTGAATCAGCTGGAAGTAAAGAACGACGGGAGAAATTACACAGTTTCATTGTCCACTTGGAAGAGACAATGAGTCAGATTCAAGTAGGATGTGATCTAGAACAAGAAGGAAAATGTACATTGGGCATAGCAGTTACATCATCAGGGGGATCTATGATTGCCAACACAACAAAGTACACATCTGATGCGAATTCTTCTGCAGGATCTCAAAGTAGTGATCTGGCAGTTGCATCAGCCACTGTTAATAATGAAGCAAAGAAAGAATTTGCTAGATCTTCTGCTCTCACCAAAATGACAAAAGAAAAGGAAGAAGAAGAAAATGTACAAAAGTTGGAGGAGCATATTCTCGCTAATTTATTACCTGTTAAGGAACGATTAACGAAACAATTAGCTGCTCAACAGGGGGCAGTAAGGAACCCAGCAGGGATGCCGACGAGAAGAGGTTTACAACCACCTAACTCTGCTTCACAACCTAAACAAATCAGCTCTGGAAACGGAACAACTGGAGTATCTAGCGCAGTGGGCTCACAAGTTCCTGGACAAGTAACAGGTCCAACTGCTCATTCTCAATATGGACAACCGCTGAAGGGTGGCGGGTCGTCATTAACACAAAAATTGCATGGAAAAACTCTTGGAGCTCAGCAAAAAAGTGGGGAGCAACAGATTAGCAATCCTACAAATCAAGGTAATGCTGTACGTGTACAAGATGGTAAAACTACAATAGTTTCAACTACTCCTCGGAAGGTTGTGTACGCGGGCATGACTCCCGGAAGCAATCAAGTGCGATCTGGAGTATCAGCAGCGTCTGGAGTACACGAAATGATTATTGAGAATGCAAGACACATGATTGAAAAAAGATCCGATAATACAACAGAGGCAGCAATCCCGCCACCGCCGCCTCCTTTATCAAAATTACCTTCTGTAGCTGCTAGACCAGCAGTAGTCAAATCAAGTGTTGGTGCATCTTCTGTTGCAAAGATTCCTGTAGTCATACCTAATTTGGCCACTGCTAGACCAATACCGACTGTATCCGCTGTCGTGAATAGTAAACTACCTACACAACGCTCTGCTCCTGCAGTCGAACCAAGTGTTGAACAACAGAGGCAGAGACAAGTCACTTCTGATCCGCAACAACAAATACAAAGGAAGCAGGTTACCACCACGGTACATAGAGTTAAGCCTGTGGCTCGAAATTCAAACACACAAAGGAAAGGGCCGCGGTGTGTGGAGTATATATGCGCACTATGCAATGAAACTTATAAATCAACATGTGATAGTAATCCATGGTGGACATTAGCAAATCACGAATGCCCGAAATGCGGGAAGACACAAATACCACGCTTGGATATATCTGCACCAGCAAATGCAATTGAGTACCACCCAGCACTGTTAGCTCATGCAGTCATGGAAGACGGTGTGAAGAATTCCAATAAAGGTAGTTCTGTTCCCTCTCATTCAACGGTAGAGACCTCATCTGGAAATCAAAGAAAAAATTCAATCGGCGGTGAGAAAGATATATTTGATTCTGACTCAGACGATTCTCGATATGATGAATCTACGCCTTCGGGTAAAGCCGCACGTGAAGATTTCGGTAGTAATTACGATGGTCCAAAATTCACGCCTTTTGACTCTTCTCGGCTACTTACTTTGATGAATCATGCCTCTTCATGTCCTGGAAGGTAAGAGCGTATAAGAAGAATATCTTGCTACTCTGTTGTTTTTGCAAAAACTAACTTTTCCTTTTTAGACACAAGAATGAAAAACAACGAAATGTTTGCACAAGCGTCAAATTTATGATGCTTCATGTTAGAGATTGTCCAGGAACTACTCCATCTAGAGACGTTTGTCCATATCCATGGTGTCGAAAAATGAAGCATTTACTGTATCACTTAGTATCATGCTCTGCTGGTAGCGGTTGCAAAACATGCAATTCGAATGAATTAAATGGTAATTTGCAGGCATTACGTGGGCTCAATTTTCATAGGATTCAGACGCGACGACGAGAATTTTTGAAGTGTCAATCTATTTCGCAACAAATGAAAACGCAATCATGTTCTCGTCCAGCGAATGTAACTGGACCAGGAAATGCATCTAGAAATCTCACAGCTCAACGGAAGATTATCAAAGCAGTTGTTCCTGTTTCAGAAACTCGTGGTACAAAGGTGAATATTTCAAGTAATCATACTTCGAAGGTTCCAATTCTTATGGCACCTAAACAAAGAACGTCGATCAAGAACAGTTTATCTGTACCGAGTCCGATTCCAACCACTGGTGTTCCTTCAACAACATCCAAAATGACAAATAGTCTTGCAATTTCAGATCACCCTCAACGGTCATCTATACCGAAATACAATCCACGTATTCCACCGTCCAAGGTCATTGCTAATAATCAGGCCAAGGTCACTGCTGCAGTTCCTTCCAATATTCAAAGTCCTACAGTGAATCCTTTGATGCATTCATCGAAAAAATCATCTCCTCCAAACCCGCTTAAGGGCCTTTCTGTTGATAGCACACCAAATACAAATGCTGTTGCTACAGCCTTTCCAAATCTTCCTACACAGATTGACGAGTGCTCTAGTTCTCCACCAAAAGCACATAATGTCATAAGGACTGGTACCCCGATCAAAATTAAAATCGAAGGGAAACAATAAAGACGCAATAGATTATTCTTACTCATTCAAATAAGAAAAAATTGTTGTTATTGCTATAAAATAAATCCGTTTACAATGGAATTTTCTTTATTTTCTATTTATTCATGCAAAGGAACTATCAGGGTGAATGAATGTCGGGTTTTTGTCATAGGAGTCACTCGTTTTGGCGTCTATCCCAACAATAGAAACAGACGAAGAAGTGATTGATTTACTTTCAGAAATGGATTGTACCAAAGGCGGCTCGTAACTATCCAAATATTCTCCAGTGGCATCAAAGTTTTGAGCTTTCACTGTTCCTTTAGAAAAACTCCTAGAAGAAATCTGAGCAGGACGGGCAAGTGGACTCTCTGGAGTTGGTCGTTGTTTCTTTTTTCGTTCTGGCAATTCCTGCGAAGTCTCCATTGATTCTTTGAGTTGTTTGTTTAATCTTTCATCTGCGGACTTAATATCAAGATTTCGTAATATGTAATACGAACTACCCCCAAGGACAAAGATTGTAAATATGATGGATGCTGATGTCATTGCTTTCATGATACCTTTATATTCTGTCCCAGTCCCAGTTACTGCATTGAATATTGGAACACTTTCCACTAAAGCCAATGACACAGCTCCTCGTAAGCCAGATAAAACAAGAACAAGTTGAATATGACGGTCTTGAAGAGCGGAGGCTGTTCTACTGACTCTAGGAATATCATCTTCGTACAAACTTGATTTGTGATATCCTAGTTTTTGTCTAGCAATATTAATATACCAGACAAGAGAACAAATAATTAGAACCATGATGGCTCTACTCGCCACACACGAAATGATCGAAACAGTGATCAATGGAAATTCCCAGTCATAGTTCTTACTGAAAAGAAAGAGACCTAGATATACAAAAATGCAGTTTTCTGACAACTGAGCTAAAAGATGCGCGCAAAATCTAACATGTTTATCGGCCTCTCTAGAAAGCTGGAATTTTTCTTCTCGAAGTAAAAGTTCTCTCATATTCAATGTCCTCAGTGTTCTGAACGAACGAATAGACTTAAATGAGTACGAAGACTTTGCAGATGGACTATGTTCAAGGACTCTTGGGAGTCCAAGAGGTAGTGACTCTCCTAGATCAAGATTGTTTTCATGTAAAGGTTGCAGCGACGTTGAAATATCGAAGTCTTTCGCTGGCGTCTGATCAGTTGTGATTATAGTCGTCCCTGAATTTTTGGGGCTCGTAATATAAATGTCAAGGAAGAAACCAATTGTCACAATGGCGACAATCCCAGAGAGATTGAGTTCATCACACGCGTAATAGGGGATTCCTGCCCAAAGAAAGAAACTTGCTACTTCCATTGGAGCGTTGAGTTTTTTGCGTAGAAACCAGAAGTAAAGTAGAGCTCCGAACCCACAGATAAGACCAATTGCGATAGAGCCAAAGCCAATAATGAGAAAGTCAGCTATTGCCCCGAGAATCTCATCAGTGTCAACCTTATCACCGCTATTATAATGTGAAATAAGGGAATTGAATAATGTAATAGCAACACCATCATTGAGCAAACTTTCACCGAAAACCATGATAAATACTGTATCCTCTTCTGTCAAGTTGAGGCTTGTAAGTACGCTCAAGATTGCAACAGGGTCTATCGAAGATATCAATGCTCCAAAAATAAGGCTATCTAGAAGAGGAATCTGAGTAACAGAATCAAGCCAGATACTTGCAAAATGCATAAAGTAACCTGTCATGAAGGTACTTAAAATTGTTCCGACTATAGCAAACATAAATATCGCCATTCGGCGCCTCCTGAATTCTTTCTTATTTACAGAAAGTGCAGCTTCGAAAATGATTGGAGGAAGCAAAACCGCAAGGAATAAGTCCTCGTCAAAACTCAAGTCTTCGAGACTGATATCAGGTAGTATATGTGCCAAGGCTCCTACTGCCATACCGACAATCATGCATCCCCCAGCTTCTGGCAACCAATGTAGCTTTTTTGATTTGATAAGGCTTTTCATCATCTCACAAAGCAGCAAAATGCCTGCGACTAGTAACAAGTGAGAATTTGTAATAAGTTCCGATTCATTGCAGTATGAATCATAATGATTTTTCAAAGACAAGCAACATGAGAAATGGTTGTAATTCACGAAGTAGTCATCATGATCGTCATCATATCCCTCCTCATAATCAGATTGTACATGGCAATAGGCTGCGACGTATGCATTTTGAAAACCATCACAATTATCCTTTGCGTCTGTAATACCCTCCAAAAACGAAGCTAGATACTGAGAACATAGGTCATTAGCTGTTTCCGCAGCATTCTGATCTTCACCATCTTCTTCTTCTTCTTCACCGTCGCCATTCCGATCGTCATTGTCATCTCCCTCCTCCTCAAATCGTTTTCTCCTTGATATCAGTTTTATGCCATTTATGAGTTCAGAAGCTGATGACCTGTTGTCTTCAGAACTTATTCTATATGTGCTGTCTTTGTAATTATCATGGGAAAATGCTTTTATCAAATGTTCCCTATCAGGCACTGCTTGATGATCCTGACGAATTTTCTTGGGTCCTCGAGCTCTTGTTCTTTTTCCAGCCACTTGTGTATATAGGAGAGGTGTCAACCAAAGAGCATAGAGTAATGAAAAGAATTTCATATTTGATATATGACTGAGATTGGAATCTATGGATAACAAAACACTCTTGAAACTACGTGCTGCTTGGTATTTTTACTAAACTAACGGTGGTTGTGTGTGAGTGGTGTAGTGCATCAGTGAAGTGTTTCAAAATTTCTACGTTTTTTTGGGTTTACGAGTAGCCTCCTTAACGCCGCCGAGCCCCCCCAGCTTTAAATCTTTCGCACGAATGGGCCAATCTTTTTAGAAGTGTAAAACACGACTCGACTAAAATAGCAGTATACTAAAAATACTTATAAATGATTGCCGGCAAAATGATGTATTCTCCAAATAAATACAAAATTATAAATATTTCGAAACAAAAGAATTATTAAAATTATTTTACAATAGCATTCTCAGCATCTTGCTTGTCTAAGGTTTCCCTGTTTGTGTTAGCAATGTCTTCATCTGACTCTGTTTTAATAAAATCTTCGTGGACATCATGCTCTGCTTCGCTTTCGGCTAATTGAGTTGAATCTTCATCCACAAGCTTTGTAGGGACCTGGTCATCTTCTGGAATGGAAATCGTAGAGCTTTTTCTCTCGTCGTTACATTCTACGTTTTCTTTACTGGATAAATCTTCGTTTTCTTGGACTGGCTCAGATTGAATATTATCATCGGTATCAATCGTATCTTGGGGAACAGGGCTTGGATTAGATTCTACTAGAACATTCATTGTTTGAGAATCACTGTCAGCACAGACATTCCCTTGGTCTAAAGACTCATCATGCTCTTTGTTAGAATCATTAGAATCATCATGACTTTCGATAGTGATACCAAGCCTTCTTGAAAGAAATTTCATTGCTCCGAAGTCCCATGGTCGAACATCCTTGAGACTATTTAGAGTCCTTGTCATCTGTTCGACTTCCAGTATCATTCTTTGCTTCCCCTCTGCATTTTCTGGGAATGAAAATCCTGAACTTTCTTCTGCTTCAACAGATAGGAATATTTTAGGTACTTTTGAGTCCAAATGCGCAAAAATCCTTGAGAAAACATCCATCAGATCTTCAGTTGGAAGCAACAGAAAAAGGACTTGGTGCATTTTTGAAGTGTTTGCAACAATCCCTTCAAGAAATGGGCAGCATTGAATATCTGACTTATCTTCGAATTTAGCTCTTTCATCAAAATTTGTCAAAGCGACTCTTGACATTAGACTATGTTCTACTATCCCACCAATAATACTCACAAATTTCTCGAGAACTTTATCGTGGTGCTCGGCATATTCCTTCTTTATTTTGTCCAGATCAGAAAGCAATGTCTGCTGCTTTTGAGGGAGTTGGGACATTAGCGCAGCTCGTATATGCGGCAAAATGGACTGAACGACACCAACACATTGTGTTACAAGTGCCAAATGCTTTGCGTTGATACTTTTCAATCTTGCAGAACTGTGAATGGCTCCAGCTCCAAGAACTAGTTGTGTTGCACGAGAATTGAAAAGGCGAAGAAGCTCAGATACTTTGCCAACCACATTTGTGGCAAGAGTTTGAAAATGAGCTGCACATGCTACATTACTCAAAATCATTTCAATAAGCAGCAGGCAAGACCAAACTACTCTATATCGCTTCCCTTCAACTAGAGCAGTAGGCTGTTTCTCAGACTGTCCAGTGCTTAGCGCTTGGCTATCACGAAGAGATACAACTGCTCTACCTGAACATAATCTATCAAGCGATAATTGCCTTTCAGAAGACACCTAGAAGGAACTCTGGTGAGTATTTTTGTATCAAATGGATAAAATATGTTAAACTGACATAACACTTACATCACATTGAGTCCACCTTTCCGTATCCAATGCAGCTGCTAGACTTGACATGTTCGATTCATGTTTTCTTTCAACAAATGCCTTGGCCTGAGCTAGCAAGGTACTTCTCAAAACGTATGCTTTTTGACCTGAAATCCTTTCCAACTGAAGAGTAAATGCAAGACATGAGTCCCAGAGCTTTTTCATTTCCTCAAATGATATTAATGAATGGGTTTCTTTTCGAAGTCGTAATAATTCTGAGACGGATCGATGAGAAAGGTCTGCTCCTGCTGAAAGTGCCGATGGATTAATACTAGATTGACCACTCTCAGCTTTGTTGCCATCTTCTCTATCTTCGTCATCCTTAAATGATATTCCTTCTTCTATACAGAACTTATTAACACCCGCAGCACTCTTCAAAAGTCCCAGGACGTTTTCATAAATCATCTCCAAACAGTCCATGAACTGATTGAATGACATAGATGTAACACCTTCTATAATTGAAGATTTTTTTGTTCCTTTTGTACTTGTACCTTTGCTGGGAAGAGAAACTATTGTAGCACTACCACCTACTTCTTTGTTCTTGGAGGCATCAAGCGCACATTCAGTTACTGTTGTCTTGATTGTAACTCTTATTGTATCACATAATTTCTCCCTGTAGATATCAGCCATTGTAGAAACCTTTCCACACCTTTTTAATGCTATGATTGTGTTCTTGACTTTAGTAGGTGTTGTAGAAGAAGTTGAAATTGATGATAGGAAATCACTATTCGAATTCCATGATAAAAATGTTTCAACGAGTTCGCTCGAAAGATCCATAACCTGTTGAAACGGTGTTAGTGAAACAAAATCATGTACAAGGTAAATACTTCTAAAATAATAAATTGCCACTCACAACAAGATTCTCATATTGTGCTAGCTGCTCGTGAATTTTATTCAATGCTGTGATCTTTTTCAAAACATGGCGTTCGGTTTTCTTTTCATTTGGATCTGAGCATACGCCATTCAACAAGCTCCTTGCTAAGTTTATTCGTTCAACGGCTTCAAGATATTGACCATCTTGAATCAGATTACCAACGCTTGTTTTGACTTCAACGACATTTTCAATTTCATCTAAAACTTTTTTCAACATTTGAGTATCCTTCCGTCTCCTATCCATCAACGGGACCATCTCTGCGTCTAATATACTACGTTCTCTAATCTGATCAAGGTCATGCCGTAATGATTGCACATCTTGAACAGAGGATGCAACTAAGGACTTTAAGTGTGTGAAGCGATTAGTTTCTCGAAAGAAGGAAGATGATTTTGTTCGCACTTGATGTAAAAGGGCAAGTTCTATCGAATCCAAATATTGGGTAAAATCTGTTGGATCTTGAATCTTTATGATATCATCATCGCTTTCCAATTCATTTTCGTCAGTATCTTGCAAAACCAGTAATGATGAAAATGTTTGTGGGTCTGTCAAATCAAAATATTGAGAGAAGAAAATTTCAGGAACGCCTTTTGTAGGATCCGACTCATTCTCTTCTTGCTCTATGTTGCTTTCTCCTTGTTCATTTTTTGCATTATCTTGTTTCTCATCGTCACTGCCATTGCTTTCAATATTACTCAAATTCAATCTTTCTGCGACTGCGCCACATTTCCGTAAATATGCTTCTACAGAAGATAGATCTAGATCAGTGATTTCAGGTGGTAATTCTTCATTTGGTATTTGCCCTTTAAGCATATCTTCTCCAAATACATATGGATAGACTCCACCTGATGAACTATTGCCTGTTATTGCATTCAGTTCTGCTTCAAAATCTAGATTTCCTGACATGGAAGATAAGCTATTTACCGAGAAACCTTCAACAGCCCCATTTCCACTGTATGGCATAGTCCCCAAGTAAGACTTGGAATAGGAATAAAGCGTGGAATTCAGGGAGCCAATTTCTTTTGAGAGCGTGTTGGACATTGCACTCATTGATGAGAAAAAAGATGGATCAATAAAGCTGCTGATGCTACTTTCGGTGCCTGTTGATAATGTACTTGTGTCATTGCCTGTTCCATTGACATTATGAACATAGTCCATAACATCATTATTAGCTTTTCCTGCAGCAATTTGCTCAAGTATTCTTGGTGTAGTTACAACCCCCAATAAATTAAAATTATCAAGCATTTGACCGTATCTATCATTGTTTTCATTCGAGACTGATTGAGAATTCTTCATAGAAGATCGTTTTGCCATTTGTTTGTAATGCTGAGAATGACCATTTCGTCGAATATCTCCGTGATCCTGCATATCTTTTAGACTAGAAATTACATTTTGAGCTTCATCTTTTGCTGCTTGCCTAGCAATTTTTCGTTGACTAATTGGATAGTTTTTTATATTTGGATTATAGTTTTCCTCAATCAGTTTTTCTTTAGCGACACTACCGTTACCATGAGAGTTTTTGCTCCCATTGGCGTTGTTGCTGGGTAAGAAGGAAGACAGCAAGTTTGATGGCCCAGGCAGCTGACTTGATCCATTTCCAGAGTGCGAAATCTCATGATTATCTTTATTTTGAATAGAGCCAAGTTTTTTTGTTGAGGATTTATCACCCATCGTCCCGTTTGTCGATGAAGAAGTAATCATTTTATCTTTCTTTTCCTATATGATGAGTAGTTGCTGTAGCGAGTCACTGTCTTCACAATTAGTTGCACATCACCCCCTCTTTCAATTTATCCCTCAGATTAATCTATGCGTTCTCAATATGAGTATGTTTCTGTGATTGCAGCTGTACAGTGTATAACTTTATATTCATTGCACTCAGCTGTTTTGTGCTTTTTGACTGTTTTGTGCTTTATGAAGAAGCAAGATCGGCGAAACGGCCTTCTTTTCAATTACTCAATATGGCTATTTGCCTAGATATATAGGAGGGTAATAGGACCTATGATTTCAGGATTCCAATGTAATAATACAAGGAAGTATTTTTCATGAGCAAGAGAAGCACAATATGTACGAATACAAAGATATAGAAGGATAGTTTATATAAAAGTATTTACATATTTGTAACACCTAGAGGACTTGTATCTGTGGAAGACTTCTCTATTTTTTCAATCGAATATCCTTTTTCTCCCATCAAACGAAGCCGTTTGTCGTGATAAATCAATAAACTTGGCCTATGTCCAACGCTGACATAGGTAAGACCTGCTCTGGACAAACCTTTACCACTAACGAGATTTTTCTGTGCTCTATCTTGGAGAAGCTTATACATTTTACTTTCCGCAACCATGTCCAAAGCTGAAGTCGCTTCGTCCAGTATGACGAACCTGGGGCGGTTGACGAGAAGTCGACCAAATGCCAGTCTCTGTTGTTCACCCAATGAGAGGGTGTTTGACCAATCTAAGACCTTGTAAAGCCCCTTAATTGGATCACCATCTCCACTTCTTTCAGCCAAGTCACCCAAATCTACTTCAGTTAATATATCGAGGAGATCTTGGTCGGTCAGTGACTGGCGTAGTAAATGGGAACGACTCAAGCGATGGCCCTCTGGATAATCCTGTTCATCTATTTCATCTTCATCTAAACTAGGATATAGTAACTGATCCTTGAGACTACCTAGCGCACAATATGGCCTCTGAGGTAAGAAGTATATGTCACTGTCATTAGGACGTTCGATTACACCCGAGCCAGTCGTCCAGAGTCCAGCAATTGCACGAAGAAGAGAGGATTTACCAGCTCCTGAATTCCCTACAATAAGCAGGTGCTCGCCTTCTCCTATGGACATATCAAGATTCTGGATAAGAGTCCTTTTCCCGTCTGGAGTAGAAAGAGTCAAATTACGAATATCTAGGGTTGTATCTTTAGACCTTGCCGCAAAAAGATCAGAAGACAAAGGATGCATTTGTCTGAGATCAATCTTGTTAGCGTGTTCTGCTCTCTTTTCATCGGTAGTGATTTGCACATCAATGCTACTGTTTCTGTCAACATCGGTACTATGTTCTTCAAAGCCTGTCATAGTTTCATTTGCAGTAAAATTCTGAGGAAGCTGAAGAAGCCCATCTTCTTCTGTCCTGGAATCATCAGCATCTCGTATAGCTGTCATGAAAGAAGATAGACGATCAATAGCAGCCGAAAAGGAGGACAATTGTTCAAATTGGTTGACAATGATGGAGAGATCTCGAAGAACATGATTAAATGCCCCTGTATGATGTAGAATATGAAATATCAGGATTATTGGTTCTTTCGCGAGGTGAGATTGGGTTGGCATGTTTGTGTATGAACTCACCAGCTGATTGTGACACTACGCCTAGTTGAATCGCCCCAGAAAAATAGTCCTTTGCAACTACAGCCACTGGTAAAATCTGGACAAAGTAATTGTAACTTGTTGTAAAAAACTCAACATTTCTCTGGACACCTATGATTTCTTTTTTGTTTTCTATCACCTTTTCTAGTCTCGCGTTGATTTCCTTATTTTCTATGTCTTCACCTGCATAAAATGCAATACTTTCGGCATTATCACGAACTCTTACTAAAGAATAACGAAAGTCTGCTTCTTTTTGTAATTTTTGATAATTCAATCCAACCAACTTTTTACCTAATGCTGTGGTTGTAACTGTTCCAAAAAGGGCATATAGAATGATAGCACCAAAGAGCTGCGGTTGAATCGAGTATAAAATCATACTAAATGAGACCAAATCAATCACCGAGGTTAAGAGTGTGAGAAACAATGTCAGAGAAAATGCAGTAAAGGATCGCACATCCTCAGTGATTCTTTGATCTGGATTATCAATTTCATTTTCAGAACTACGTTCCAAATTGTAGTAGACGCGATTTGATGAATAAAGTTGTAAACATCTATCAGTCATCCACTCTCTCCACGAAATAGCAAGCCGTTCACGTTGAAAAGTATATAAGACACTAACAGGACTGCCTACCAACAGGGCAGCGGCATATCTCCACAACATTGTGTAAAATTGTTCTGTATCTTTGCTGTTGAGCGCATTCCAGAAATCTTTTCCAACATATGAAAATGCCACTGAGACACCACTATTCAATAGTGTTAAGCAATCATTCCAGCAAATAGCCATCTTCCTGCTGAGGATTCTTTGTAATATGGTAGAGCCATTTCCGTGAAAGCTGCAAATTTCTCTGAAATATTTGTGTCTTCAAGCTTTTCCTCAGCTTCATCATCTCCTTTACTAATAGATGATAACAAGGAAGTTTTCTTTAATTTCGATGCTAGAAAGCTCCTATTCAAAGGATACGGTTTAGCCTCTACAAATGAATTACTCAGAGGCTGATTGAAGTTATGTAGTGGTTTCTGCAATCGAAACTGGCTGAAAGCTTGAGATTTGAAGACGAGAGTCAAGGCACAGACAATCAGAAGTAAACGTTCCCAACGCCATTTCAAAGACATGATCATCTTCAACACTTTCGATTCTAAAATATATTTTAGATGTCAGAAGTAGAGATCTCAATAGACAATGACTACCATCATATGGAATGTAGAACATCATCACCTCATCCCGAATCCAAAAACAGTTTACATCACACACAAACTATCACATCAGCACATTTTGATCTGACTCATTCTAGCCATTTACAAACAAAAATAGCTACATAAAGATGTAACTAACATTTTTTATAAAAAATCAATAAAAATCTTTACGAAGTAGTTTTTAATGTTTGCATCTCTTACATTCTAAGTATGTACATTGTTGACAAATAATTATTCTATGTCTTTGAAGAGCGAGCAATCACATCTTTTCTATCATGCTTACTGGACTGGATTCCATCATCTTTTGTGAAACTACTAACACCTTTTGTCAATGACCTTTCTAGCCCTCTCTTTTTAAGCCTTATCATCATTCTCTGGCGCAGATTGTTTAAAAAACATTGAAGATATGAAACCATCCATTACTTTTGCATCTTCTACAAGTTCTTGAATAGGTTTGAAAGCAGGGAAACGTGTATAAACATCCATCACTTGTTCATCAAAGCCATTGAATTCTGCTTCATGGGAGAAACAGTCGTCTGAAATTGTCACTGGAGTTTTATATCTCAACGCAAGACCAATTGCTTGAAATGCTGGAACATGATCAATCTCAATTGTAGACAAACCTAGGTCATTGTCCATCCCCTTGCTTTGTTTTGAAATGGTTGCAGTGATTCGAAGTTTGAGTGGCTGATCTTGCAGTCTTTTTCTTCCATTTCCAGCCATGAGACCTCTTCCTGTACGTAGTGTATCAAGAAGTTCTGAAAATCCCTGTCGACTCAAAGACCCGTATTCATCTGCATGGATGCGAAGAGCGTCTCTTGTTTTATCCAAAGTTACTTCTTGCAACCCTGGCAGTTTTTGGATTGCGGCGAGAATTTGTGGCGAAGATGATTCAATCTTTTCTTCACGTTCAGGACTGGACTCAAAAGTGTCTTTAATACTTTCATCGGATTCCATTTCTTTTTGATTTAAAGATGCTTGATATTTCTCATTTCTCAGGGCAGTTACTCCAAGTAGTCTTACCTGTGCTCGTAACTCCTCAATATTAATATCTATTTCTTCTTCCTCCTCATCGTCATCGCTTTGTAAAATCATTTCATTCGCCACAATTTTTGCAAGTGTCTCAGGTGGAAATACCGCAGCACCAAGATCTAAACCTCCAGAAAGTTGAACTAAACAAAGAGCTTCTGCTGAAGACAACTTTTCCGTATCTGTTGGAGAAATAATTACGTAGGAAAATTTGTCATAGTTCTCTTCTTCTGACATAGGAGCCAATATGCAAACAAATCCAAGATCAGGGTCTACAGTGAATCCAGCTATACCTTCTTTCAAAGGCACTTGTATTTTACGAAGACGATCTTTTTCCTTTTTAGCTTCTTCTTCGACATCTTTCGGGTCTAGATTCATTGCATCTTGAATCCAAGAAGAATCATTGAAAGAATCATCGACATCATTGTTCTCATCAGAAGCACTACTTTGGAGTTTGAAACCTTGTTTCTCACCCATATGCTTGGTGGTTCGAGATGTCATTGAATGCGAAAAAATGGGGTTCCTACTCCTGATGGAGATAGAAAATGCCTTGACACTTGGGCCAAGTAACATTGGAATGAGAAAGTTTATTTTGATCATTTTCCTTTTCTATGAATTTCTCTGTGGTAATTATTTAGCAAAGCATCGAACAGCAATGCTCAAAACCAACGTCATAAAAGATTTTTGTAGAGTAAGAACAGTGTAACAACATACCGTACCTTCTTCTGCTTTTTGGGTGGTGTGTGGTGTTCGCATTTTGGTAACAGATGGCAAAGATATGGTGTTGTTTCAAACCCAATCGGGTTGGTACTCTCTGTATCTCAAAAAGTTTACACTTTTTAATAAAAATATCTTTCTAAACTTTCACTACTTGTTGTTGGATTGAATTATGATTGATTGTCTTCTAAAAATTACTCGTTCTTCCAAACTGGAGTCCTTTTATCCAAGAATGCCCCCATTCCTTCCTTTTGATCAGAAGTGGCAAATAAAGCATGGAAATTCCTTCTTTCAAACTGGAGTCCTTGCTCAAGGTTCATTTCTTCAGCTGCATTAACACACTCTTTTGCCATTCTAATTGCAATTGGCCCCTTTTCTCCAATCGCATACCCAATCTTCAAAGCTTCTTCTAACAACACTTCCCTACTCTCCACTACTTTAGAGATCAAACCATCTCGTTCAGCCTGCTCAGCAGTAATCATTTCGCCCGTCAATATCATTTGCATAGCTTTAGACTTACCAACAGCTCGAATTAATCTTTGTGTGCCACCAGCCCCTTTGCGTTATAAAAGTTACATAAGTGATCATACATCATAAGTAAAGAGAGACAAAGAGAATATATAGCAATAATAAGATGTAGACAAACGTACCTGGTATAATTCCAAGATTCACTTCTGGTTGCCCGAATTTAGCATTTGGTGATGCAATAACAATATCACACATCATTGCAAGTTCGCACCCACCGCCCAATGCAAATCCATTTACAGCAGCAATGATTGGTTTCGAAATTTTAAATTCTGCCCACTGCGAAAACATGTTTGAATTGTATGCCTCTGCAAAACTCTTTGTGCTCATTTCAGGAATGTCAGCACCAGCTGCAAAAGCTTTGCCTTTCCCTGTGATCACGATTGATCCTATGTCTTCTTGCTTATCAAACACCCTCGCCGCATCAATTAGATCTTCGAATAAAGCATCAGATAGTGAATTGAGAGACTTTGGTTGATTCAACTCTATCAAACCTACACCAAGTGATGCCGGCTTCTCTGGATCCTTGCTCTCAAAACGAGATGTCAATATATGCTGATAGTCTTTCAATTGTGTTGAGAAGCATGATCTCAATGCCCCTGACCGTGTTTGTGGGAGAATCTTGCGAGAGAAGAGGCTCCTTGCTAATGCTTTTGAGGCAAGTGACATTTTTGTGGTAAAAGTATGATGGAGGGTATCTGCTAGTCTCTACGCGATCTGAAGGTATCCAGTGGACGAACCTTCTGTGTTTATCTACACTTGATTTAGTGGTTAGGTAATGAGAGAGATAATTCTAATTGTATGAGCATAATGCGTAGCGTGTACTACCATAGATGAAGATCTTTTGACAGCAGCTGATTGAGGTGATGGGCAAGGTTCTCATTTATGATGCTCAGAACCTATTTGTACCTTCATACATGATGATTTTTTATGATATTGTAAAGAAACTTGCACCTCTCTGTAGTAATGAGAAAATAACTTTATGATTGAAATCAGGAAAGATTGTAAATTGTTCGTATTTAATTATAAAATGTTACATCTTATTTCAAATCTTTCGTAATTGATAGTTTATGCATGGTCTGAGTGTTTTCCAATTGCCTTGAACAAGCGTTATTCATGTAGAAAATATATCATGTAATTCAACTCCAAATAGTACTAACGATGGACAATCGGCGAGTAATGAAATACTTTCTATGGAAGATTGATGAGCACACTCTTGTTTTTTTCACCGAGGTCATATACTGGCAAAGGCTTTTTCTCAGATTTCGAGAATAGACCTGTGACAACACCTCCCAAAAGACCTGGCTTGTCGGCATTCTCAATTCTCTCTCCTGTTCTAATGTTATAAGTAGCCTTGCAGAAATCACAACTTAATCTTGGAGCAACACCTCCAGTCTCTTCATTAGGTGGAAGAACCTTTGCTTTCGCTAGAGGGATCTGGCAGCATGTACAAGATGATGCAAAACAATAAGTTTTACCTTCGTAATTGACAACTGAAACAGCTCCAGTAGGATTTGTTGCGCCATTGATGAGCTGATCTGCCATTGTATCAACAAGTTTGACAACATTCTCCTCCTGTGGGAGATCTGCCATAGAAGTCAATCCAGAAACTGGTACCCAGTTAGTCTTTTTGGTCGGTTCCATTTCACCTCCCATAGAATTTACACCGCGTGCATTATTTCCTGCAGCAACTGTTTTACGAAGAGATTTCCGTCTTGCTTCAAGTGAAGTTGTGCTTTGGAATCTATTCACAGAATGGATTGAAGAGGTGAATGACTCTACAGAAAAAATTGCTGCTGCAAAGGTAAGAAGAGCGATGGATCGTGAAGCAGGCATTTTTGGTTGTACTTTTTACTTGAAATATACTATGAGAATCTGGTGTAATTACTGAATTATAATGCAGACTTCTTTGATCTGTGATGATAGTATTGAGGTTAAAACGAAAGATGCTTTGTTGTTGCGATCGTGGTGTTAAAATGTGTCATCAATCAACCAGTGAGTCATAGATCAGGTAACGTCTTTTTTGACGGTTATGAAAAGAAGAGATTTTTTCCTTTAGCCTCTTTCCTAGTCTAAACGTGCTCGGCTAATTTTCATTTCGTTCAAGTTGGAATAGAATTGATTATCAGCACTGGTAGTTGGAGATTACTTTGAGGTAATCATCACAATAATCTTAGTTTTCATGTTTGCAGTGCTCCCTTTGAATGAGTGAAATAGTACAAAAGATTGTGGTAAAATTGATTCTATGTTTTTTAAATTAAATTCACTGTTTTCCAACTTGGGATGCATCAACTGGAGAAAGCAAGTTGGAGATCCAGTTTCCAATGCTTGGTCCAGATGAAGTTGTACCACTCTTTACTGCTACCTCTACTGGATCATCACTGTAAATCTTCAAATTGTAACCAAATTCAAATTCCGCTTCGTATCCCTTCAATTTTGGATAAGTGCGAACAATCGCCTCTTTCAATCCACCTTCATTAGCGAATACAGCATCACTCACTTGTGAACCGCGTGGTACAGCAATAGATCCACATGGAAACCATGAGTCGTCATCTGATCCAAATTGTCTCACGAAAACATTGTATTGCTGACCCCCAGTATTTGTGATTTCGTCATATTTTGAAGATTGCTCTTCTCTCTTTGCTTGTCCAGCAGATTTCTCACGTGGCTTCTCCTTTTCAGGACCAAATCCCTTAGCCATATGAAGTGCAGATGCACTGTAATAAGAAATGTGAGTTGAGAAAGATGAAAAGTCGATGCGTATGAATTCCTTAGAAATATCTTTTACTAAAAGAGCTACCCAATTGAGTCATCTGGAGAAAACTGCAAGAAATAGGTTCTCCATATTTTACTTTGATAGAGGGGCCGACATCTCAATGAAGAAGAGTTCTCAGTTTCTTACCTTCTAGTTGCAACAGCTTGAGACACTGGAGAAAAACCCTGGACACCTGATACTGCAAAAGCGCACGCAGCTAGTACGATAGTTGATGACTTCACCATTGTTATTGCAAATATTTCTTTTTGGAATTGTAAGTAAACGTATGCACTCCAAAAGAAAAAGGTTGTTGACAAGATGATGAGTATTGAAATGATGATGACGGATGACAACAATGATGTGTTTTCGATAGAGGCTAGATAGAGTGTCTGTATATCTTCATTAGAGTGACCCTAAAAGGTTAATAAATCGTACGTACTCACCGTATGATACCCAAAATTGGCGCGCCTTCAGCGTATCCCTTCATTTTTTTTTTGTTGGTGAGAAAAAGCGAAAAGCGAAACAGTAGGGATCTATTGACAATTGCACTCTCTTTCCTCACCAATAATCACAAATATCAAGCTACATACCAACAATTACTTGGATCGTTGATTAAGATGACCAAATCTGTTTTGATTGGGAAAGGAAGACGTGTTACTCTCGATGAGCTCGAGAGCATCGCTTCTCAAAATGGGGCTATAGAAATGCAAGTTACTGACGACATTACAGATATGTCTTTTGATGAATCTTTCATCACTTCTGCTCTTTCTTCTCTATCTTTGGAAAATGATGCGAAAAGCCTTTCCATTGCAGATACAAAGGCATGTCTTACTTTACTTGCAAATTTTGTTGCTCAGAGTCGTTTGATGCGTAGTTCTACTTGCCTTAACATGAGCACTGCTGCAGCAATTTCTTACATTGTAAACAACAACAACACTCTACGTCTCCCTTCTTCACCTGAGTCTTTCATTGGAAAACTTTCATCAATTGTACCGGAAAAGATTCAAGAGCATCTGAACGCTGAGCAAATGAAGGCGAATTTGCCAGTTGTACTTGCACGTATCATCCCACTTGCAATCACCTCTCTTGCTACTATTCAGACTGCTCGTCTCACGAAAACTGCAGTTATTGACGCACTCGCTTCACTTTCCGTTGAGCGTGTTTCAGTTGATCCATCGGCATATGATGAGATGCTTTATGATACCAATCGTCCTCATCGTGGTATGACATCTTCTGCATCTGTTTTGAGAGTATGTACTTCGAACTCAAAGTATGCATGCAAGCAACCTCTGAAAGCAGCAGATATTTCTACTGATATCAAATCAGCGATTGAGTCAATTCCATCATATCATGGTCCATCTGGGGACGTAATCTTAACATCTATGAAAGTTCTTGAATTGGAGTGTAATTGTTTTGAGTCATTGGATTTGAGTGACAAAAAGAGCAAACCAAAACTTATGGAATTGACCCCAGAAGTAGTTTCTTTGACTTGTAATACAGTCTCTAATGCAGTGACCATTCTTTTACAAGGGGTAAAGAGTCGTTTGGGAATCGAAGGCACTGTTTCAAACTCAGCAGACGACTTGATTGGACAAGCACTCGAGCTCTCAAACAATGTTTCTGCACTTTACGAAACTCTTTCGGAAGAGGCAATTACTAATTGTAATTTTATCAAGGCGGAAGTCGCAGTAGCAGCAGAAGAAGCAAAGAAAAAAGCGGAGGAAAAGGCAGCTCGTGCAGCTTCTCTCCAGAAACAATCTGCTAATGACGGTAAGGACGAATTTGCCGGAATGACTGAGGCTCAAAAGGCAAAAATTTTGAAAAAGAGAGCAGAAAAAGAGGCTAAAGCAGCAAAGAAGCGTGCAGCAAAGAAGGCGAATGATGGAGGAGCCAACATTTTTGGGACTGGAACAATGACTCTTATGAACATCATCGGTAATGCTTCCAAGGATGAAATTCTTTCTACCAGCAACATTTTGAAAATTGAAGAAGCTATTGGACAACTTCTTTCTGGAGGTGTGCAGCGCAAACCAAAAATTGCAAAGGGAACTAGAGATTATCTTCCTGAGCAAATGATGATTCGTGATCAAGCTTTCCAAATTATTCGTCGTGTATTTAAGTCTCATGGAGCAGTTGAAATTGACACTCCAGTTTTTGAGTTGAAAGACACTTTGACTGGAAAGTATGGTGAAGATTCGAAATTGATTTATGATTTGGCTGACCAGGGTGGAGAACTATTGGCTCTGAGATATGACCTGACAGTGCCATTTGCAAGATTTTTAGCATTGAACTCTGTAGGAAACATCAAAAGATTTCATATTGGAAAAGTTTATAGAAGGGATCAACCTCAGTTGAGCAAGGGACGTTACAGAGAGTTTTATCAGTGTGATTTCGACATTGCTGGGACTTATGGTAGAATGGTTCCAGACTCTGAATGTCTCTGTGTTGCCAGTGAAATCTTGGCATCGTTGCCTATTGGTGATTTTGGAATCAAGTTGAACCATAGAAGATTGCTTGATGCTATTCTTGATCTTAGTGGAGTTCCTGCGGAGAAATTTAGAACTATCTGCAGTGCTGTGGATAAATTAGATAAAGAACCATGGAGTGAAGTAAAAAGAGAAATGGTAGAAGATAAGGGACTCTCTCCAGAAGTGGCAGATAAGATTGGCGTATTTGTTGTGCAGAAGGGAGAACCTTGGACAATGTATAAGTCTCTCATAGAAAATGCAGTTTTTGGAAAGCACAAGGGTGCATTAGATGCATTAGAGGATCTTAGAATTTTGTTCGAGTATTTGGAGGCAATGGGAAAACTTCAATATATTTCTTTTGACCTTAGTTTAGCCCGCGGTCTTGATTACTACACCGGAGTTATTTACGAAGCTGTGTGTATGAACGGAAACACACAAGTTGGAAGTATTGGTGGAGGAGGACGTTACGACAATCTTGTATCTATGTTCCAAGAAGCTGGAAAGGTTACTCCATGTGTTGGTGTTAGTGTGGGAATTGAGCGTGTGTTTACCCTCATGGAGGAGAGGTGAGTATTGTTTGTTTCATTACTGTATGATATGATGGCACTATAGTCTCACCAATTGAAAAATTAGGCTTCGTGAGCAGCAAGGTGGTTCTATTAAGCAACCAAATGTTAAGGTACTTGTTGCACAAGCTGGTGAGAACATGATGGTTGAAAGAATGAAGATTTCCAAACTTCTTTGGGATTCCAATATCAGTGCTGAATTTAATCAACAAGAAAATCCAAAGCTCAAGTACGAGATTGCAAATGCACTTGATAGAAACATTCCTTTCATGGTTGTTGTAGGAGAAGATGAAGCAAAAGAAGGAAAATGCAAGATCAAGGACTTGACAGCGAGAACGGAAGAAACTGTTGAACAAAGTGGGCTTGTAGCCGCATTGAGATCGAAGGGAGTGATTCCAGTTGGCTGTGAATTTGCTGCATCTATTGGACTCTGCTAAAGAATGATTAAACTACAAGCAAAAATAGTAAAGTAAACAAGATAATTATACAATATTCTACAAACTAATCCCAAAGATTCTTACAAGAATTTGGTTACATCACAGGGGGATACTCCCTTTGTATGAACTTATCATGGAAAACATTCTCGTTCTTTTCAGTCTTGAATACCTCGCAAATCTTGACTTTCTTTGTGTCTACCTTCAATCCGTATCTGCTAGCTCGTTGCAATAGTTCCCTCTTGGCAGTGTCAGATGTTAGCTGTATCATACATGATCCATAAAATGCCAGCGTCTTCTGATCTCTAATCCATTCAATCTTTTGGACTCTGCCCGAGCCTAAAGCATCTCTAACTTTGGTAAAAGTTGCAGTAAGAGGCACACGTTGAAGAAACACACGATCCTCGTAATATGTCTTTGGTTTTTTCAACAGCTCAGATTTCGTTTCATCTAGAGGCTTCTGATCATCTATCATTTTCTCAGCTTTCCTTTTCATACCAACAAGGTCAGGCATTTCTGTAGGCGCTTTATATCCTTCTCTACATAGATCACACACTAGCCTTTCATGATGGTCACGTGCTTCAGAAGTGCAGCTGTCGCAAACAATGACAGGTACTCTACACAAAGAGCGATTGCACTTGAACTGATTTCTATAAATGGTCCATTTCTTTTGGCATAGACAACAACAAGAATCAATATCATTTTCCACAATACTGGAGTCCTTGATATCAGGAGTTTGTTCCATCCTTCTGTCAAAGAGGTAGTTCTTTCCCTTCCAGTATCCTCCTTCTGGGAAAGTTTTCACATACCTTTCTATACCACCTCGCATGTGATAAACACCTTGTGGTTTTAGATCCTCCTGAACTGTCGACATTTGGTTCAAAAGAGCTGTCGCTCGCTCACAGCGGATGCCGCCTGTGCAGTACATTAAAACTTTCTTGCCAGTAAGCTGTGTCTGAGTTTTCTTACTATTCAACCACTTCGGAAACTCAACAGAGTTTCTCATTTTAGGGTCCAATAGCGTAGCACCACCTTCTGGAGGCTTAAATGCTCCGATAGCAGATTCATAGGCATTTCGCACATCAATGATGACAGTGTCCTTATCTTGCATTGCTTTATGGTACTCATCAGCTTCAAGATGGGTACCTGCAAATTTCTTCAAACTAGGTGCTTTGTCTGTGAGGAAATAAGAAAATTCGAATGGTGAGAAATTTGTCAAATAGTCAGCATATAAACGAAAGCTTGCTAAGATATGCAGGTCAGAAAGAGCTAATCTTCAAAGGTGATCATATAACTAAAGGTGCAGAATTTGACTCCGTCCACACCCCTAGCACCTCGTAAGTGCAAGTGAACATCGGCTTAATGATGTTTTATACTGCAGCTCAAATAACATCACTCCTACAGGGATTCAGACATGAATGTAAAAAGTGCTTACCTCCTGCTAGACCATATGCCACGAGCTCGTTAGTTTTGCGAATACTCAAGGCCTTGAACATTTTGCTTGCAGGTATACCATCAGAAAGCTTGAAATCAGTTTCCTGAAAGATACTCTTCCAGTCTCTCAAAGACTGGCAAAAGTTTCTCATGTCACGAGGTTTCCCTGTAAGTGTACAGTTTAGACCTTCACGGGCAACTCGAGCTCTACCAGTAATGTTGAATTTACCACCTAGCTCACTGACTTTCTTGATGGCGGCTCCATGCTCCTCCTTTGTCCAGAGAGGTTCAATATACTGATAAAAAAGAAGAATAGTGATGGAGTTGTCGGACTCATGCTCGGGTTTCAATGCAGGCAAAGGCTTATTACAAACTGGCCTTGCATTTTCTGGAACTACTAGCTCATCTACAGACTTGCTCATCGTTCTGTTTCACAAACAAATTTCATCACTGTGGATCGAAATTGAATGGTCAATTTGGAAATGAGATAAAAATGAGAAAGATATCAAGTGGATTTTGTGGATGGTGGATGGTGGATGATGAAGATAGATCTGTGGACGAGAGGCCTTGTGATTGGCTACGTACGTACCAGGAACGTGTGGTGGTCAAAACATTTGAGTGAGAAGTAGCAAGGTAATTAGCTGGATAAGAAGACAAAAAATTCAAAATAGAAATAGCCTACATTGACATGTGTTGACATTCATGAAAACGGTCTTAACGACTACATTATCTCGACAAAAACACAGAAATGACTTTCATAGCACACAATAGATGCAATACAGTGCTCTTCATTGCATTACAATTTTTGAATTCAACTAGACTACAACAACGATCTTTACTCTGAACCTGACTGGAGTAGAAGTTCTCAAGATTGGGTCGATTGTCAAGGGTTTATTCAGTAAATATGGCAAAGTACGCATATGCTCCTCTCTCAGTGGTGAGTTTGGTAATGACTGCATCTCGGATATTCTTCAGAAAGTTCCATTATACTTTTTGTGCTCACTTCTCAAGTTCTATTCTCTTGTTATGTGTCTCTAACAACATTGTTTCAATTTCTCAATTTTTCGGTGCGATTCATGAAATTTAGGAGGATGGCAACAAAAGATCAACAAGATATCATCAGCAAGCTGCAGAAGATGAAGAATCAGACAGAATTGTTAACGAACGTATGCCATTGTGTGTAGGAATCTGTGTTCTTATGGCAATTGTTTATGTTCTATCACGTACTGGTGGCGAGGTTCATCCTCCATTTCCAGCAGATCCAAATGCCAATGCGAATGGTATCAGAAATGGGAATCACAATGCTAATGCAAATTTGCCTCCAGTAGTTACTGAAACTAACGCAGCTGTTGCATCCTCTGGTGCAGCATCTTCATGTCCACCAGCACCATCATGTCCAACATGTGACAGTAAGACGACTTTCACACCAACATCTTCTTCATGTGAAGGATTGGTTGATCCTGCTACAATTGATATGGGAACACTTCGTGCGAAAGCACTTGAGTCCACTCCACCACATATTATCGAATGTTCAGCAGCAAATGCTAATTCTGATCAATCCGCGTGTCATCTTCCATCATCTACTCGTTTTGCTGCTCTTGGACAAAAGGGTGCAACTCTATGGATGACTGGATGCAGTGGAGCTGGAAAAACTACCATCGCAACAGCACTTGAAGATCGTCTTGTAAAGGAGTTTGGGAAGCACGTTTACAGACTTGATGGAGATAATCTACGTACTGGGCTTAATCGCGATTTGACTTTTTCTGAAGCTGATCGTGCCGAAAGTGTTCGTAGAACAGGAGAAATTGCTACTCTTTTTGCGGACGCAGGAGTTATTACACTTGTTGGTTTGATCAGTCCTTACAGAGCTGATCGTGATGCTGTACGCAAGAGACACGAAGAACAGGGTATTGCATTTTATGAAATTTTCCTTGATGTTCCAGTGGATGAATTGAAGAAGAGAGATCCAAAGGGACAGTATGCAAGGGTTGAATCTGGTGAATTGAAGCATTTTACATGCATTGACGACCCTTACGAGGAGCCGCTTCATCCTGAGATTACTTTGAAGACTCACGAACTTGAGATTCAACAGAGTGCAGATATGCTTTTCCGCATGTTGGAGAGAGACGGAATTCTAGAAGGGGCACCTAAGCTTACTCCTCCAGGTTTGCCAAACCCTGACGGTGACGAGATTATTGATTTGCACGTACCTCATCATCTCAAGGTTGAGCGCAGAAATGAAGCGGAGACTCTTCCTAAGGTACTTATCTCAGACATTGATTTGAACTGGCTTCAAGTTATTGGAGAGGGTTGGGCCAGTCCTTTGAAAGGGTTTATGCGCGAAGGAACATTGCTGGAGACACTTCATTTTAATTCCATTCTTGTTGACCCATTCAATGTAACTGGAAATGCAAACCGTCATGAGAGAAAGACTGATTTCAACAACTTTCCTGAACATCAACCTCCACAACGTGTTAGTATGAGTGTCCCAATTACACTTTCATGTACCTCTTTCACCAAGGATAATATTGAGAATTCTGGAAAGAAGGATGTTGCACTGGTAACCCAGATGGGAGAGACCGTTGCCATCCTTCGCGATCCAGAGATTTACAACAACCGCAAGGAAGAGATTGTCACACGTATGTTTGGTGTCATTGATATGGATCATCCTTATATCAAACACATTTATTCTGGCGGAGACTATCTTATCGGTGGAGAGATTGAACTTCTTGACCGCATCCGTTACAACGATGGCCTAGATAAGTGGCGTAAGACTGCCAATGAACTCATGGCTGAATTCGAGGAAAAGAAAGCAGATACAGTATATGCCTTCCAAACACGTAACCCTACTCATGCCGGACATGCTTACCTAATGAAGAGTGCAGGAGAAGATTTGAAAAAGCAGGGATATCGTAATCCAGTATTGTGGTTGAGCCCACTTGGAGGATGGACAAAGAGCGATGATGTTCCTCTCGATGTTAGAGTGAAGCAACATGAAGAAGTATTAGAGGCTGGGTAAGTATTTATTATCGTCTCTTTTAGGAAGATTTTGCACATTTTAATCAATTATCTTATGATCGTTACCTTCCGCAGAATTTCACATCCTGGTGGACTTGATCCAGCAACTACTGTAATGGCTATTTGGCCATCTCCTATGGTATACGCTGGTCCAACAGAAGTACAATTCCACGCTAAATCCCGGCGTTCTGCTGGAGCATCTTACTTTGTGGTAGGAAGAGATCCTGCTGGAATGAAGGGATCCCCCAATGCAGTAGCACATCCAGATGATGATTTGTACGACGGTGACCATGGTCGTTACGTAATTCAAACCTCCCCAGGAATCGGGGGAATGAAGATGCTTAGTTTTGTCAAAGTAATGTACGACACGAAAGACAATGTTATGAAAGTGCCTGACGAAAATCGTCTTGATGATTTCATCAGCATTTCAGGAACCAAAATGAGACTTTTGGCAAGAAATGGAGCAGTTCCATGCAGCCCAACAAATATTCCTACTGATCTTGTAGAAGCGAACTGTATCCCAAGTGGATTTATGGTACCTAAGGGATGGCAAGGTGTTGTAGATTACTACAAGAATGTTGATGACTCCGAGCGCTGGATCCCATGGTCAAGACCATTGATCGAAGCTCCAGCTTGCAGTAGAACTGAACCAAGAGGAAAGCTTGGAAGTACATCTTTCTCTTTGAAACATAAGGAGTTTGACAGCTTCTGGCATGACATTCCAATTCGTCCAGCTGGTGAAGCAAACGAAATCATAAACTTTGTTGTGGAAATTCCTATGTATATGACTGCGAAGATGGAAGTTCAAAAGGAAATGCCTGGAAATGTCATTACTCAAGATACCAACAAGGATGGATCTCCTCGCTACTACACCTATGGAACTCCATTTTTCAACTATGGTCTTATCCCACAGACCTGGGAGGATCCTTCTCTCATGTCTCCTCAAGGAAACGGAGGTGACAATGATCCTCTTGATGTAATGGAAATTGGATCCGGTCCGCTTAAGATGGGAAGTATTAATCGTTGTAAGGTTTTGGGATCTCTCGAGCTTATCGACGAAGGTGAAACTGATCACAAGATCATCTGTATTGCACTCTCCGACCCAGACTCTGCACGAATCAACAGCATGTCTGATTTGGACTACGTCAAGCCAGGAACTACTGCGAAGCTTGTAGACTGGTTGAAGAGGTACAAGACATCTGATGGAAAGCCAGAAAATAGCCTTGCGCAGGATACACCGACAACAGTAGCAGAAGCAGTTGGAATCATTCAAGAAACCCACGATAGGTGGCGATCACTATGTGGCCATGGGACTTACTCATCATCTTATGTGAAGGGCGCTGAGAAATTCTGGCTCAACAGTCCTGGATGCAGAGGTCAGTAAAAAAGGGAAAGTCAAAAAACAAAGGACGAAACAAAAAAAGTTATGATATGATTTTAAATTGGAACGTGAACAGATATCATAAGAATGCCAAAGAGATAATGATTTTAAATTGGAACGTGAACAGATATCATAAGAATGCCAAAGAGATAATAATTAGAAAACAATTTTGAAATAAATGATGGATTAAAATGCTATGATTACCCTACAGAACGACAATTCGTTCTCCTAGTTTGAAAGGTATCGAAACTCCTTTCAAGCATTGCTTAGCTTTTGCTGCACTCTCAACTGGAGGAACAAGCACAAGTTTTCGCAGATCATCATCATCGTTTCCTTGTACCATGCTCCGCAAAACAGAAAATAGCTCTGTGACCTTCACATCTGGAGCTTCATCCTTTGGGTAAACACTTTTCCATTCCTTCAGCAACTGAGATTTTGAGAAAAATAATGGTATCTTTGTAGAACTGGTATTTCCCTCATCGCTCCATAAAACTTCACCCTTTGCCAACTTCTTCTCAAAATCTTCAAAATAAAATAATGGCACTTTTCCTTCTGCAAGCTCATCAATCTTATCAATTTCAATAGCATCTTCAACATCACTCTCTGATGGTGCAACTCGGAAAAATGCACCTTTTACCTTCCCTTTAAGACTTAGGCCCGCAGCAAAGTCCAAAGGCACAGAAGAAATCTTTGCTGTCACCCAAGGGTTAATTCCAATCACATCATTTGCCTCATCTTGAGTCAATGGCTTTTCACCCCGAAGTTTTCTCTTTGCATTTTCTTCATCTTTAGCTTCTTTGATTGCTTTAGTAGCTGAGCTTTTCGCAGATTGAAGGATTCTATCAGCCTCTGCAAAGCTTGTAAAGAAGTAAGCGGTTAATTTTGCATCTTCACCAACTACCATATATGGGACGCCATTCGCATCAACAATTGTAAATGTATCAACAGGTTGAAGAAACTTTTGAATCTGAGAAGATGTGAACCTTGCTTTGATATCATCAGGTTCAATTTCATCTGCAATAGAGCGAGAGGGAACAGATGTCAAAGTACATACAGATACAGATGTACTTAATATGGATTGAAGAACCTCTCTTCGACGCATAGATTCATCTGAGTTATTGCTGCTAATCATTTTGTGAACAGAAAAGAGTCTCGAAGATGTTATTGTTGTTTCTTTAACGTTGGCAGTAGCAGTGAAAGCTTCAACACACTTGCTCATGCATAGTGTCATGGCAGTAACGTAGATGGACCATTTCGTAATAACCATCGTATATTCTAGAAAGAGATATAGAAAGAAGACCTTTTGTTATAATTATCAAAAGCGAAAAATCGTTTTATTTTTGCATCATCAAGCAGAAGATGCATCAAGCCGAAGATGCATCAAGCAGAAGATGGATACTCTTGGTAACTCATTGGCTTTTTGCTTTCAAGTACGTATGCGATAATTTATCCATGTATGAAAGTCACATGAAGACATCCGATTTTTGGTTCAAATGTAGGCCACCGACAATTGTTTCCAGGCTCACCACCACTGCGAGCACAACAGTGCCTACCAGTTTCAGTTCCTAACAATCCATTACCTTCACAAAAGGATCGATCCATAAACCTCAAATAAGAAACAAAGCTCATTAACATCGAGGAACAACACAATACTACTAATCTTTAAAATCTGAGCATAAGTAATATCCATGACTGAGCAGCAAATTACAGCAGTACCAGAACAGCATCAACCTTCCCTTGCAGGTTCGGTGATTGAAGCGTCTGATGGACTTGGAGGCACAATCTTAGTTCGTATTCAAAATATTAGCTGTACAGCCAATTTAGGCGTCCGTCTAGACCTGAAACAGATCGCTCTAAGATGCAGGAATACAGAGTTTAATCCACGTCGATTTGCGGCAGTGATTATGAGGCTGAGAGAACCGCGAGCAACAGCACTTATATTTGCGTCTGGAAAAATGTGTGTTACTGGTACAAAAAGCACACACAATGCACACTTGGCAGCGAAAAAGTTTGCGTACATTATAGAAAAAGTTGGATTTAAGCCAGCCATGATTGATTTCAAAGTACAAAACATTGTAGGAACACTTGATGTTGGATTTCCTATCCGATTAGAAGGACTTGTATACGCGCATTCTTCTTTTGCAAGTTATGAACCAGAGCTTTTCCCAGGTTTAATATACCGATTAATCAATCCAAGGGTAGTTCTTCTAATTTTTGTGAGTGGGAAGGTTGTGATTACAGGAGCAAAGACCGAGAAAGATATGACACAGGCATTAGCGGACATGTATCCAGTGCTTGTTGAATTCAGGAAACAAAGCATCACTCATATTCCTGGTGTTCCGGCACCTGCCATTACTGAAACAGTAAGCGGAAGTCAAGGTAATAACGCGATAACTGCAAGTGGTGCAGTAGTTGATACTCAGCGAGAAATGGAGGAAGTTTAACCATATACTTTTTCGGATGCAAGTATCTGATTAAAGAGGGTATGGGAATTATATTTACCCTTATCATCATGAAATTGCTACTTGTTAAAAAGAGCATTTTCACTATTATCATGATAATTACATAATTCCTTTTTGCAAAAATTGTTGTATATATACAGTTACTTGGATTTTGGACATGACAAAGTAGTGCCATCGGAATTACTTTGAAGCTTATACTATATCTAGATAGAGAATGCAATAGTTCTACGTACAAGTACCTTTACTTATGAATTAAAATTCAACATAAAACAAAAAAAAGTGAGCAACAGTTTTTTCGATAAATACATAGTCGTAGCACTAAACTAGCCGTAGACTCCAAAATTTAAAAAGAAATCAGTCTTGTTTTTCGGAGAAAAATTTGCCTTCTCGAGAAATTGTATGGTACCCATTCACAGTTGTATTGCATTCAATCCAAGCATACCTTGTTCATCCTAGCATAAGCTTATCATTTCAACAGAAGGGTGACATGAGATCATATATTCACTTTCTTTCAATATTGATGATGCACTTCGCATCATCATCATCAGCGACTTCTGAAATAATACGAAATGGCAGCTACAATAATAAGGACGCTGCTCCATACTTAAAATTACGCAACAAGAATAGATTTCTACAGGGTGAGAATAAGGAAGTTGTGGCAAAAGAAGATGCAAACAAGGATGTGAATAAGGAAAAAGATGTTATGAAGGAAGTACCAGATGGAGACATCCTAGTAGCATCTCCTACTCTCTCTCCAACTAAGTCCCCGACTCAAGCACCAACACCAAGTCCCACATCTCAACCGACTTTTCACCCATCAAGAGCGCCAGTGGTTTCGCCATGGAAAGAATTTGTTACAGACTATGTTTCTCTGAAAATCAGCATTTTTACAAGACGAAAAGCTAGAGCCGGTACAAATGAAATTGATGGAAGATCATTGCTTTCTGCCGATAACCTCAAGAGTGCACAACACGAGGATTTGGTTGAGAATGTAGTAACTTCCATGGCAACTGTTATCTGTGAAGGTGTAGGCAATAGAAAATTGGGTATCTTATCATACGAAGAAGGGAAATACTATAATTTTTGCCCAATGATTGCAGCAGGAGACACTGAAAGTCAATCTGATTTCGAAATAATTCCAGATGGCTTACCGACTGTGTATTCCTATGCCCTTGCGGATATCAAGAATAGGTATGGTCTGCTGGATATCGAGGATAGAAAGGTGTTTGTCAGTAATAACGGCGATACTTCTGGTGATTATCTTGAATGGACTGTGTGGACTTTAGACTTTCCTGTCATCCAATTGGGTTCGTCACTCAATGGGTCTTGGGAAGCAGATCTTGCTGGAATTCAAAACTATGCTGATCGCGCACTTTCGCTTGCAATTTCTGACAATACAATAAATGAATCCTTACAGAGTATGACCCCTCGACACTACATTACAACAAGTTCAGAAGGATTCGAAGTCGACACATTTTTGAGCTTCATGGAAAAGATTGATGATAATGATGATATGACTGTAGACGACGGTGTGAATGACTTCTCAGAATACACTTTCTGGCAGCCGATCAGAATCACAGGCATGTTATTACTTTTCTTTCTCATTGCATTCGTTTGGATACTGATGAAAATTGGGCATGAACGTTACAAATACGATGTCTGGGATGCCACTGTTGACAAGAAGAGTAAGCGCGGAGGAGCAGAAACTGCCAATCATGTCAACATCTCCACATTTGAAGGTCTAGACTTTGTTTTACATAGCGGTCACCAAATGCGAAAGAAGGCCGATACCAATGCTGAAAATATTCCAATGGATATGGGGAATACAAAGTCTGAAATAGCCGGAACTGCTGCTGCTTCTCCCAGTACACCTTCTCCTAGAAAAAGAATGAGAGACTTCTTAATGTCGAGAATTGGATATGAATGTTCAAACAGTGAGTGTGTAGCTGCTGGTGATGAATACTCTTTGATCAGCGTACAGAAGAAGGGTGCTGGTGATACTACGACACGTTCTTTACTACCACCTCGGGAAGATGATGAATGTGCTCAGGAGGTAGAGATAATAATGACACCAGAACGAAAGCCAAACCATGTACCTGCTGAGAAGACTCCTGATAATGCAGAACGAATCCGAGAGAGAAATGGCGATTATGCATTTGTCTCTGTTACAACGAAAATGTTGAAATAAAATGATGTTCGGCGACGGTTGTTTTGTGTACTCGCAGCAGTAATGTTTTATTTTAAGTCTAACTGTATTATCGCATGTTTACGTGAGCAATTATATGAATTACAGGCGATAGAGGGTGTTAATAACAATTTTATTCTAAAACAAGCATAGGGTATGGTCTATGATACCGTTCTAACCAAGTAAAATTTGAAATTGATATTCAAAGAAGAGAAAAAGACAAAAAAATGAAAAATAGTTTGACTTTTTCTCCCCTTCCCATTTGTTTCTTTTCTTAAACAGGGGAAATAGCGGCAGTCGGGAGCCAACCAATACTGTAAAAAGAAGAAAGAAAATGCATCATCTATCACGTCGTCATTGTACCGGTACAAAGATACAAAGCTTTCTGTTTGATGTTTGATGCCAACTAGTTTGTTGTTCAAATTTGTTTGCATCAATTTGAGTAATAAACTCATTGGCTATTTTAAAACTGAGATTTATTAAAAACTATGCCGGGATTAGTTTTAACAGGTGAGAGAATACAATGAGTGAACATATATTTTCCTCCATGTAGTGTACCAATTCCAGTTTGTTATTCCTTTTAGGATACCCATCTTGTGGAAAGACCACATTTGCTGAATTACTGTCAGCTCAAGCATTATCTCATGAAACCAAGATTGTCAAATCAACAGTTATCATCAATGAGGAATCTGCTAGGCCAGATAAAACCCTTCGTGAGTGCTACTTGAACTCCACTGAAGAAAAGTTGACAAGAAGCGCATTGAAGTCAGAGTTTGATAAACACATTAAAGATCCAAACAAACTTGTCATTCTTGATAGTATGAATTACATTAAAGGATTCAGATACGAGCTCCATTGTATTTCAAAGGCTGCCGGTCAAAAGCACGGTGTAATTTGGACTCTGAACAGGGAAGATATAGCAAAGGCTTGGAATGAAGATCGCTCCAAACATTCTGATAAGCTGAATTATTTTTATACTTCAGAAATGATGGATGAATTGATGTCGAGATATGAGCCCCCAGACCAACGAAATAGATGGGACAGGCCATTGTATCGGGTGGATGTTCATTCAACATTACCTACTCAAGTTTTTGAGAAGTTAGGGCTACCTGTAGTATTGACATCAGATGGCGATGACGAAGATGAAACAGGAAATGCTGCAAGCGCAGCGCTTAATCGCAGTGTTTACAATATGCACTCTCTTAGTGATGCTATTAGAGATACTTCGCAGTCCAAAGTTGTAACAACTTCAATAGGTACGAAGTCTGGATTCAAACGAAGAATAGGTAAAGTTTCGAAAACATTGGTAAAAACGGAAAATAAAGAAAGTTTTGAGAAAAATAGCGAACAGAAATCAGAGAAAGGTGCAAAATGCGAGGAAAAGACAACTGAACGGGAGATAAAATCAATGGAAGCGTTGATCAAAGTCATATTGGACTCATTTCTTTTGGATGTTGTGCCTTTAAAAGCTGGACTGAGCACTTCCATACAAAGGAATGCTGAGACCAATGTATTGCATGATGTTGATAGTATAAGTCAGAAAACAATGAACGCCTTCATTTCTGCACAGAAGAATATTTCTGCGGGGGGTGGGAGAATTATTGTTCCTATCGGATCGTCTGGAGAATCCCGATCGTTTGACTTGAGGAGACAAGTTCAAGCTATTGAAGTGAAGCGATTAAGACGTCAGTACGTCAAGTGGGTTACGTCTAACCCTCCAAAGGATAGTTCTGAAGAAGGAATTGCAAATTCATTCCTCTCCTATCTCGGAAATCAAATATGAAGAATTTCAAAACGTGTCAATATTACTAATATAGTAAAAACTGATGTAGTCCCATTTTCGAAAGATACTTATCTAATCATACGTACGAAACATCTTCCTTCTTCTGATTTTCTGTTTTTTGTATCTTTTGTGATACTTAGCACTTTCTTTCAGTTGATTGAATAACATATCATTACTGAATGGGCACTACCTAGTGAAGAAGTATATTGTCGAAGATCCTTATCATTTTAGAATTATGAGCAATATTCAGGAGCTAAAGGAATTGACTAGTTTGACAGTGATTAACATTGTCGATAATGAAATTGACGGCATGTCCTCACCATGTTCATGTATGGCTCCGATTCCCAATAGCTCGAGCAAGCAGGATACTCGAGTCGCAACATATACACAGGAATTTGTTACAAGATTGAATGAAGATAAGTCATTGGATATGAATAATATTTGTAACGGTGCTCATGGTCTGAGTCTGTTGCTCATTGCAGAATATAAAGATAGTCATGGGTCTTCTGAAAAGATAGTGAAGAAATATCTTCTATTCGATGGCGGACCAAATCCATCAGTTTGGAGAGAGTAAGTTTGTGCAATTATGAGAAAAGAGGTGCACTTTTGTTGCCGTTCTCACATCTTTTTTTTGGAAATGTTAACAAAAGTAACGCTGAGAAGTGCAAAATCCCATACAAAGAAATTTCTCATGTTGTGTTGAGTCACTATCATATAGATCATTCTAATGGTTTGAGATCGGCAGTTCCTGAGATATGCAAAGCTCGTGAAAACGATGTTACTGTAGACTTGCATCCAGCAAAAGTTGCTACTAGAGGCTTAAAGGTTAGAGGCAAAATTTATCCCATGAAACCTGATAATCCATTGCCATCTGAATTTCAATCAATGGGAGCAAACGTGGATATTCATCAAAATGCGCACGTTGTAAATGAATGCTTTTATGTAAGTGGTGAGATTAAACGGCAGACAAGTTTTGAGACAGGATTACCAGGTCATTTCAACCAATTTCATGATGCAAAATATGGTAAACAATGGGTCCCAGACGAAGATATCAAGGATGAACGGTATGTCGCATGTAAATTGAAAGGAAGAGGAGTCGTGGTATTTTCAGCATGTTCGCATGCAGGTATTGTCAACGTCTGTCTTGACGCTTCACAAAATCTCAACTGTGATCTGACTGCTGCAGTTGGAGGATTCCATTTGGCTGGATCTGGAGTCGAGAATAGAATAGACGAAACTATCGCAGCACTGAAGAAAATAAAACCGGATCTTTTACTGGCTGGACATTGTACAGGATGGAAGGCAAAAGCGGCATTGGCGAAAGAGCTACCATATATATTTAATCCGTTAGTTGTTGGTGGAAAATATCGCTTTAATTCATTGTAGATTCAAGATAATTTAATTTCATTAGCGCAATAGTTTCAAATATTTTAGAAATAAAGCGGAGGTCAATGGTCAGTATCTTATCTGAACATTCATAAAAAGCCAATGACAACTTACAAATTATCAAGAGTCATTGTGCTCATATCCGTATCAAGTAGGGAACTCATAGTAGCTAGTAGTACGTAGTTGTAGTTGTAGTTGTACCCCTTGTGTACTACCTATCATCTTTCTAGCTAGGTATTTTGTATTTTGGTATTTCTATGGTAGTATTTATTCACTCTGGTCTTACAAATTTTCTTCAAAAGAATACACCAACCGATTCTAATCATTTGAACAAGAGTTCGGACTTCCTTTATTTGTTTTCGAAGGATAGGAAGTAAGTGAAAGAGATGCCAAACAAAAACACAGAAGAAATAAGACCTTTACAGAAACCACACTTTCCTCAACCAGGAAGTACAGTAGGTCCAGGAGGTCAATACTTTTGCATAGGTCGGTTAGGGGCTGGAACATTTTGTGAAATATCCAGGTGCATCGATTTATCATTCTTTCATAAAAGAGAAAATGAAGCACTTGATCCAAACCTACGAATCGTAGCTGCGAAGGTTGAATTATCAACATTTACAAATTCAGGGGTACTGGATGGAGAAGCGACAATTCTGAAACATTTGTCGAATAACATGCCTGATGCAATGATTCCAAAATTTTTTGATTACGTAAAAACTCATGTCAAAGGCAATGACAAGAGTCAAACGGAGATTAGTACAATTATAATGGAATTTCTTGCGGGTGAAGACATGAACAAATTACGTGATAGAAATGCACAGTACATTGCAGCGGAGCGCAAAGATGCGCAGAATCTTCAAAAGTATAGACGACTTTCTATTAAAGATTCGGTTTATCTGTGCAAAGATGTATTTTTACGGCTTCTAGAAGAAATGCATAATTGTGGATGTATTCATCGCGATGTCAAACCATCCAATTGCGTCAGAACAGGTCCTAATGAAAACGATAGAGACTTCAAGCTAGTAGATTTTGGTTTAAGCAAAAGCTTTGTTGTTCCGAAAGAAAGTAGTTTTGCTGGAGATACAAAATGGGATGGACCATGGGACCTTCCTCGTACTGTTGACGGTGGGACAGATGCTCAGTCTGACTCAAATAAAATTGGATACATAAGAAAAGAACGCAATGGGGCAGACTTTCGAGGGACTTCTATGTATGCATCACTAAGGGTTCATCAAGGCAGAGATTACTGTCGACGTGATGATCTCTGGGGCTTATTGTATGTATTCTGTGATCTTGTCAGTGGAGGATTGCCATGGATGGGATACGCTGCAAATAGAGACCGGTCAATGTGTCAACTAATAAAAGAATATGTACATGGTGAGCGTTTAGAAGTTGATGTAACCACCTCGGCATTAGATCAGATGAAAGATGAGAATCACATCCTCAGTACGGGCAAGAAAAATCACCCTGATCACATCGGTGAACTTCTGAAAGGCGCAGATTACCATCTACACAAACATAGACAAGATTGTATTCTTGCCAAAGCAAAAGCGTCCGGTAACGAAATACCAAATGTTGAAAGTCTTCCCAAACTTCCAGAGCCTTTGAAAATGTCAAGTGACGAAGCAAAATGCAATGCACTAAGAATGGCATTTGACCATTTATCTCAACTTTCTTTCTCAGACAAGCCAGATTATGATTTAATTAGAAATTGCTTTGACATATTTTTGAGAAGCGAAAATGTCGGTGTTGAAAATGAGTATGACCCTCCTGAAATACACTGGAAGCAGCCAGCACCGAAAACCAAGACTTCTTCAGGAAAGGACAAATCGAGTAAGAAGCGTCGCCACTCGATATCATTTCTAGATGCTCTTGATGTGGACCCATTGAGTAGCACAATCTTTGCCGAGGCTGAAGCAATTATCGAAAAAGAAAATTCCAGGGAAGGTAATAAAGGCAATGATATGAATGTGGATATTTCTCGTCTTCCTCTTGCACTTCAATTCCAAATAGCTCAAGTAGAATACAACGCTTTGCATCCAGATACAATTCCAATTCATTTAGCATTTCGAGATTGGATGAATCTTGCAACAGCTCTCGTTTACGATGCTTGGGATGCAGGAGCCTATGAGAAAGGCAACAATCGTTCAAACGAAGATGGTTACGTACGAGAATTATATCTACAACTTCTTACACAATGTCTAGAAGCTTCTAAACCTTTCAAATACTTCAGTTCGCGTGAATGCTTCTACTATGGAAATGGTGAAATTGATGGTGATGGCAAACCAATTCAAAAGAGACGGAAAATACTCATGGATGAATGTAAGACAAGCAAAGGGGATGGCACTGCAAAAAGTACGCTATTGACCTTTTCTAAGGTAATGTGTTCCTTGAGGGCTTTGGCAGAAATGGAGAGAGAAAGACCATTTGCACCTCCTCTTTTTGGCTAAGAAGGCGCTGATATACATATTTTACATAAAGAGAAATAATCGTAAACGTCTGTAAAGCTACACTATGATGAACATAAGTTGAGTTAATATCTACGTAGCCCATAGTTGATGCAATACATGCTGCTCAGTCACTTTTAAGAGTCGACATATCTTTTGGTAATCTGTCACTGGTTCCAGATGCAACCTTGGTCCACTTGTTTCCATCTGGAAAAACAATAAAATGCTGGTGTGCAGTGCAGTGATCAGGAGATGATACCTCATTCAGTCTTTCTGTTTTCCAATACAAGTATGTGATTGTGGTGATAGGTAGTACGGTACTACTAGGTACGGTGATGGATCTTGAAGAGAAAGAATCTGGTGGAAAATTGAACTCTTGAGCTAAACGAGTGCTATTTTAGGCCATTTATCGAGCCGGCAGCAGCCACCAATTTTTTTATGAAGATGAGACTCGACTCATGCATGTGTTGTGCGGAAAATCACGAAAATAAAACATTCATCAACGACAGAACTCTTGAAATGGCAAATCAGAATCATCAAAACATTTATTGATATATTTGAATATACTACATATATCTAAACCTTCAATGCAATATAAAAATGCCGTTGCTATAGGGGAAACAACATAGAGTAAGTTGTTATACATAATTCAGATTCCTCATCCGAATGTGGAAAAATATATCTTTTTCTCTGTACTTCCCTACAGCAAAAAAACTAATGATTTTCCACTCACAGCACCAACAGGTTTACCAACATAAAAGAGTGAAATGGTCTAGATTCTTATAGATGGATTGATAATTCTAAACAGGTCAATTTTCTTGGATCGTGTTTACCTCATGTGATCCAACAACTAGCACTACTTGGTATATACATTCGTCCGACTGAGCTACCTATTGTCAATAAAGCCATTGCTCTACTCCAAGATCAGGATGACAGAGTCACAGCATTAGGCCATCCGTCTCCTTGCCAGCGAGACCAACCATCTCCTCTCGTATCTATCCTAAATGAGCATAACAAGATACATACTTTAATTGAAACTCCTTATCGCAACTTAATTCTCTCAGTACATGAACTTTATCATACTCGCGTGTCTCACTTTCATGATCCACAAGCCTACTCGGAAATCACAGAAAATCCACACGATACGTTACCTCGAAGATGCACAGACAACAATTCCTTATCTCTTCAAACCTCCCCATCCTCCCAGGGCATATACACAATTCAAGCTGCATCAAGAGAGCTGATGCCACACTACAATCACCTCTCTCATTTCTTTGAGCTCGACTTCATGAGCAAACCTAGATACGCTGACCCAACATACTTTCTCAACAATCATCCCCTCCCTCTCTCTGCATTTACACCAATATCTCTATTTGGCGATGAAGAATATCCATCATGGACAGATTCGCCTCATCGCTCGCTACGTAGTTTTCAAAACCTACATCGTCTATCCATTCGGCATCGACGCAATACACCAAGCATCTTCCCAGGGATCTTTAGACGCTACTCGTCTCCTCTTCTTTTCTCCTCTGATTCTGCCTATAATCACACTACTGAATGCACAATAGCAGCTAGTATTCTCATGCACTTTGATACAAAGCGCTCCACTTCTCCTCTTCGAATACCCCCTCTACCGATCCTCCTTCGAAACCATGTTCTTGCCAAATCCTATGGAACCAAATTCACAGACAATAACATGGGCGAATCCATGGCCCTTACCATGTCCCTTAATACATGTCCATGCCATGTACCCACGATATTCCTCCTTGACTCTAAGCTTGTTCTCCTCCAAGTATTCCTCTATTTCTTCCCCAAGTCACACACAATTCGAACTATACTCAGGCGATACATACATACAACATCCATTCATCACTACTCAGAACTCAGCCAAGCACTACAGCATCACTGGCCTGATGCTACTCTCCGTCCATCCAGGATCCGATGTGATCCACAAGTTCCTCAACATGTCATACAGTCCTTTCAGGAAATACTTACTACACTCACCAGTGATTTAGCCCCAAAGACGATATGTCATCTCCAATCTTCTGATGCCCACTCAACTACTTCCACTGAAGCGGCATTATCCAATGACACTACGGCGGGACTTCTCATCGGACACCACCTCTTTCTCCATATAAACTCCCACCAGCTTACAAATACAGGAAAGCTAAAAACAACAACAACTCCTGACAAGAAAACGGTGACAATTCCACCTCATCCAAACATAAACTTTGCACTGGCAAATACATGGGCAGATAGAGGTGCATCACGTCCGGCTAAGTCACTCACAGATGACAACACACCAGCTATGCTTATTCCTGATATTCCTCAACCACCAATAACAATACTACAATACGTACCTCATCATAACCAAAGAACAATCAACACTGATAGTACCCAATATATACAAAACCAATTCGTGAACCACAACTTCAAAATAGCAATTAGTGACTCAGCCCAATGGTTCCTCCACTTTGGACTATATTTCACTGATCCTTTGGAGAAATTTCATAATAACCGTGTCCTTCGGGAGATAGCTCAGGATAAAGCATATTCGCACTCAAGATATGTAAAAATTAACAAGGAATATCGCCTCTCCATGCAACGGCGATGCCATCCTACTGCAAACCTCCCTCAGCGTAAATATACCTCAACAATGCTCCAATGTCCTTTTTGTCCAGACTCCACCATTCCTGCAACAATTACACATCATCATATTGCATGCACGCATAAAGTGATTCTCCGAAAACGTCAAAGTCTCCTTCGACCAATAAACGCAATCCTCCATGAATTAGACACAGTCACAGCATACCTCATCAACTTCATATTCCCATACCAGATACCGAACAGATATATCCCTAGGTTCACCAAATTCCTACGAGCAGCTATTCAAAATGTCACTTTTATCACAGCACTAACGGATAAAGAGAAACGAGACTATGCTGCTACCACGGAATACCCTCCCTTTAAAGACCTTGGCTACCCCAATAAGCCTCACTGGAGACATGACGGACCAGATCCAACATTATACCCTCCTACTACAGCTCACTATACTCACCTTATGGGCCCATCATGCGGTCCTCCAATGCACCCTCTGGAGCATTCCACAGTCATTGCCATCCTTGGCTTATTACCCACAAACACTCATATTGCAATCGAGGACTACTTTGCCATGCTGACAACCAAATTCCTCAAATCTCTACAATCCCGTCACCCGGTAGATCCGCAACATAAGGAGGACCCACCATCTCTCTCTGTCATTCTTAATCTCCTTGATGACGACTCCGATCATGCGGACTTAACCTCAGTCCAATCCATCATTCGAAAAGCAAGGGCAACGAATCACAAAGTTAATGACATTGCTGACCTCCTCTCACATCTATTTCGAACTCTGCTTCAGGCACTTCAAACAAAGGCGCGCTCGCTGCAACTCAAAATAAACTCTACGTTACAAGAATACATCCGAAAAATCATCAAAGCTGATAGACTGCCACCAGTCCCTGCACCCTCCCCTCACGTCCCTTCATCAAAGTCTTCCAAGCCTCCCAGAAGAAAAAGACAGAAATCAGACTGCCCGGGACCCTGGTGTATCTTACGCAAAGCTGCAGGCATTCCATGGACCACTACTGCCATGTCAGTCCAATGTACACAATGCCGTCTCATGCTAGAGGCCGTCAATATTTCCACCAGGCTCATAGCTCAAATCATATCTCGACCAAATGCCATCTCCCTCTTTCTCCAATATACGCCTGTATCCACGCATAGAATGCAAACCACAACTATTGCAAATAATATTGCCATAGTCCCTGTTCCACTAGACGAACTCAGGGATATCATTTGTAACACCATTCCATTCACAGTGCTACATGACATTTCACCACACATTAACTTCCTCAACCCTGCAGATGCTCAATATGAAAAACCTCGTCAGGATCTTCAACAGCTGGTCCTACAACTTATTGCATACTCCAGTCTCATTCTAACTACTCCGTCCCTGACTCGTGAATTCCCTCCACTCTCCCCATATTATACTCATTCCAAACTAACCACGGCAACAACTTTCTGCGCATGTAGCACATCTGCTCCGATTCAAATCTGTAACACCCATCTCTGCAATAATTGTTCACTACTTATCCCTAATTCAGCTCATGTCTCCAGCCATGATCCTCATGATATCCATACATGTATTACTTGTGACACAACCATTACTCCTCCTAAGTTCCCAGACATGCCATGCGACGCTTGCTGCATCATTACTATTATGCTTCAAAATAATCCCTCCTCCACATGGTTCCGGTTAACCAGGAGAACTACTCCCTCTGTCATTTCACATGTTCACACCACTCCAATATGCTTCCTTCCTGATCCATTACAACAGCCTCCCTCTCACTGTCCTCTACCATCGACAGATATCTTCATTCCAACCATAGTCACCCCTCCGCAGGACCTATATCCTTTCACGAAGGATCCAGACTTCCTATTTCAAGACTTTCCCGAGGAAGAAACTTTCCTCACGCATCGAATCCTTCCTCCGAGACCACCTCCAATGCCTTTTCCTACAACCTATACGAGCCCTGCCACCAGATCTCACAACATAGTTACGAATGTATACAGATATTCGCATCAAGCTTTATTCAGCTACCCTGGATCTGTCTATCTCACATACACCAGACCAGCTTTCCCCTTTATTGACGGAATTCGTGCACCAGAATTTGGACATTATCCTGAAGCCCACTTTGATGACAACCTCCCAAATCTGGATCGATCACTACCCCATGTGGACATTGTACCAGTCTCTATATATCAACATCATCCCATGAGAGAATACATGTCTGGTCTAACAGGCCGCCTGACAATCACCTGGAGCTTCCATTCCCATGATAAACGTGATCCAAACCAGTCACTAGGACCAACACCTGAAACCTTTATTTTAACGTTTTATCCTCCTCTCTCAATGAACCCTCCATTCCAACTTAGACTCCTTTTCTACGAAGGATGTCATCTTGATGAACTCCCGGAACCAACTTTGGATGAGACAGACGTACTCCAGTTCACTGCCAACAAACCAAACGAAACACCAACTATCTATGTACTTGCCATAATATATCTCATGGCAACTCTACCACCTGAGTTCGTAACTGACAGAACACTTTACCATTACAGACTTCTCCTCCCGAACACCCTCCGTAAGCTCAGCAATGAAATGGTATACCTCCATGCCATATTAAATGACGAAAATCATGCCGTCCTCCTCAGATCAATCACATCCCCGTGGACACTCACATACAATAAACCACACCCACCATACACAGCAACCATACAATATCGAGAAAATCCACAACGTCGACATCACTACAAACGACATCGCGAAATACTTGACTCCCAAATTAACAACACAACATGAAACAGGAACAAGGAATAGCCTGGGTATATATCGAACCAGTGGAGCAGCTGCCTCGGCAGCAGCTCCACAAATTGGTGGTGGATTGGTGACCTACCCCTAGGAGTACTCCTCGCCTGGAGGACTCCTTTGTAACCGGGGCATGGATAGGAGCACCTTTCTCCGTCAGTGTCCCCGATCTCGTCTAAAGGAGGTCGAGTGCACGCGGCACGCAAAGTGACGTGCGGCACTCCTCATCCTATGTGATCATGGTCCCGAGGCGTGCTACAAAACATCTTCTAACACTGTCCTCCCCAGTGGAGTGGCGTCATAGTGGGACCGGTGGTAGCATGCTCAAGTGTAATAGAACGATAACCTAAACCTAAACCTAAACCTAAACAATCGTTCAAACGAAGATGGTTACGTACGAGAATTATATCTACAACTTCTTACACAATGTCTAGAAGCTTCTAAACCTTTCAAATACTTCAGTTCGCGTGAATGCTTCTACTATGGAAATGGTGAAATTGATGGTGATGGCAAACCAATTCAAAAGAGACGGAAAATACTCATGGATGAATGTAAGACAAGCAAAGGGGATGGCACTGCAAAAAGTACGCTATTGACCTTTTCTAAGGTAATGTGTTCCTTGAGGGCTTTGGCAGAAATGGAGAGAGAAAGACCATTTGCACCTCCTCTTTTTGGCTAAGAAGGCGCTGATATACATATTTTACATAAAGAGAAATAATCGTAAACGTCTGTAAAGCTACACTATGATGAACATAAGTTGAGTTAATATCTACGTAGCCCATAGTTGATGCAATACATGCTGCTCAGTCACTTTTAAGAGTCGACATATCTTTTGGTAATCTGTCACTGGTTCCAGATGCAACCTTGGTCCACTTGTTTCCATCTGGAAAAACAATAAAATGCTGGTGTGCAGTGCAGTGATCAGGAGATGATACCTCATTCAGTCTTTCTGTTTTCCAATACAAGTATGTGATTGTGGTGATAGGTAGTACGGTACTACTAGGTACGGTGATGGATCTTGAAGAGAAAGAATCTGGTGGAAAATTGAACTCTTGAGCTAAACGAGTGCTATTTTAGGCCATTTATCGAGCCGGCAGCAGCCACCAATTTTTTTATGAAGATGAGACTCGACTCATGCATGTGTTGTGCGGAAAATCACGAAAATAAAACATTCATCAACGACAGAACTCTTGAAATGGCAAATCAGAATCATCAAAACATTTATTGATATATTTGAATATACTACATATATCTAAACCTTCAATGCAATATAAAAATGCCGTTGCTATAGGGGAAACAACATAGAGTAAGTTGTTATACATAATTCAGATTCCTCATCCGAATGTGGAAAAATATATCTTTTTCTCTGTACTTCCCTACAGCAAAAAAACTAATGATTTTCCACTCACAGCACCAACAGGTTTACCAACATAAAAGAGTGAAATGGTCTAGATTCTTATAGATGGATTGATAATTCTAAACAGGTCAATTTTCTTGGATCGTGTTGGAAATTCTTTGTCAATCATTATTGACTCAGTCCTTCGCCTTCCTTGTCAGTACTTGTATTGTAATCCGAGACATCTCGGTTTTGCTTGCATACTTATAGATCAAGGTGAGGCACTAAATATGATTCTATATCTATTGTATACATTCATTTATCTAATCTTCATTGTACGTAAACGAGAAGGTTGTTTTTTAGTACTTACGGCTGATGAAGTATTTCTTCTTGCCACCTCTTGAAGAGGGGTGTAATTAGATAGAAAAGATAAGGTAGATCCCTTTTCGTTTAGATGTCTGTCCTTCTGTCCCACTCTCTCTAAAGTCAAAGTGAAAAAAATGAAGCGTGTTTTAGCATGAAAGAGCGTGAACTCCACAGCAAAAATAAATGCTCCTGATCATTGTTTCATATTTCAGTTCAGTCCAAATCTGTGATATAGATATGGACCAAAGTATTGAAAACAGCTGGGCACAAGTCCAGGGAGACCCATGACACTCCAATGATAGATCAATTCTGGAGACACATAATCCATTTCCTGACCATTCCGATCTTCAATCTACACGCGTTCCATCGTTTAGTAGCCCAGCATCTGTGATCGAACCATGTAACCCAGGATCTCTGCATAGAAGACATGGACGGGGTAAATCTGTGCTACAGACTCAACTTCCTAATGCTAATCGTCCTAGAATCCTTCCAAACATGAAATGGCGTATACGCCGAAAAGGTGTCATTGCTAATGATGATTCAAACTCTAATCCAAGAGACTTTAGGCAACCACCATCATCTTCTCTTTTTTTCCCGCAACTGGGAAGTTCATCACATTCAAATGATGATCGAAAAGAAGATCTAGAAGAGAATACATTGGAGTATGATCAGTCTTTGGAGAAGATAGATATAGATCCTAATTTTGGAAATGTCAGTTTGATTCCTCGGTTTGTCATGGATCCTTTCCACGCGATTGTGATACATGAAACAGAAGAAGAAAGTGTCTATGAAGTTCCTTTTGAGTTGGAAGGAGACGACAATGATTGCGAAAATGCAGAATGGGAAGAAGCAGTATACACTGATGATGAATTAACATTTGATGATGATGCCTCGGATGTGGGTAGTATGGTGAGTAGCATTTGAATAGCTGTACATGCTTCAACCTTACGTCTGAGTTTGAACCTAATTTCTCACCCAATATATCTTTTGATTTCATATATCAAGGTTGGAAGACCTCCCACACCCTCTGGATCAGAACCATCATCATTTTCCTTCAACGAACATGATGGATCTTTCATCAGCGATCAAAGGCCAAAAATATCAGAAATTGAATTTCCAATGGAGGAAGAAACACAATTACAAAGTGATGATACTATTGCTCCTGTCCAGACTAGTCAAGAATCATGTGAGGGATTGAATGTCAGTACATCTACAATGGATGTGTCTCCTAGTAAGCAGGAGGCAGGAGTCTTACCTGCTTCAAATCCTTTTTGGCAGTGTAACTCAGTTTCTCACCATATATATATGTCAGAGGAAGAACGTGCTAGAATTGTAGAAGAAATTAATGGAAATGGAAAGAGAAAGAGAAATGATGAATCTCTTCCTTTCAAGTCAAGGGGAAAGACTGGAAAGGAGGAAGAAGAAGAGCCGGATATCAAAATTCTACACTCTTCAACTTCAGTGAATAGTTTTCAACATCATGTACCATACGCTGGTGATTCGTCATCTTCTAGTAAGAAACCAACAACAGAACCTCAGTCAAGAGAGTCTACTGGTCGTTATTTGCAGTCTGCATTAATTGAGAGAGATGCTGAGGGGATTGGAACCTCAATGAGAACTCCGAGTGGAGTTCTTCTTCTTTCACTTCCTGACGACAAGTTTTCTCTTAGTGAAGCTCTATGCATTGCGAGAGAAAATATTGAAGTTTTTGTTGCAACTGATTTTGATGTGAAGTTTCCAACACCAGGGAGAAAAGGCCCAGTAGTTATCGGACAAGTTGGACTTCGCTGTATCCACTGTCGTGTAGCAATTCATCCGTCTGAAAAGGTGAATAGAGCTGTTTGTTTCCCATCTTCTATCGAGAGAATATACCGTGCTGTCATTCACCTAAAGAACGAACATTTCAAACTGTGCAGGTTCGTGCCAGTTGAATTGAAGATGAAGTTGGAGCAGTTGAAAGCTTCAAGAGGCACAGGCATATCTAAACAATACTTTGTACAAGCTGCAAAAAGAATGGGTATGGTTGATGGTGGTCATGGAATTCGCTTCTGTAAAGAGACTGCTGCTTCTACCAGTGGAGAATCTGCTCTTCTGAAGCCGTTGTCCTTTGAAGAAAGGAAAAGAGTCCATGAGGCTTTGTATGGACATGGACCATTAAATGAAAAGCTAGCGGTTAGCTGGAATGATTCTGTGCAGCGTCAATCTATGCAAACATTAAGACCCGGTCAGTGGTTGAATGATGAAGTCATACACTACTTTTTTAGTTTGCTTGCAAATCGTGACGAGGCACTTTCCGCAGTCACTCCTGGACGAAAGAGGAGTCACTTCTTTTTGAGCTTCTTTTTTACAAAATTATTTGATGAAAAAGACACGAACCAATATAGCTACGAAAACGTCAAATCATGGTCAAACAGTGTACCGGGTAAAGATATTTTTGAATTGGATAAAATGATTTTTGCTTGTAACGTCAATGGATCACATTGGACTTGTGCTGTCGTTTTTGTACAGAAAAAGAAGATTCAATACTTTGATTCAATGAGTAGCAGTGGGGAAAAGTATGTTGACAGTCTTTTCCAGTACCTGAAAGACGAATGGAAAGCAAAAAAGGGTGAAGAGATGCCAGATTTAGAAAAGTGGGAGTTTGTATACGGTCATCAAGGTGATAATATTCCTCAGCAACACAATGGTTACGATTGCGGGGTCTTTACTTGCATGTTCGCCTACTTCCTATCTGTGGATCGTTCATTGTCATTCAATCAAACCTACGTCAATCAATGTAGGGATCGCATTGCATTATCAATATTGACCAATGACATTGAGAAGGTGAGTGATACATTGTTTCTCTATGCTCTCTCTTTAAATGACTCGTCACTTACACATTTACTCTTTCAAGATTGATGATGTTAGGAACTATGAAGAAGAGGGAAAGGAGAATACTGATGTTTCAAATATTGTTATGCCAAATGTGAATATTACTGCTATTGAAAATCACAATGAAACAAGCACTAGTATCGGTTTTCACAACTCTGAGAATTTATTTCCTCCAATGCCACCATTAGTATCAAATATTGATAACAATTTCAATTCTACTATTTTGAATGCAGCAAACGTGAGAACTATTGCTGCACAAAGATGGTTGAATGTAAGTAATATTTCATTTGCACACACGATATTCGCAAGAGCCATGTCATATCACTAACCCTCTTCGTTATAGCTGTCTGAAATCGAGGCTGTTTTGGATCCAAACAATCCTACTCGTATTCTTGATATCTCAAAAACTCCAATTGCTTCTCCACCAACTTCAGGTCAGATATTTCTATTCGATAGAAATGTTACTAGATATTATAAGCAAGATGGGCATCAATGGCAAAAAAGGGGGGAATCCAGTGTTGTTAAAGAAAATCGCAAGAAGCTTCTATTAAGAGGGAAATTGCGTATTGGTGTTGTATACACGCATTCTAGCACATGTACTACTTTTCAAAAAAGAGCTTATCATTTACTCGATCCAGAAACGGAATCTACTCTCTCTCCTATTGCTAAAAAGTCTGAAGTCCAAAAAGGGTTAACTCCAGCAAGTCTAGTCTTAGTTCATTATCTTGATACTCGGCCAGCACCTCTAATGAAAAAAGACATTATCAAAAACCCTACTCTTCCTGATATAGTCAATGGTGTTATATCTTCTCAAAACCTATATGGCACTGACAATGGAGGATCTGTGAGTGTGAGTAATGGTTCTTCGAATACATTAGGCAATGGAAGATATATGAGAGTGAATGGAGCAAGTGCAGACATGAATGGAGGGATCATATCATCTACATCTATATCTGCTTTAGATAAAGGTGATTCAGCAATCACCAACTCAGACAGTGACTCATCTGTCAATGATAATGATACTTCTCGATCACGTGTTGTAAACACTGGAAATGTAATAGATGACATTGACCGTTCGAAATGGCAATATGATATTGGAAACAGTAGGTCTCATCTTGCATCAACCTGTCGATGCAGAAAATGCAACATTATCATTCCATTGGATCAAAAGCGACTTTTCAGGTATGAAACAACTTCGATGAAAAGACAGAAAACCATACATCCTTACTGTTTTGATGAAACAGAATTATTCGCAACACCAAAAATCAGACCCATGGCGGACGAGATAACATCTGACCCCAAAACTTTGGCAATTGCTTTTGCTCAACAATATGTTGACACTCGAAATTGGACAGATGAGGAATTCCAAGATTTTATTCGACGTTTAGAAAAAGGCCTTAGCAATGATAGAGAAGTCCATATGGATCATCCCTCGGATTGGAGAATGGAGCCTGAAATAAAAATGAAAATAAGAGGTGTAGAGGTTCCACTAACTGGTGTAACAAGAACAAAAGTCAACCACGAAAATGAAAAAGACAAGTTTATCTGCCCAGATTGCTTACCAGGAATTGTAAGAAGAATTGGAAATACCGACGAAGCTAAGTGTGACAACATTGGTTGTGGTCATGAATTTATGATATGTGATCATTGCATTTCGATTCATAGTAGTTCGTCTGATTTAGACAAACACTGTGAAACAGAAGTTCACATTCGAAATGTTAGAACTGGACAAACAAATGCAGGTAAGCAAAAGAATTGTATTTTTAAAAAGCAAATATCAAACCTCGAACTAATAACAATCCTATTTGATCATAAAAGTACCCTATAATTGCCAGGTTTATGAGGTCGACTTGGCATTTGACTACAAGATTGAGGATGCTCTCAACACAATCTTTGATTTAGATATGACGAAAAAGTTTTTGGGTTCACGGTCAATGTTTGATGTTGGTGCGACTATCCAGCATTTCACCGATGGAGCAAAAAATGATATAACTCATATTCTGAATAAGATGAAGGGGGTATATAAAAGTGGATTTTGGTGGAACGAGAAAGAATTTGATAATATACATGAATTCGGTATCATTGTATTTCGAATCAAGAATGTGAAGTATAGAAAAAGCGACGATAATTTGCCAGTAGACAGAGGAGAACGAGCTTTATATTACAAGATTGTGGAAAGTAACGAAGGAATCAATGTATCAAGTTTGTGTAAGCTTGGTCAAGGACAAGAAAACCATACAGCTGAACAGACTGATGAATCAGCAAAGTACAATTATTCACTGTATATTTTGGGTTGTAATGAAAAGTTTCATGGGGAAACCAGACTTCGCATTAGAAAGGGGTATGCTCATAGTAGAGAAGTAGAACAATCGTAAAATAGCTTTTGATGTCAATGGGGTACCCTCTCTGTTGTCACTATTATTGTATTGGATGATGCAGGTGCTGAACCAGATCCATCTGTTGTAACCACACCAGAAGAGATTGCTAACGACGAGCCTGTTCAAAATGAAGACACCAAGGATTACCTAAAGGTTGCTTGGACCCCCTTTAGGACTAAAGTCAATAATAGCTTCAGTATTAGACTTCATTTTCCCTTGAATCTTCCATAAATCAGATCTGGTAGGACGTTCAGTACAAACATTACTAGAACCATTTCCATCATATCCAATAACTTCGATAATTGGATTTGCAGGTCTTGTTCCATCTGCTCTCAATGGCGCACCCAAAACTTTGACGGAACGTAGACAACCTGGATGATTAGGGTCGTCGTAAAATCCGGTGAAGGGACTACTTGGGCCGACTTTGAAAGCCACCGCATTGGAAACAGACGGCAATGCTGCAGCCCCTGTAATCATGGAACCAATGATTCCAAAGGCATTTCTTCTATCTATTTTTGTCACTTGAGAATTAGATTTATCCACACCGAAACCACTCACACAAAGCTGAGAGCTAAGTGCGGAAACAACAAAGAGAGATGAAATGAGTCGAACCATCTTGCTATCTGAAAACGAAATAAGATTATGCTTAAAAGTAATTTTGGAAAGAGTTGCATTACACAGAGAATAAAGATGTTGGAGAAAAGAACATCGAAAACGTGGTCGTTCTACAATGATGATGTGTGATGTGTTGGCGGCAAATTTATTTATACGGCTAGTCTCTAGCTAGACAAGATACTCCCGTATTGAAGTGGTGTGAACTCTCACTATTATTTTCAATGTACCCCTAGATGAAATCAACTCCATGATTCATATCTATCCCCTAAATTGAAGCTAAAAGATCACATACAAATCATTTTATAAGAATTGGGGTGAAAAATTAGAAAGATGGGTAAAGGAAAGAATTTTGGAAAGGGCAAAAATTTACAGGCTCCTTCCGCTTCACCAAAATCAACGAAACCGAAGATCACAATAAATGAGATTTTGGAAAAGAGAAAAATAAACAAGAATCAAGCTCTCGTTGATTTGGAGAAGGCGGAGACTCTAACTTTGCAGCTACTTTCTGTCTGTGCAGATACTACGGATCAATTTGCAGCCATGGCTCAGGGAGACAATATGATTGAGAAAGAAATATTGGAAACAGGTTCTTCTCCTACTGCAAGTGACGTTGATGATAAGAATCAAACTTCTGACGATGAAACGAATTCGTCAAATGTATCTTCTAAAAAATATGAAGAAGAGCACCGCCACCTAAGAATCAAACGTAATGGAAAAGACTTCCAAGGAAAGTTGCAACAAATACATGCTCTACTAGCTCCGCATTCAAAGTTCATACTCAACTACTCCTCAGACCAAAGGCGCATGGATAATGAACACGCCAATAATGAAAAGAAATTGGATGCAACAGAGAAATCAGAAAAAAGAAGAGATGATGAAGATAAACAAGAAGAAGCAGCAAATATGTATTCATCGCGGCTTGAAATGAGATTAGCAATCGAAAGACGAAACTTGCTTAGGGACATATTACGAGTAGAAAAAGAGCGTAGACAGGGAAAGGTTGGGGAGCAGCAGACAGACACTGTTGTAGATGGATCTCTGAAACGAAAGAGAGTGGAATCATAGGCACCGCATATTTGAAGAAACATGATCATGACTGTTTAATAACTGGTAGCTGTTATATTAAATTATTTCATATTAGACTGCACTTTTCCAAAAGAATTGTCAGAAAGAATACTAACGGTATCATTGCTGAACAATACATTGTGAATAAGAATCTTGCCAATCTACTTGCTTCATGAGGTTTTTCTCCAACCTGTAGCATCAAGACCGAATTTTGGGCTGGAGGCATCACTGCCTCAAGCATATTTACAAACCAAATCATTGCATCTTTGGGGTCGTCAATTGCCCCAAACATGCCCTTTCTATGACAAGTTTGTAGAATCAGAATCATGATCATTGGTGAGATAATAAAACGCGTGATAGACACACAAAGCCATCTGTTAAGGAGTGGTATGTCTTTTTCATTCAAAGACTGTGTGTCAATATCAACAGTGTTGCTCTGACTTTTATTTGTACTACCACTAAGAGCTAGGGAAGCAGTCAGTACTATGAGAGCCACTGGATTGTATGCTTTTCCAAAATTCTGAAAACTGTTAAGAATAACCTTAAACGGTGGGTTCTGATTAGTGTTTGATACCATGAAAAGATTCTTCAATTGTGGTATCGATGCAATTATGATTCCAAGAGTGATCCCTAGAACTGGAAGTGGTAACAATGACTTCAATGCAGAGAAAACTGTAGAAAAAGTAATTTCTGATTTCTCAGTTTGAAATTCAGCTTTCTGTCTACCTAACAAGATAGCCTGCCCAAATTTCCAAAAAAATGGTGACCATCCAAGAACGTACAATGAAATTTGAGAGACTGCTTTTTGGTACATATCTTTTGATGAGTTACGAAAAATTGCGTCCACAAAAATCAGAGGTAAAACGCTTGAATTTCCAAAGGCGCAGCAAACATTTGTCGCTCTTCCCTCTACAGATTCTGGATCAATATCAAATATAGGAAATAATACACTTTTACCAATTTGGAATAGCAAGAAGGAGTGTATTACTGCAATCGCTGGCATCATTAAGGATTTCTTATCTAAACCAAAGCGATCAATTGTATTCATTATAGATGTACAGAGAAACATTGGTAAAAAGATGCTGAAACAGCTCTTTGCAAGTGAAGAGACTATTGTAGAATCAAGAAAGCCAAGCTTTACGCAACCAGACCCAATACATCCAGCAGTTGTCAATTCAGACATGGCAGTCGCAGCTGCTTGAAATGAATCATTTGAAATCGATGGTAGTATGCTTTGAATGAACATGGATGTACACAATGAACTCAAGCAGCAATCTCAACGATCGGTAGAAAAAAGAGATGGGAGATGAGAGAGATGAGAGAGTGAGATTAAGGCTATGTAAGCAGGACGGGTTGGAGACCTATTCGGCCGCCAAATTCGGCCGCCCCCGTAATCCCGGACTCCTACATGGATAAAATCCACTCACAGCCACCCATTTTGTTAGACTGTTATTGTCATTGTAATAGTCAGTCCCGTGTCAATGACATTGCAATGCTCAGTCCTGTGTCAATGACAGCTATTATACTCCAATTGACAGCGGCCCCATACCCGGCCTCACCCGGCCTGATTTTGGAATTTTTGAGGATCCTGCCGAGCGTCCTGCTTACATACAATAGCCTTAAGTGAGATGTGGGTGGATGACAATGACGTGTATCTTAAAAAAGAGCTTGAAACCTATTGGCGTGTCTACGCAATAAATGCATCATTTTTGTCCATCTTCGTCATTCATCTCTCTCATCGCATCATCATCCACACACAAAGAAGAATTTTTTGGATCAACAATTTGTCTGCTGTTTCCTCTCATTCGTCCATTTCGAAACGCTAAAACCAAGCAAATAGATATCTCTTGTGAATTTATAGTTTTCTCTCAACATACAGAATAGCTCATGAGTAGTTCCAAAAAGAAATCTCTGTCGGTTTCGAAAAATGAGGATAGCGAAGAAGAGTTGTATGAGAAATCTTTGTCAGATGCAATCCGAGAATCACTGACAATATCAAATACACCAGGACATCGGAAATCAGATGATGGAGGAACAATTTTGAATCCTATATATATCCGTACTGCTAATGGGTCAGATGATTTTGAGGTATGTGGCTAAGAGTCAGTTCACATTCTGATTTTGAACATTTCTGAATTTGAGTCACATGATGTGAAGTCTCCTTCTTTTTCAATTCTCATGTCTCATTCTTTTGACTTCTCATGATCTCTTTTTCCTAACCCTAACCCTAACTAGTTAACATGGCCTCTGTGGCACATGCTGCCACATAAAGAGAGAAAAGATATTGCTGAGCAAAATGGATTTAAAACAATTGGAGCCTTTGAAGAGGAAGTCATTCTGTCGAGGGCATTGCATGCAGACGATGACGCAAATGAAATGTCTATGCAGTCATCTGCAGTAAGAAATAACTCAAATGATGCAATGTACAAAAATGAAGACTTGTATGAACTGGAGAAAAGACCAGAAAGGTATGGTTTACCCATGGTTGCAAAAAGAGCAGGAAAGAATGATGCTATGGACTCCAAATTACCAGCCAAAGATGGAGAAGAATCAGTTTCTTCTTCGGAAGATGATGACATACTTCTTGATGTCGAAAATGAAGAAGATGATCGTGATGTCAATGAAGGTGGATTGATAGTTATGTTGCCTGATGAACTTATCTTACATAATATTTTCTCCTACATCTCTACTGAACAGTTTGCCGTATGCGCACTTGTGTCTCCACACTGGAAGAGTTTCACGAGAAGTGAACTTGCGTATAAAGAATTGTGTAAGCGAGCCTATCTTAAGCAAAGCAAAAGAAAAGCGTTACATGTAGCCCGATTCGGAAGTTACAGAAATATGTTGGAACAACGATTTAGAGTGAAAACTGGCGCTGGTCTTTATATTCTCAAAACCTCGAAAATAAAAAAGGTGCAACGCGATATGTGGACTGAGGTCCCATTAGGGGCAATTTTAGAAACGACATACTATAGATACCTTGATTTCTATGAAGATGGGAAGGTATTGTATGCGTTGACACCAAGGCCGCCGCATGAGATGATTCCAGCTTTCAAGAAAGTAAAAGCAGGACTACCAACCCATATCCAAACAGTTTTTGGGACCTATGAAATTCAGAAAGATATTGTGACTGTGAAAGTAGAGCATCCATGGCATCATGTTAGAATGTTTCTTAAGATTTTGGAGAATGGAGCGGAGGGAGCAGTAGGAAGGTTCTGGGCTCTCAAATTTGAAAAGCATCAAAGCAGCATAAGTAACGACTTTGACGAATACTGGAGTAGAGATTTGGTGGAATATGATGTACCAGTGCAACCTTTTCGGTTCTTACGCCATTGGCGGCTATGATCTTCGAGTCATAACTATAAAATTAACTCGAAATTTAAAATGTTGTTGATTCTACGGTGTGGGATTCATAAATTTTGTACGTCGCGAGGGTTTTCGTTGATCCATTAGCTCATAGAAACTTGAAACGTCATTGTGAAGATAATAACGGTCGTGACGTAATTATCTGCTTTTTCCAAGACACACTTTTTACTTTTTCAAGATGATATACGATTGAAAAAGAAAAAACACAACGATCATCACAGATGATCTTGTCTTTTCTTATCGGAAGAGGAGGAGGATATGACCATAAAGAGTATTCTATCATATACAAAACAACAGCCATATGACTTGCGCAAAACCTAAAATTCTTACTAGTGTTGTTCTCCAGTTATTTGCATTTCGGCAATGCAAAGGATTTCAATCTCCACCAGTCCCACATCCAAAAATAGATTTGTCAAAACAATTGCCAATTGAAGATGGGCTGATCTCCGCCTTATCCAATACTGCAGCTCAGTCAAATAATCTTTGCGGAGTCCCTTGGAAATGCTCTCTCCAAGAAAATCAGCCTCTGACTTTCATGCCTTATTATGAATGGACAAAAGGATTGCTAGGGTCATTATCCAATCTAAAGCAACTCCCAGCTTCAGGTTATAATCACATTGAGAAAGAAGATACTGCGAGATTATATAGTGAAAGTTATGAGAGCGATGAATATAGGAAGATAAGAATGACATACTATGATGCAGGTTCTTCAGCTCAAGTATTTAACTCACTATGGTATCCACGGTCAGATCTTCCACTGCTTGGTATCGATTTACTGCAATTCCGTAATAAATTTTTAGTTGTAGTCGACTTTCAGCCTTTGCAGGAAAAGAAATCTATACAAAGTATTTCGGCATTTTGGCCCACTATGCCGGATCTTTTGAGAGGTAAAATGAGCAATAGGTTTTATGATCATGATCAATATTTTTCTGATCACATGCTTTTTGGAAGATTCACGAAAGAAGAAGCGATTGATTTGTTAAAAATGGAACAAGAGGGGACAAGTGAACATAACATGACACTTTGGCATGCTTTCCAAACATATGTTTTAACGCACATTGACACTGTTCAAAAATGTTTCTTTGATGATGCATTTGATCAAGAAGAAATTCTCGAATTGCACAAAGCATATGATCAATATTCAGCTGAACGCGATCCAGCTCATGCCATGTTCAAGAAAGTCTTTGGAGAAAGCTTTGCAGATGGCTTCGTCTACGACTTTTTATTCGACTTGGCTCAACAAACGAAAATATAAATTACAAATGTAAGCTTTACTATATGTTCCTTTTAAATTAAGTATAACCGGCTACAGACACTTTATGTAATCAACGTGTAGCTCCAAAGTAATTGATCCAAGCCAGTAGATTTTTCGACGTAAAAGACAAGATGATGAATGCAATTTCACCATTGACATAGGGTCTGAAACAGCACTTCGCAAGCCATTGTAAGCCCAAAACTATTGCAAAGGAAAGATCCAATGCAAAAATGATGAATATGATTGCATAAACGAAGCCTGGTGGATCTCCTGTTGAAAGAGAATAGAAAACTAAAAGATTGTGAGATTGATTGAAATTGTAAGCAGACGTAATTGCTCGTAAAGAAAGTCACAATAACTCACAGTATCCCATAACTACAGTCCAGGAGAAGAAATGAGGGATGAAACCTAACCAATACAGATACCATCTGACTTTGTTGTGTTCAGATAGTCTGTTCTTCTTATTCTCCAATTCAAAGACTAAGCCAAATATCATAGTCATCGCTGTCAATCCAAAGTTCAGAAACTGCATATGCAAATCTGTTAATCCACTCAAAATACCAACTACGATTCTCATGATAGACGCTGAGAAAGCATATTCGATCCAACGAAACACGTTGTAATTTTTACTCAATTGACGCTCGTACACTCCTTTGAAGCAGGTACAGACAAGAAGATGGTCGAGAGCACTTAATCCCAAAAAGACTCCGTTCAACCAACCGACGTTTAGCTTGAAGGCCTCGACTGCGTTTGGACTTGTGACAGGGCCACCATTCCCAGCTGCTGGATAATTAGTGTAGAAAGAGAGATCATTCCCTGAATCAGAAGTAGCTGTCAAGGCAAAAATCGCGCCTGCACTAGCAGCTTGGAACACAGCAGCTGCGATGTTGAGGCGAAAAACTGTACGATATTTGTCAGGCGAAATTCCTGCTCTGTCAGTTGGAAGAGAGTGATGATCTTCTACAGTGTATTCTCTATCGTAGTCGTCATCATCCCTAGCAATTGGAGACACAGGCTCCTTGGGTTCAAGCTCTTGATTCCATCCAAAGAAACCCATCTTTGTTTTGTTTATGAGAGGAATGTTGATGTGAGTATGCAGTATGCACTAAACTTTTGCACTGAGGCTCACAATTATCGGAAGATCTTCGCGCTGAAAGTAAGAAGAAGGCAAAAATGGGAATGAGTTGATGAGTCGTGTAGAATACTTTGTTCTGACAGATGTCAAATTTTGAATTGGTGACGTCACCATTCTGACGGTCAAAAGCATCTGAACACTCTCCACAGCAAACAGTAAACAGCATCATAAAACCAATGTGAATGTTGATATGCATTCATTTCATTCAATATGACTATAAAAATATCAATCCTAGCTAGAGTAAGAGTCATGAGAATCGCTGAATACATTCTTCTTCTGCTAAGCATTCCTGCCTTTGCGTATTCATTCTCTGTTCAAAAGGCACGACCATCTGAACTAATCTTGCCAGATAATTCAAAGTCTCTCGTTTCTTCTACAGATAGCAATATCAAGACCAGGACTAATATTGTTTTTCCTGGAGGTGGTATATTCTTCTATTGGAAAGCTGGAGTTATTGAATATCTTAGGGAAAAAGGTTACAACTTGAACGATCCAAACGTGAGTCTTACTGGTGCATCAGCAGGGGCATTATGTGCTACTCTAACTGCACTAGGTATAAGTTTTGAAAAGGCAACTTCAGTTGCGTTAGAGAAGTCGCGAGAAGCACAGGTGTGGGATCGACCACTTGGTTTATATGGTATTTGGGGCGATATAGTATATGACTGGCTTGATGATTTAATCCCATCAAATGATTTGGAAAATCTTGAGAAGGTCAACGGGAAAGTTAACATTTTGATCACAAAGTTTCCTACTTTGGAAAAGGAGAAAGTAGATAACTTCACATCAAAAGAGGATTTGATTAGAGCAAATATGGCATCGGTTCATATTCCACTTTTTATGAATGGAAAGGTAATCACCAAATTTAGAGATTTGCCATATATCGATGGAAGCTTTCTATCACAAATAGGAGACTACAATAATGACAAGTCAGCCGTTATTTTAGACTGGAAGAAAGATCCAATACTTCGAGATAGGACTTTAGGTGATGCAGTTCAAGCTAGTGAAGATGGAATCTGGGATTTACTTGAAAGTGGAAGACGATTTGCAGTGAAAATGGAAAAGAGTGGCAAGTTTAGAAAACTAGAGTAACTATTGTAAATGTGGACTAATCACTTTGTCGTAGGTATATTATTTTACTTTGATATGAAACATTTAATCATTTTATTCGTCATCAAAAACTGCCATCAATGGCTCTTTGAATTCAAAAATCAGAATGAAGAAAAAAAGTGTTATGACAGTACGTACTGGATATTCCGAGCGTGAATACAGTTCCAAAAAATAGGTTATATCTCCTTTTCAAGTTGTGTCAACACATTGACCCTGATTGACACCTAATAAGAATTCTCATGTCACACGTTGCCTTTTTTTCGAATTGTTGAAGAGTGAGAAAGAATGAACTGTTATGTTTCAGAACACATCTACCATACCTAAAGCTTTGGACAACATTCTGTTTTAGCATAGGAGTAGAACTGCTTAATTCTTCACAAAGCATATCACGAAAAGCATTTTCTCCTTCCAAAGGCAAATCCTTGTTCTAAGAAAACAGACATTTTTGAGTTTTCTCAATTAAATTGAAACATTCTCTTTGACATAAGCAAAACTACCGGCAGTATCATTGTTATCCTAGTGCAATAAATATGATCTTGCAAGTCCAACTATCTACTTCATATCAATCTCCTAGCTATGGAAAACTAGGTCTGAGGAAGAAGAAAGCTCATAGCATTCAGAAGAGAAGTCCTGTTCTCGATTATTACAAAAAAGAAACTCGTCATTTTAGGTCCAGGGGAGGTATGAAATTACATCAGAATTCTTCCCCCTACCTAGGTTATATCAGACATGCACCTTCTCTCTCTATGGACTATGTCAGCTCGAAAGAAAGATTTCCTCTTCATAGCCAATCTAGTCCTTATGTAGGGTTTCTTCGACATGCTCCGCCAAGCGGTTCCGAGAAAAATACTAGGAAGTCTAAGAATATTGATGTTTTAGTTAACTACATGCGAAAGAATAGGTGCTGTGGTGGTCGTCTCATGGGAGGAAGTGAGAAAGATATTTCTTACTCTTTTTGCCACTGGTTTGAGACTACCCCATCAGCAGGCTTATTTCAATATTCATATCCATCAAAGCAGGTTCAGGTGTCTGAAACATACAACCCTCTTGATTCTCTTGAAATGTTGAACAAGCTAGCGCATTGGTTCCTTTTTCCTATTGCTAATGACATTGATGCTGGAAGATCTTTTGAAGGTGTGGAAGAGGGAGATCCTCTCTATAGGTTTGCTTCGTTTCTCTCGTCATTGATGAAACGCTTGTTCCAGAACAGATTTAGTCTTTCTATTGGGACTAACTTCAACGATACCCTTCAAATTGAGAGTAGCCATGGCGCGACCAGTGATACTCATATACAACAAAGCCAAGGAGGAAGTGTTATGTTTCAATCTATATCTAGTATTGATTCAGAAGAATTAAGATGCCAAAGTCCAACAGGAAATCACTTAGACATTGAAAGCATCCTCAGACTACCAACTATGACGTTTGAAGAAGAAAGTTCGAGTGAGGGAGTGTTCAGCTCTGCGAATACATATGATACAGATGGAGGACATACAATTAAATCAGAAGAAGGAGTAAAACCTAATCAGGATCGAGCGGGTCTAGAATGGAGCTGGATTACAGTTCCAAAAGATCCTTCTGAATCAGTTGGATCTCTTACTAGTATCGCACAAGAACACCCTGCTGAGTCTTACAAGGATGATAAATGTGTAATTTGCCTAGAAAATTTTCACAATGGGGATAAACTTCGCATTCTCCCATGTCAGCACAGGTTTCATACCAGCTGCATTGACAAATGGCTCTCTGGCTCGTTCTCCCATGACGACTGTGTCAATGCAATCTGCCCGACATGCAAAACGGACCCAACCATAGCTCCGGACTCAACTTTATCAAAAAATGTTGCATCCGTTACGTCATTTGGATCTGAAGTATCTCTTGTTGAATTTTGTGATGATGATTCAATGCAATCTATGGATCTGGATGGAGCTGTACCGAGCTGGTCTTTTAGAATGCTAGGGTCGAAAATTGCGCGTTGAAGAGGGAAAGTGTGATCTCAATGACAATATAAACACTTGCTTTAGAAACCAGTAATCCATCGTGAGATTTATCCATCTGTAATTATATTTAAAGTACGATTTTTGTTAAAATATTTCATGACCTTTTAAAAAAATCTACTCATCGCAAGGTATTTATGGTAGGCGAAAGTTTGGAACCATGACGTGAAATTTGTTGCAGAAAATATAAAGATACTTCCAGCTATAATTTGCAAAGCACGATTTGAAAGAAACATCTATTTGTTTTTTATAAAAATGATATGTCAATCCCAATGACCTATGGTCTAGTGATTTAACGTGTCTACAACGTACAAACGTCTCGTCGGTAATTCAACCATAAACCGAATGAAAAGGAAGTGAAGAATTAGAAGTTGTGTTGTTGTTGTTATTGTTGTATTCTTCATACCAATACAAGCATCTTTCCAATTCCTCTTGATTACCAGAATTATGAACATTGTTACCCGAACAGTGACCATGCGAAATGGGAAAGCTCTACATCAATTCCGTCATGGAAAACTCCTTGTAAAGAAATCATCACCTTTTCTTTCCAAACCTTGTGCATCTGTACAACATTCTATATTTCTTGGATCTTTAGCAACGTTACAGCCGAGTCGTTTCCATGCATCAAATGTAAACCCAAAGCGACCAAAAATAAGCTCTTCCAAATTGGGGGCAATATCTTCTATCGCGGTATTGTCACTAACGAAATCAAAGTCAATTCTAGCAGCTCTCAAGTTGACCAAATTTGCATCGCTGGGTTCAATGTTATTAACCGTAGGTGCATATACAAGCATATATGGGCTTCCATATGCATCTGGGATGGTAGGCCTAATATTTGTCCATGAGACTGGACACCTCTTGATGATGAGGAAAAAGGGGATACCATATAGCCCAATGATTTTTGTTCCATTTATGGGTGCAGCAATTGCTGCAAAAAAGCCTCCAAAGAACGCATATGATGATGCACTAATAGCATTAGCCGGGCCTGCATTGGGCAGTTTAGGGGCAGCAGGTGTATTTGGTGCAGGAATTTTGACCAACTCTCAGCTGTGTTTTGCTCTTGCTGACTTTGGATTCATGATTAACTTATTCAATTTGCTCCCAGTTGGTATGTTAGATGGTGGTAGAATTGGAAATGCACTCTCGCCATACGTCGGTGTTGCTGGGGTTGGACTTGCGGGCTCAATGATTTATACAGGGATGATTTCCAATCCTATCATCTATTTGATCACTCTTGCTGGAGGATATCAATCTGGAATGCGTTTATGGAATCAACACAAAGGAATCGTTGACACAACCCTACCTCGAAACTTTTACAATATATCACAAGCACAAAAGATGATAATTGGAGGAAGCTACTTTGGATTGATGGGATTGTTATTCTCTGCAATGGCTGTCAATAATGAGTACAAAAGGACACCAGAACAAATAAGATTCCAACAAAGAATAAATTCAGGAATGCTTGTTGATGGAAGTATAGAGAATATTCACCAGGACTACTAGGTTGACAATGATCATAAAGTGATATATTACACTTCGAATGTTCTCTAGTCTATTCTAATTTATTTATTCTAGTGTAAGATTATTTTCATCTTCACCTTCATCATGATCTATGTCCTTGTCAAACAGTGCTTTTACTTCTTTTTCGATTAGAACTCGTTTTATCTCTTTCACCTCCAAAATCTTTCTTACCATGACAAACCTTTGTCCTCCAGCATATTTATATTGACATCTATTTCAACATGTTTAGAGACATTCAAAAAGAACAAATTATTTCAAAAGTAACTTTCAAACAACTTACCTAGCTTTCTGGACTTGATATTCAGTTCCGTCGCCTACTTCTATGACATCACCGCAGTTTGTACTTTTATCTAAAGCAAACTCCCCTACAATTTTCTGCATACTTCCATCTTCGCCCCTTGAGTAGATTGAAGAGGCGATCGAGTCCTTGCCATTTACACCAAGTAAATTTGTTCGTCTCTTTCCAGATCCCTCTCCATTCTTCTTGTTTTTGTTTTTTTCAGCTGCTCGTTTCGTGTTTTCCTTTGCTTCCTTCTTCATTTTTGCATTGGAGGTGTATGGATCTGGAGTTTGGACTTTCACAAGGAATGGTAGGTTGTCTCTATTATCGAGCGTACGATAGTGTTTTCCATTCTTTTTCTTTCTCTTTACAGACGCCGATGTCGAAATGTCTCCATCTGTAATTGATGCCGACTCAGGATCTGCAAGCATATCACGGAGAAACATTTCTCTTGAGACAATCGTCTCTTCATCGTCTTCTGGCTTATCTGCATCATGTTTTTGCGCAAAAAGAGAAAAAGAATTGATTGTATTTGTTGATTCAAATGATGACTGGGCGACAAAAGCATTTGTAGTTGAAAATCCTTGGGAAACTCTAACTCCCAGTGCCAACAGCATACATTCTCGCGTCAAATTCTTCATCTCTTTCTACACGATGATTGTAGATGTTGCTTTGTTGCAATCGAATCAAGCGAAGAGGTAGGTGATAGGGCGAATGCTGAATAGAAAAGTGTGTGTGTGGCAAAGAATTTGCTGGGCTGTCGCTTTCTCCACTTTGTGACGCATTCGATGAAGGTTCATAACCTATGTATTGAAATTTTCATATAAACAGATTTGAGGACTAAGTAACGAGTACAATCGGAGGAAGTTCGAAAAAGGTTTGATTTCGAATAAGTCAGCTCCATTTTTTATCAGTCTCCTCTGAAAGTTTTCACCTTTTGAGCTAGCTTGGTAGTAGTAAAAAAGGCCATATGTATACTTCTTTAACCAGATGCATTGTCACTTGACATTGCTTGTGAGAGGTGGTACAAAAAAACAATGAAAAACACTCCCATTCCTTTCGAAAATGTAAAAGTAATAAATGACGATTAAGCAAAAGCATGTTGCTGATACTAGTTTTTTTGACATTTTAAATGATTATGAAATAGAGAGTGTGGTTGAAGATCCCATGACTTCTTTGGATCTTCTAGACTCGATCCTTGGTGCAAGTGTAGAGAGTGACACTTCCAATGACAGTAAAATCATAGATGGACCCCAGCATATTATTATGGGTGCAGGAGAAGAAAAACTCGAAAACTCAGTGAAAAGCATTACCATAGATACTAGTAAGGAGTTGGAAAAGGCTATTACACACTCAAATCTAAATTTTAGTGAAAAAGACAAATTTTTATCGTTGGCAATCAAAAGAATGAACATGGACTTGCGAGAAGATCCAGAATCAAAGAGTTATATCAAACTACGAGAAAAGACAAAGTCCATGACTGCTACTGATCAGGCTCCTATAAATATCATCAAGTCTCCTTCCGGGCGTGATGCGAAGGTAATCTTACGCGAATTCCTAGAAACTATTGACGCGCATATCAAACGATTGAATAGTGTGGAAGATGGCCAATACAATACCGATTCATACAATGCTACTTTTCTAAAGAAAGTAGATGCACTCCATAAAATTATCGTTGATGCGCATGAAGGAAATGACGTTGATATAGACGAGAATGTTACAAAAGTTGACCTATTTATAAAGTCTTTTCTAGCCAAGGCCAACCAGCGAGTTCTTTCTGTGAAGCAACTTTCTAGAGTTTCAGCACATTTGCAGAGTTTAGTAAGACCAAAAATCTTGTGCAAATATAACTATTGGACGTGTAAATTATGTAGAAAGAAGCAAATACCATTTGAACGGATGAAATGTCCAGTGTGCGGTCGTCCGAAAAGCAGTAAAACTTGTGATGCAGATCCAAAGCCAAAACAAATGAATGAGTCTGTAAAACACTTTTTGTCTATAAAGAAAAATGAAAGTGAGGATAATGTTGATAAGAAACAGAGAGATTACTATCTATTCAAAAAGAATGATTTGGACCTTGGTTTACGCACATCTCTAGTAGAAGATGCTCATGATGTGTTGGAGACCTTGAAAAGTACTCATTATGAAACTAAAATCTATTAAGAAAGAAGAAATGGTTGTTAACTAAGAGATAGTTGGGTAGATTTACACAATAGCATTGATTAGGAATATTGTCGACTTTCTACAAAAGAATTCGACCTCTAACAAGTTTGAATCAATCCCGTACAATGAATTCTCTTTTTGTCTTTTTTTGTTGTTATCGCGCATCTTCTATCTCCAAAACCACAACGCACATCACTATCGCCGAACGCCAAAAACTTTGTTTCGATTTAGCGAACATATATTATGAACATTCATTACATCTGTACAATTTCCCATTTATCAAATGATTAAAAAGAGACGTATAAAGAAGAGTAGTCTGAACTCTTTGCAGTCAGAAGATGCAGCAGCGTTGGGTGATTACGATAAAACTAGAAAACCACAACAGAAGAAGTCGGCATACCTAAACTATTTCGTTGTGTTTGCCACAATCATATTTCTAGAGGTCCACTTTTTCGATGATGATTTGGAAGCGGATTCTTCGTCTCTTTTTCGTGCCTTAAAGACTTTTCAAACTAATGAACGACTATCTCATCATCCGATGATTTTACAACTGGGCAATTCTTTCAACAAAGTCGACCGAATAGACGGTCTTCGTCACCTGAAATCTCGCAGAATCTCAACCTGGACAAAACAAGATGAGGCTATGCAGAAAAGGCTATGGAATGATGGACTTTATGAAAACCCTGATGGTGAATGGCTCTTACTTCCCGAGTATCATGACATGAAGGAATGTAAATCTATGCACACCTGGGCAACGAAATCGTTTCCTACATGTAATAATATTCATGAGACATCATTACATCATTCTATGGTTGACAATGAGTACTCTCGTTACTTAGCTCATGGTGCATTCAGAGCGGTGTATAAAATTCTTGACGTTGGAGATGAACCTGTGGCGTTCAAGACATTTCATGGACACAAAGTTTTAACAAAAGAATTTGAAGATGTACTAAAAGATGTTGAATACTTGTACACACCATTTTTCTACGATAAACATCGTGTGGATGCTTTGATTTATGAAAGAATGTCACCTAGTTCAAGGGTGATGGATATATATGGATACTGTGGCTTTGGTGGGTTCTTTGAGTTTGCTGATGGTGAGGTTCTAGAAGACGTTGTATTACAGGATCCAGAATCGGAAGATAAACGACCCTTGACTCGAAGGCAAAAATTATCTTTGGCCATCGAAGTTGCAGAAGCAGTAACAGATCTTCATACCATTGAGGGCAAAAATGGCTACGCAGCATTTATGCATGGTGATCTGAGTCTCAGTCAATTTGTACGAGTCGGTGGTAGATTTAAACTCAATGATTTCAACAGGGGGCATATCTTCTACTGGAATGAAGAAAAGCAATCTACATGCCCCTATCCTTGGGACGAAGGGCATCAGGGGACTCAGCGCGCGCCAGAGGAATATTTTGTACAGCCTTTGAATGAAAAAGTAGATGTCTACACCCTGGGAAACATCATCTACAGTATTGTATTTAGTATTGAATCTTATTCTGACTTCAGACTAGAAAGTAAAGACATAGTCAAACTCATCAAGAAAGGGAAACTGCCAAAGTTTAGTAATGATTTTAGGAATAGTGACCATGCAATAGATAGAGCATTTTACAAAGCCATGATGATGTGTAATAGATATAAACCAGAAGATAGAGCTAAAGCTTCGGAAGTTCGTGACTACTTGAAGAAAAAGTATAGAAAATATTACGGCAAAGATAGGAAAACAGATGAAGACATGTAAATTTTATAATTGGAAAATAAAGATGTGAAGCTAGCCACTCGTATTTTAGATCTAGTCTTGATAACGTGTTGGGGCTGGAATTGAATATTGGTATTGATCTCTTGTTTTGTCTTCCATTTTCATCATTGAAAATCTTCCTAGTTTTGATCTTTTGATATCCCCTGTGTATGACACATTTTCTATCCACGCCTCGCCAGCGACAGAAAGTACTGTTTCGTCGTTATTGCTATCTATCTCTGTATTGGCAATATTATTCATTCCGAATGACGATGATGAAAATAATTCCCTTGCATTCTCCCTAGAAATAGACTCTGCTGAAGCGATTGCTCCTCTTTTCACTTCCCCTTCCATTACAAGAATCTGATCCTTAGCTGGTGGTATGAGTAATCTGACTCTTAATCTTGTTTGAACTACCGGTTCTGATCCTTCATCGTCTTCATCTTCGCCACACCATTCAGCTGAAAAGATCTTCCAAGTTCCTCCAGCTGCTCTGTGTCCGTTTTGAACATCAAGGATTGGGCCTCCAGCAGTCGTTCCATCAATTCGAAGGATCAGGTTTTCATTTTTGGAGGATGGAGACGAAGTTGAAGCATCTCCGAAGTACTCTTCTTCGTCCATGACAGATCCTGTTGGAGTTGAAAGTAACTTCCAAATCCCAGCAAAGTGTTCGTCTGATGGGTATGGAGCAGTTATCTGTTGTATTGGGACTGATTTCTGTTCCACAGCTGCTGCCATTGTTACCCGCTCTTTCCAATTCTTCAAAATTGGATTGTCCTTTGGTAGTGGTTTCTTCTTTTTTGGTGTATTAGACCAGTCACCAGTTTTAATAGGTTTGGCGATACTATCGATAATTTCCTTAGTTTTCGAAGTGTCGATGTTGTCTTTTGTCGCCTCGTCGTTTTTTCCCTGTACATCAATTGACGTCCTCTTGAGTTCTTCACGGGTCTCTTCTTTGATGCTTTCTGCGATTTCATTCACAGTTTCTGCCTGGTCGGGAGATAAATCGTAAACTGTTTCTAGCATCCGTCTATCTGCAGTAGATTTAAAGTTTGCAAATTGTTTTTCAAACTTTTGCTCTTCATCATTTTCATCAAATGTATCAAAATCCATGGAAATCTCGCTGTCATCCCTTCGCATGCGATCGTATTTCCTATCTTCATCTTCTTCTCTCTTCAATTGGGAATTTCCATCTGGTAGTTTTGTTTTGAGGTGTGGAATGTAAAATGCATTTTCAGAGACACCAGCTTGACTTGTTCTACCATACACTGCTATTTCTCGCAATCTAACCCCTTTGCCGTTACAAAGTTTATCATCCCACCATTTGTACCAAAATATAGGAGATATTCCATTCCCTCCTTCTTCTGGTTTACGAACATAACATGCTTTCGCTTCGTCACTATATTCCTCCCAGTTGCCATCACTACCTTTTGGATTTGGAAGAGTATCGACAAAGTCAGATGGAAGTCTCATAAATGGAATTCTTGGTCGCCAAGTGACACCATCATCATTCAAACCTCCATTTTTACCTTGTGGCTCATCCGGAGGTAAATAGGCTTTCCATCCCCTCTTCTCGATCTGAAGTATGATTTCATTCATCATTTCCCGAAGTAGAGGTGTAGCATTCTCCTCTGTGCCAATAGCATGAAGGATATTATTAGCATCGCCATCAATTTCAAGGCCTTCAAATTTTATTAGAAGTGGTTGAACATTAGCACTGTTTCTTCCTTCACGTGCATCTACATCATCGTCTACTTCTCTGTCAAGCATTGAATTCGAAGAATATATATATTTTTGCACCGCATCATTCACAATTTCATTAATAGCTTTGGTATTTGGATCCCTACTTGTTAATAGAGTTTCGGTATCTTCATCATCTTCCATGGAAAACATTGCATTTGTAGCAGCAACTCCAGACTTTCTACCGAACAAGTCATCAGTTGAGATACCTCTTTCGTCACGCGATTTATGATTTGTATCAACAAGTAACAATGGCATTCGCATGACAATTGGAGCAATACAAGCCTGAATCAATAAGGGACAGTTATAGAGGATTCCTCTCTGAATGGACTCCAGTTCTATTTGTAAGTCATGATTCTGTTCAAGTGGAATAGCTATCATATGTGTGCATATATTGGAAGGAGAGTTTGGATTTCCTGGTGGATTCAATATGTCGTTCACAAATTCTTCAGATCCATCTCCGAAACTGTGAAGAATTGATGACCTATAAGAAACTATAAGGTTTGATGTGGATTTATTTTGTTTTGTGATGGGTACTCTTGATGAAGTAAAACTATTTATGAAGCTGTTTCCACCCTGAAAAATGAGAAACAGCGCTAGGGTTGCAGTTGAGAGTCTCATCTTGACTTCAGTTAAAAGTATGGAGTGCGTGATTATCAATGTGTATTCGATGCTGAGAGCAATGCGGGTAAGTTATTATTTTCCTCGTGGAACATAATAGGTCGTCGTCATCTTTTTCTTTGGATGTGGTGGAGTGATGATGGCCATTCGTTTACAAAATGGCGTGCGATGAAGCCGTTATCGGTCGGTTTTACCAGGAATGATGAGTGATGAGTTGTTTGTTGTTTGCATAATAATTTACAATACTTCAAGAATCTTTCTCACTGTGTTTTATTGCAAGGTTCACACAGTCAGTATATCCATACGCATTTTCATACTGTAATCGAAAAGGTTGTATTGAGGTAGCAACAGGAAATCTGAAAAAGGGTGGTAGAATGGAGAAATCGACGTCACAAGACAGAGGGAAAAGCAAACTTTTAGATGGACCATGTTCAGAACTATACAAGCTGTTGGGAAAATGTGCCATAGAAAAAGGAATTGATGTGAATAATATGAAGATGAAACTTGAAGCATGTCCATCAGAGACTGATGGTTTGATCAAATGTATGAATAAGAATCCAAAGTACTTCTTTTCATAGCGGCTGTTTATTGTGTGATGATACCATTACAATGTATTGGTGTATAGTAACGAAAAAGATGAGGTTTCAAGGACCACTAGTTGAATGGAACTCTCTCGGACACTGTGGAATAGAATTATAATCATGGTAGATTTCAATCACTGCCAAACTCCAAACATATTTTTAAAACAATATTTTTATAAAAAAAAACGTTCTTATCCAAACCTATCATTGCATCACCTCTTTCACTCTAACACATAAAAGTTAGGTCGAAAGGAATCATTCCATTCTTCGAAAAGTAACATACTCGTATATTTTATAATATGTATTCACCTGTCACTATTTAACCAATTTTTTAAAAGGGAATAATTAATAGGCGACCATCACTATATGGCTAGAGAAGAGATGTTTAATAGTGAGAAACCCTCCATCCCCCTCCTAGTACTACTCGTACTCTACTACTACGAGCTAGCTACCCCACGGCCGCATGTTCATTGTGTGTCATGTTCAATGTTCCATCAACACTCAACACAAAAGCTACTGTACTGTAATAGTGAACATCGGCTTTGATCCTAATTTGGTATTCATCAGATATCACCCAGATTCCATATAGAGTTTGTATTCAAGAAAAGTCAAAGCAGTGACGGTTGTAAATTGGTCAAAATCAGAAGTATAGTCAATAGAAAACGATTACTTCTTCTTCTTCTTCAAGTTCAAAGTTGACACCACTTGAAGTACTGCATGCACTTTAGACTGCTACATTCTGTAATTCTGTAAAGGGAAAAGAGTCAAGTATAGCATCTCAATTTCTTATTAATTACACTATGGATTCGAATACAGAATCTAGTGATCTCTCCCATTCAGGAGGTGGGTCATCTGAAAGTCATCACGATGGAAATGAAGTTGACATTGCTCTTCTTGAATCCATCTTCCATGATGAAATGATGATGATGGAAAACAACAATCTCTACAATTGGGATGACAATGCATTCAGTCAAGCACCTAATAATTCTGCTATGAATACGAATTCTCAGATATCTACGCCTGCACCAGCACCTGTCGCTACTGTTCCGCAGCAACAGCCAAATGTGCAGTACAATCAGCAGTCACAACACATAAATATAGCTCCAGCTCCAATTCAGAGTCAGCAAAGTGTGCAAGTAAACAGTGTGTCTCAGAATGGTAGAGTAAATATACAAGCTTCACCTATTCGTGTTCAACAAGGTGCACAGTCGAATCAGCAGCAGCAGCAACAACACTTGGTCGAAATACAGCCACGGCAAAGTCAACAGCAAATTCAGCCAAATCCTGTTCAAACACAACAACGAACAATACATGTGAACCAAGGTGTACAACAGGTACAATCTCAAAATAGTCAATACCAACCCAAAGGCATCCGACACAATGTACAACCACAAACGGTGGTTCATACAACATCTGTCCCAGTACAAGCAAATGCCCAAGTTCACGTCATAAATTCTAATTTGAACCACCATCCAGCAGGAAATGTGAATATAGCTCCAATGCCAGCTACAGTGACAACTCAACCTCAAACAACTTATTATACTCAGCAAGGGCAACATCAACCACAACCGACCCCTGTGACGTATACCAATGTTAACGTCAATATCCAAGCAGCTTCTGCACCTCATCAGCCACAAACTGTAAATACTAATCAGGCGCAACTCTCGCATGTACCTCAACACCAACAGCAACAGCAGCATACTGCAGCTAGTTCTCAATCGCAACATTTGAATATTGCACCTGCGAATTCGAAGCCTCAACAAAATTTGACTCCAGTTGCAGCGCCAGCTGCAAACCAGCCACAATATGTGACTCCTCAACAGGCTACTCAACGACAGCATGCACAAGTGCAAGCACCTAGTTCTCAGCAGCAGCAACCCCAACAAGTACAACAAAACTTTGTACAGCAACAGCAGCAGGTTCAACCACAGCAAGTACAATCACAGCAACCCCAACAAGTACAATCACAGCAAGGACAGCAGGTTCAGCCACAGCAAGTACAATCACAGCAACAACAAGTTCAGATGCAACAGAGAGTAGCGCCTCAGCAACAGACGATGCAGAGCCAACAAACCAGGCCACAGCAGGGTCAGCAAGTGAATGTACAGTCAAGACCAATGGCCCCAATTCTTCAAGCTCCTTCTGCACAAGTTTCTGTTACTCATGCTCCAGTACACGCTGCTTCTGCTCACGCACCTTCTCAGCCTCAGTATGTGACTCAGTACGTCCAAACTAATCAAACTGTTCAAGCTCAGGCAAATGGAATGGCTAAACAACAGCAAAGGATAGTTCAACAACAAGTATATGTACAACAGCCGCAACAACAGGCAATACAGCATCAGCAACAATTGACATCAAGAAGGCCCAGTGTAACAGTTAGTTCAAACCAGGTACAGGCGCAATATGTCAATGCTCATGGTGCCAATGTTACTTACATGACACCAACGATGCATCAACAACCACATATTACTCATCAGCATCCACAAGCTATGAAACCTGTTTTATCTCACACTCAGAATCCCACAGCTAATTTACCTGCTATGTCAGGAGCAATGCCTTTGTCCAATCCTATCCATTCATCTCAACAGATTTTAAGTCAACAAGCCAAGGCTACAAATCTAGTCAGCCAGTTTCAAACACTCGCATCTAGGCTTGGACTTTCTCTTCCACATAATTTTCTCGAAGATTTAACAACTGCTGCAACCCAAAGGGAAGCAGGTGAAGTTGTTACAAAATCCATGCTTCAACTTATTCGTGATGATGCCAAAGATACACCTGTTTTCATGAAACAATTGCAAGATACAGCAGAGGCCGCAATATCTGCGGTCGATAGTCGGAAACGGAAGCAGGGCGATATAGAGACTAAGATAGAACCAATCCCTGTACGTCGAAAGAAGAAGCCGACAAAAGAAGATTGCGAAGAGAAGTTGAAACTTTTGAAAGAGGAAAACGAAACTTTAAAGAGACATCTCGATATGGTGCGAAATAAGAAGGCTCGTTTCGAAGCAGAGAGGCATGCTCAAGAAAAGAAAATGAAAGAGCTAGTGATGCTTTCGGCGAAGGGCGATAATGAGTTATGGCAAAAAGAGTTGAAAGGAAATCTCGCGCAATTTTCAGAGACATATTCGGATTATGGTAAGCATCGTCGAGATGAGCTTTTCTTCCATTTGAATCAACTTGAAAAACTAGCAGCTCCTACTACTTTCACAAAAATGTCTCTTTGGACTTTGGGTCAGAAAGAGTCCTTTTTCACAAATCCAAATAACCATCCAATCTCAGGTATTCTTCGAAAAGAGTTGGATATCACTCCTGCTCAAGGTCGGAAAATTTTGGCACAAAGATCAAAGATACAAAAATTATGTCAAAACATAGAAGAAGTTCTTCAACTAATTGCAAATTTGAAGGCTATTTGTCAAAAGAAACAGAAGCTTTTTGGGGATAGAATGACCAAATGCCAAGAAATTTTAACTCCTGAGCAAGTTACGAAGCTCTTAGTTTGGATTGATGACCATGCTAACATTCTAGATGAACATTGTCCCGGCTGGAGTAGCATGAGAGTCAGAGACTCAGATGAGACTAGTGATTACGATGATGAAGAAGATGATGATGACGATGGCAAAAATGACATTGAAACCGCAACTTCTTCCGAAAGTCCAAGTTCTAGTGGTGCTGAGGATGCAAAAGTTGAAGTCAAAAATGAAGAGGATTGATTGTAGCGTTGTTATTATAAAAAATATTTATTATTTCTATTATTTCGAGTCCCAACTAGCTGCTTCTTATGACAAGGGTACATTTAGTTCATTTTCCAGGACAGAAAAATGACGGAGGTGTGACTCAGTGTTGTCGTATGATAATGGCTTCTTCGCGAATAATACAAAATACCCACCCTCGCTCTCTCGCTCTACACAAACATAAAAAAATATAAAAAATGATAAGAACACTTTTGTGTTTACTTCTAGTAAACTACTCCTCTGCCTTCTCGGCGTCTATTGCAGCAAAACCATCCATATATGATGGCCTAGATTCTACTCCTCTTTTGAGAGCAGCAGATGGTGAATCTATCGTTCTGACAAAACAATGGAGGCAAAACACGCCCTTCGGAATAGCTGATGAAACTGCAGTCTGTGCATTCTTAAGGTATGTTCGACCGTATTTTCTGGAACCTTCACTTTCATTGAGTGTGACTAAAACGCTTATTTCAATTGCGTGTTACAAATAGACACTTTGGGTGATTCCTATGCTGGGAGCATGCATCTCAACTCCGTGATGTAATTCTTCCAGCTGCACAAAAAGATGGAAATACAAAATTGTTTTTCATCGGAATTGGATCTGCAGAAGCTGCAAAAGAATTTGCAGACAATCTAAACATTGACGCAACGATTTGTTTTGCAGACCAAGACGGAAAGATTGGAGATGAATTGGCTTTGGAACAGGGATTGAAAACGATGTGGAACCCACCTGCAGTTGATCAAATGATGGGTAGAAATGATGAAGATTCATTGAAAGAACTTGGAGAGTCATTTAAGAATGCGGTGGACAATATTGGTTTCAAGAAATTGGCTCCAGAACAAATGAAAGATACACTTAGACAAGGTGGAACTTTTATTTTCAGGGGCAACAAATTAATATTTGAACATTACGATGAAAAGGTCGGTGATAATTGCTCAATGGATAGCATTTTGCAAGTTTTGTAGAGACAAAGTTTCAAGAGGAAGTGACATGTAGATTACAGAACGGAATCTTTGAAGTTTTCTAGTTGTAGCAACATTGACAAGTGGATGAATGACAGTTTCCTTTATGAATGCATCCTGTGAATGTACACATGTAGAGGAAACTTGAAAATCTCAAACAATTTGAAACAACAGAGTAAATAAAGATTAGCCTGTAATTACTGAAATATAATACCTTTTGTAGACATAATATATGAACGGTGTTGCCAATACAATACAGACATAGAATTAATTGAGCATACGAGTAGTATGTATGTAGAAGAAACAGTATGTAGTTGTCAAATTGTTGTTGGTCCAAGAAGTTCCGGCAGTTGTCTTCATAAGAATTCTTGATCATTTTCCAGTTCTCCAGGGTACCTGTAGTACCGGTAGCACCTATGTAGGCGATGGAATTGCTCTTCAATCGGTTGTATTTGCATTGATCTTCATAACTCATAACACGTTTTCTATTTTCCATACAGACCCCTCTTACGTGTTCATTCTTCGCGCGAGTTTTGGGTCTTCACCAGCCATTGATTTATGCATTTTGTGAGGATGGATGCCTCATCATTCTTTGAATTTCTGTCTATAGCTATTTTTCTATGAATTATGACGTAATAAAAGCCTTTTAAAGTGACGTAGGCAAAAAGGGTGATATCTTGAACAATTCTGATTGGCTATGGGATTGGCAGGAAATTCTCCACTTTTCAAACAATTCTTTTTCCTTTTCCTGGTTGGAGTTGAAATGGTGCATACCTTGCCACTCACAGTTATTATTTTCGACACTATCAAAAGCTTTTCACAATAAAACCGACAAAATTCTACAACATGAAACTTTTATCAATAAACGCTTCAATTCTTTCACTGTTACTCTCGACACTCCCTGAATATGGAGCAGCCTTCGTTCAACCACAAGGTCAATTCAAAGTCATGGTGTCAACCGACATAACGAGGGGCTCGACGACATTACATATGATGAACGACAAAAGAACAAACACAAAAGATTTTTCAAGTTCTAAGAAAAACATTCTATCAGCTTCGACGATATCAGATGATAGCTTCTCTAGCTTTGAGGATGATGAATCTCCACTGCTGAGCTGGATGCCAGAACAAAGTACGGACATGAAGAAATTTGCAGCTATAGTTTCTGCTGCTCTACTAATCACCTCAAATACTGTAGGAGCCTCTATGATGGTACTACCTGGTTTAGCTCAAGGACCAGGGATGATCACCTCCAGCTGTATATTCTTTGCAGTGTACCTAGTGAACTTACTATCAGGTTTGCTGATTGCAGAAGTTGCAATCAACCAATATGAATCTTCCAAAGGATCATCGTGTGAAGTTCCGTCTTCATTCAAAGAGTTTGCAGATGCAAATTTACAAAGTAATTTGGCTGGAAATATGATATCAGCAATATCATTATTCATCAACACGTGTGTACTTTCGTATGATCTCGTGACTGCTGGAAGATTAACGAACCAAGCAATCACAAGCGAATTCTCGAAAAATATCGCTGGAAATGATATAGTGAATGCTTTGCAATCCTTTGATTCAGCAGGAATATCGATTGCTGCCGCATTCTTTGTACTACTTGTATCCACACAAAGTGGAGCTGCTTTATCGAGCATCGCGTCCATCTGTTGCATGACATTATTTGCATGCTTTGCAGGCCTGGTGTTACCAGGACTTGCAATGATTCATGATCCGTTGGCTACATTTGCAGCAAAAGGAACCAGTGAATTTGGAGGAGAAATCTTTATGCACGATATCTCAAACTTAGTGCCAGTTCTTTTGACTGCCATGGTGTACCAAAATATTGTGCCTACAATAGTCAAGAGACTCAACTATGACCGCGAGCTATCCACCAAGGCAATCATTGGAGGGTCTGCAATTCCTATGATCATGTATATCCTATTTTGTTTCACTGTCTTGGGAGGTGGAGCTTTGCCAGGAGCTGGAAGTGGAAATATGTTTCTAACCGGAATCACTACTGCTAGTGTATTTGGGAGTGCAACAGCGTGTGTGATTTCAATCTCTGAGGAGATTGGAGTGTTTTTCGACTCAATGAAGAACGAAAAAGAATGCGAATTGATAGAAGCACCTTCAGAAGAAAACGTCAACGTTGACGAAACTGCTTCATTTCCTTCGGTGGCCCTATCAATTGCTGCACCTCTGGTAGCTGGGATTTTCTTTGCAGAAGGTGATGGATTTGTGCAAGCTCTCTCGGTAGCTGGATCGTATGGATCACCTCTTCTATATGGAGTCGTGCCTGTTGTACTTGCGTTTTCTCAGAGAAATGCTATCTTTGATGAAATTGAGAAGATGGACGTTGGCATAGTCGAGAATACAAAGGTGACTTTGAGTAAGATTTTCAATGATGAAAGTGACAGAGAGAAGCAAATTATTCCAGGTGGTGTAGTTCCACCAATGGCACTATTCACAGGGGCTACATATTTGATTTCATCGCACCTCATCCAAGATGTCTCAAGTGTCTTTTCATCATGAACATCATTTCACAACTTGTACTTTAGGAGATAGGCTTACTAGTTATAAATTAAAAAATAAAAACACTTCATATAATAATCACATCTGTTTGCTAATGACTATTAAGTAAACTATTATTACAAGCATTCTCAGTTGTACTGTAGATATACATGTACATCATTTCATGATCAAGTTCTATTTATACTCATTGCAGAAAGCAGTGTAATGGTCCCGTACAGCACCAACTACCCGGACCATCTCTTCTTCAGAAGGCAAGAAAGTGGTGCGGAATCCATGTCTCCCTTCCTCTTGTCCAAATCCTGATGCTGGGACTACACAAATACCGGTCTTCTCTAATAAAGATACGGCGTATAATGTATCAACTGGCATTCCGGTCTTTTTAGCATATTTGATAGCTCCCTGTGGCATCTCCACCCGTGGGAAACAATACATTGATCCAGCAACAGTTTGACATGAAAACCCTGGAATCTTATTGAACCCATCGCTTACAATACTTGCACGTTTAGCAAGACTCTCAAAAATTGCATTTTTTTCTGATTCGTGTTTTTCGTATGAAGCGTCACCCTTCTTTGGTCCATTAACCATTAAACTGGTCATGATTTGTCCCGGAGTATTACTGCATAAATGTGATGATGCAAGCTTGTATAATTGATCTCTCACTGCAGAATCGAAACCCATCAATTCCATGTAGCCGCCGCGACGTCCGCATTCCCCATACAAACCCTTCGACGTGGAATGAAATGATACTAGTTCCAACCCAGACTGGTCTAATCCTATGTCTCTAGCAGCACGTCTGCAACTGTAAAACTCTGCATCTTCACGATATACATTCTCCTGGTATACTTCATCTGCGAGCAGTAAAAGGTTATGCTTTGAACAGAATTTCAATATATCTTGGATAGCCTTCTTGTTAAGAACTTGACCGGTAGGATTTCCAGGATTGATTAAAACGAAACTATTTACGTCGACACCTTCTTTCTTTGCCTGAGCAAGAGCACGTTCTAATTCAGCTACATTCATGTCCCAACCCTTATTCTCATCTAAATAGTACCCAACCTGTGTACCCCCAAATCGATCTATCGTAGCAGAGTATATTGGATACTGTGGAATAGGAATCATGATGCCGCTGTAAAATTACAGTGAGAAATTGTCACTACAAAATAAAATTACCAAATATCAACTCTCTTGCGATCATAACCTACCTCTTTGGACTGGAAATCAGAGCATTCAAAATCATTTCAATACCAGAACTAGCTCCATTGGTCATGAAAATACACTTTGGGTCCACAGAACCCTTCTTCAGATCATCTCTTTCTTCAATAAAGTCGCATATCTCTTGACGAAATTGAAGCGGCCCTTGACTATGTGTATATGCTCCAGTCCCATGACCATCAAGTGCATCCTTAATCTGACGAGCTCTAGCAATAGCATCAGAAGGAAACATCTTTTCAACATCTGGATGATCAATACCGAACTCATTTGGAAGATCTGCCAAAGCCAATACCTGTCTCGGCCAAGTCAGTGGCTTCTGTCCAACAGAATGTGGGTTGCCAATATTTGTATAAACAATGTGGTCGAAATTAAATGTTCCCTTTGGTGACGATTTCAAAAGTGTATTGATTTCATCAGCCTTAATGACTACCTTTCCACGAACTGCGTATTCCATGTTCCTCAGTTTTTGACACATTGAGTCCTCTGTCAGTCTCTTTGTTGGAACAACTAAATTTTCATTAGATTTGTTAGATCTTGTCAAATAAGAGTGAAATTTAGGAATTATACTACTACATACCTTCCTTGAAGAAGCTTGTGGATGCTGCGACGTTCAGTGTTAATGATGAAAGCAGCCAAGATTGCAACAATGTATTCAATTTCATTTTCAAAAATATAATAACTTTCTTCAGAAATATAATTAGGGTTGTAAGTGAGATTTAGGAATGAGTGCGCTATTTCCAATTCAGATTTCTTCAGGTTGTAGAAGAACTGATTAAAAGATCGCAATTCGTAAGTTGTCAAGTGATTTTTGAAATGATGAGGTGATGCGATCTTCAACCACACCAAAAGAATTTGATGGAGACGAGGGATGAATGCGAACGCATCTATGTCCTTATATTTGCCGACTTGGGAGATTTTAAGTATTACTAAGCCTTCACGGTTTGATTTGACATCGTGACTGTCATTGGTAATGTATGTTCGAGCCCATGTTTTGTTATGGAAATGCACGCCAGTCCTTCTTTCTTCTTCATGGTTTACAGTAAACTCGACTCACTTTCAACTATGCATTATAAAATAGTAAGGTATGCGAAAAACATCAGCAGTAGCGGTATTCATGTTTTTAATTAAACTAACTTGAAAGTCTAATGTATCCATCTACCTATTCTTTTTATTTCATATACACACAAAAGTAAACCAATTTCTTACTTTGGAATCTTGGTATTTTACTTACTTTAGAGATATTTCAAAGGAATAAAATAGTATCTTCTAACAATGTTACGACCATACGTTAAAATCACTGAAGAATCCTTACTAAATTTAGGTACGAGTAGGTACAAATCTGTTAGTTATACAATAGATCTGTCACTCATTTGAAGTTCTAGATCGTGTCCTTCCTCTCTATTAGCATCCGAAATTTGATCTACAGCATCGGCTAAATTTCTTGACCTTCTCCTTGCATCGTCTTCTGCCTCTTTCACAAGCATATAATATTGAATTCCTCTAACAAAAAACATGACCCAAAGGAAAAAGGGAAGCGCTATCGCAAACAAAGCATCAGAAAATACTTTGCCACTTTCATAATCTGCCTCAGTTTCTCGAGATTTCAGTATGTCAAAATCACACCAAAATAAGTAGCTGCTCCATGAAACTCCTAAAATAAAGAGTAGAACCACGAATCGACGTGTCAAAGACAGAGAAATCTGTTCCGAAGTGGATTTAATGCCTAGGAGAGCAACATATGTACCCAAGGTACAAATTCCAGCTTCCAGATAGTAACGATCTTGCCATTGTGGTAATTCTTCATCATAATCGCTACCATTACTGTTTGACATTCCGGGTAATCTTGTATCTGTTGGATCACCAGGCGGTATGACTACGGATGAGTCTGATGGATCTATAGGCGGCGCAGCCCAAATGGAAAAGTCACGAAGTAATGTCATGGTTGAATACATCAAAAGCAAAAATGAAAGCAGCCGAATACGGTGCATAGTCTCATAGGCTTCATGTGTGGATAAAATCAATATCGATGACTGCATGTCAAGCTCATTTGAATCCATAACTATCTGTGGCACATGAGCACCTGGGCTTTGTACTCCATTATTATTCTCCGTAGTGCTATTGCTTTGATTTTCTTGAGTGCCATTTGCATCGCTTGATTCTTGAATGACAACTGTTGGTTTAGGGAACAAATGTACAATACTGCCATCGGTAATTTTATGATCCGTGATTAAATTCTCATCTCTTAATAATTGCCCCATACATATGAGTCGCTGTTTCTCTGGTGGTATAGAATGAACCTCATGTCCTCTCTCTTTCAACTCAAGAACTGTGCTATCCGAGGCTAAGTTTATTTGAAACTTGTTCTGAGCAGAATCTAGTATCGTTACAATTATTTGGTCTGATGGAGTTCCAGAAGTGTCGTTTTCATCGTTCTGTTCTCCTGAAGCTGCAGTGTTTACCCGATCAAATTTTCTTCGCGCTGGCCGCCGTTGCTGTGAATTCACTGTGTTTTGATTGTTTGAAGATGTCATATCTCTATTAGCTAGACTGAAAATTGCACAAATTGAAATTGTTTGTTGATTTGTTACGAGTAAGAGTATCAACAAGAAGAGGAGGGATCTCAAAAATTGTTCGGAACGTTCTGCGCTTCTACGCTGACAAAGTCCTCTTACGACATTTTCTATCGTGTCATTTTTCAAAAATTCTTTTCAACTTTCCAACTTTTTCTTTGATCGCTTGCTTTGATTTTTACACGCTTTTCTAATATCAACTATTTTGTCATATTAATATTTTTACCATTTTATAGTACTCTAACGTAATGTGGGACAATACAAAAGCTTTCTTCTTTCAATAATCCTAAGCAAGACGACCAGAAGGAGCTCTGTAATTCCCGTCTACAGTCTGTGACCTTGCCATCATGATTCCACTGTTTTGTCTGCCCATTCCGACTGGTGATCCATTTGCAAGAAATTCAGCCTTGTCTTCAACTTGTTTTCTCAGCGTGTTTGCGTAAACCAATATTCCAATAAGTGATGCCAGAAGAAAAAGGATACCGAAAACCTGTCCCTTAGTTACGACATCTCTTGTCTTAAGGGAAGAATATTGATACTGGTTGTATTTGTTGTCTTGACTGAAAGATGTAGGATCAACATAAATGTATCCATATTCGTCATAGGTACCAGTAACAACTGTTGCTATGAAAGAACATACAGAATACTCGTTATCCTCTTGTTGGTATGATTGATAAGATTTCGAAGTAGCTCCACCGATGTGTCTGTTACACTTTGCTGCATTCCCATATAGAGTTTCACAAACCTCGGTAATCGCATCTGCGTCATTGTTATCATTAGCGCTTTGAAATGCCAAACTCTGAAAAACAGGAGTTGAAAATTAGAATTGCAAGCAAGAGCAAATGATTGCAGTCAAGACAACTGAAAATACTTACACTCTCTTTACATGGAATGCAGTCAGTTTCATAGTATTCTAACAAGCTATCAGAACTGATTGTGAGCCCAGTAAGAGTTCCAATATCATACTTATTCCCAGCATAGTTTGAACAATATTCATCTGTGAAAGCACCAAGAACAATGGTCTGCTTATCACTAGCACAATGTGGTCCTAGGTAAATGGTCAAACCATTATTTACTTGATATGCTTTGCAGTTAAAGAACTTGCTGTAATCCACGTGGTCATTATTCTGACAAACATCGCTGTATCCTTTGCATTTATTTTCATACTCGCATGTAACTCCTGCAGCATCGTCTCCTGCAGCTGCATCATCCCCTGCAGCAGCGTCGTCTCCAGCGAGATCACGATAATAATTATTTTTGTTGTTATCATCGTCTTCTGGACAATATGTCTCACAATATTCGCAGTATCTCTCTAGTTCTTCTGCTCTGTAGTCAGCAATGATGTTTCCCCATGTAGCAATTGGAACCATATATTCTCCATAATCACTCATGCAACCATAAGAAGAAGTGTCGCTACAAGAACTGCTTGGACAAAGGCGGAATACAGCATACTGATCAGTTTCAAAAATTGTGGTGGCATCTTCATCTTGTGCAAGATCATCAGAATAGGTTGCGATAGAGGAGCATCCTGCATACTTTAGAGAATAAGATGAAATGTCAAACCCGTATCCATTGTAGGCATCATCGTCACCTGCATAATATGCAAGGTCACGCTTTGATTCCTTTACTGAATCAGCTGGAACAGCAGCATCAATGAGAGCCTTCTGTAGGCGAAGTTTACGCTCCCTGTTGTTCACATCAACAATCTTTGCGGAACGCATAGCTTGCATAAACTCATTTTTTGTGATCTTTGCTGCTTCTGTAATTCCACTGAAAAATGGGGTCAAAACCAATGCAAGTGATGGTTGAAACTTCATATTAGAATCAATTTCAGATATCTTGTGATGAATAAATAGACCTGTGAAAAGTATTAGATATGATGTGTATTCGTAATGTTTCTTCTTCTTTTTGAAGGCTGGCTCGGTCGTGTAGACGGCTAAGAATAAAAATAGGCGATCACTCAACGGACAAGGCTCTCTCTCTTGGCATGTTCCCTAGCTATATGTCCGAAGTTCTCACGTGCGTGGTGGTGGTGTGCGGAAAAAATGGATGAGAGTGAGAATGTGTGAAGGTAGGACAAGGTAGTTAGTTAAGTTGGTAATGGTGCACCTCTCTATTCTTCGACAAAAATTTTCTCTCTTCCAACTACAATCGAAGAGATCCAAGACAATACCCGAGGCATATATAAAAACTCGCATTTTTGGATAACAATGGCTTCTGGAGTCCGAATCACAATGACCAAGGTAGGAAGTTGAATTGCTTTTCTGGGTGGAGCCAAAATAATATTCAACATTCCCATTATCTCAAACATCTCAACTATTTTTTCTTGTTTCAAAAGGCATGGGTGTTCCATCTGATTTATGTCATTATCTTGACTATTACAACATTTGCGAAATCTAGAGTAAGTTAAAATGAAGTGAAACTTTCCCATCTATTTTCGAGCAATGAGCTCATGTATGGTCCTATTTCTTCCTCTCTTTCATGTAGAACGATAAAAGAGAAAAGGGGGTAAATGAAACTTTGGGTGAAATATTGTGAGTATTGCACGATAATTCTGAGTAATAATTACTTTCCCTACCTTCACTTTACTCACAAAACTGTTTTTCTTAGTCCCATCGTGTCCATTGTTTTAAGCACAGTCATGGTTTTCGCAAATGCAAGTCAGACTGGATATTCAATGATTGTAGGAACGAAAATTGAAGGTTTTGTGACGATTACAACAGTTATATCGTCTGTTATCTTAGCAATTGTGATTACTAGGCCGGTGAAGGGTCTTGCGATTGATAATGACGATTCAATAGCATATGGAAATCAATATTACTTCTCGTGGATAATACTTTTCAGTTCAATTGTTTTGCTTGAGAGATATATTACAGCGTCGTCTAACTTTACAATATCTCAAAGCGCAATTTGGAAAACAAGAACATTTCCGATGTGGGTGTTTTTGTTCTTTGCGTACATCATGATATTAGCATCATGCTCTGACTATCATCTCATGTTATGCAAAGGAGATGAAAAAATACAACCATTTTGTAAAAGATGTGTATGGGGAGTTGTTGTAGGCATCATTGGGGCTGTAATCTCAGGCGGAATACTGTGTATGAAAATAGTTTCTGGATTCGCAGCACCTTTTTTAATCGAAGTAGGGATGAATTTCTGGATGTGTTTGATTTCAATTATTCAAGTTACATTCTTAACTTCTGATGAAGGACCCGCTGCTGCAATTGGTAACCTATTTTACAGCAGTTGGTTGGCATTGCTGCTGACATTTGCTATTGCAAGTGCTTGTCATGAAGATTATCTCAGTGCTGTCGATACACAACATCAGCCTGTTTCCACCGCAGAAATGCCAACATTGGGACAAGTTCTTGGTCAAAGTGATGAAGAGAATGATCGTAGAGAAAATATTGACCAAAACAGCGAGAATGAAACAAAAGAAGCTCATGAGGTAGAGCCTTGAAAGAGCGCAATTGAATCAAAAGACATGTGGAAGGTTGATGATTTTTTAAAAGATTCAAGGCAAATAGAATGAGATGTATTCTTGTAAAGTGTAATGAACTCAATGAATGTCTTTGTCTATGATTTTTAACTCTACTATATCTATAACTAACTAGTACAGTGTGAACGTTCGAACTCCTATTCCTTGTCCATCATATGGAATGCAATCAAGTTTCACATCGCAATTGTATTCATATGGACAGTCATTCAGTCCTCGACATCTTCCATCTAACGCCCAATATTCTACATATTTGTAGTTCATTGATTTTATTTGTTCAATGCAGTCATCCAAATCTAAAGCTCCAGGCATTTCGTAAAATTCAGGCTCATCCCAAATTCCAGATTCCTCTGATAAAACACAGTATGATCTTCGATTCCCAAATGTAAAATTGTATTCATCACTTATTGTAAATTGTGGATTCTCGAACCAATTGTCTGTATTACTTTTCTTATTTATCGCCAAAACTATCAATGTTGTCACTAAAGTTATCGCAAGAAATGTAGCTATTTGTATGAACCTCCTACTAAAAGTCATTGAACATCGAATATTTGCGTTATTGGAAGGACAACATAAAAGTAAGCATGGTGGATTATTCGAGGCTTGGGCTATTCTTCCTGCTACAGCAGGTTTGAGAAATTTTCCATTTGATGTTGCTGTACAAGTTACAGTGTCTGGATTATCTACAAAGCCTTCTTCTTCAATATACACGTTGCCATGAGACATGATATTCTCAAGTTCATCATTGTCCGTACTCAAATTGACTCCGTTTTTCTCTGTCGTTTCTCGCATTCTTTCTATTCTTTGCAATTGAAATGATGTATGATGGCTAAACTCTATCGCGGTAGTGTAATTGATTTGCTTGTATTAGAAAGTATCATCATCAATCACAGGGTGAAAAGTGGTCAAGTGGGTCAAAAGTGGGATCCAACGGACGATGCATGATGGCATCATTTTGAATGTAGAGTGTCTCTCAATGTCAAAAACACTCTAAAGGAGAAGACGACAGCAACAGAAGGGAACAGAGAACAGAGCTGACTTCTCTCGTTTTTCAATGTTATTGTATGTTTATGGACCTCTACCATATAACTACAAATAGTTATTCCGTGTACACAGTCGTCAAATAAAATAAATAAGTGATAGTATGATGAGACAGGACACGCCAGTAGGGATTAATCAGTTTGAGATTGATGACGATGACTCAAGTTTTCAGATAGGCTCTAATAGCAGCGGAATGGATACTGCTCCTTCGTTTCAAAATTCCGCACCCATGCAAAGTAATAACATCAATAATACAAATGATCCAAATCTACCTTGGTACAAACGGCTGGTTTCTTGCTTCCAACTTTCAACATTGCAGAGACATTTCAATGTGGATACAATTGATGTACAGAACAGGTGAGTTGTGTACTGCTCCTACATGAACGTACTCGTTTACCGATATTGATATAATTCATTGCTGACCATGACTATTTAAAGAGTGAAATCTGCCATCATTCATGCAAATACACCAGATCATTTTAGGGAACAAGTTTTGACTTCAAATGGGACCAAAGAAGCAGATCTATACGGACCTGTGTGGATATCAATGACTCTCATGTTTTTGTTTGCGGTGACTGGCAACACTTCCAAGTATCTCAAGAATGATGCGCAGGATGTAGAGTATGACATTAGCCATTTGAGCAAAGCTTTTTCGATATTGATGGTTTATACTTTCTGTGTTCCATCTGCTTTATTTATCATGATGCAATGTGTGAATGTGAATGTCGGGCTTGTCGAAATCATAGCATTGTATGGATACTCATTAGTGCCTTATCTTCCAGTGACGATTTTATGCCTCATTCCATCTAGTTGGCTCGAAGTAATATTTTTATTAGCTGCATCAATTCTCTCTCTTTTGCTCATCGCGAGAAATCTCATGGGGCCAATCATGAAAAGCAATTCTAGATGGGGAGCATCGATGTGTATGGCAGTTGTATGCATTCACTTTGTATTCTTTTTGATATTTAAAATTGTTTTCTATAGTCACCATTCTCATGCAAGTGGCAATAATCATAATGGATCGAACAATGCAGGTAAAACGGATGATGACATTGATGACGATGGTCAATTAAATAGATTCTTTTTGTAATAAAGTACAGTTTTTATATAATTATAGTTGGGTGCTTTTTGTCCTATTCGTAATTCTTTTCTAGCATTTTGCATTCTTTATTCTATTTATTTTTCTAGTCTTTTGTTTTCTTTATTGTGTACAGATGCATTTTTGATCCATATGTATCTATTTTCAGTTTTTGGTACTTGTTGATATGTCCATGATGCTTCCATATTGAGCAAATTCTCCAAAATTAGGGAGATTCCAGTTGCCTAGAACTAATCTCTCCATGTTGTGTGAACTGCGATGCTTTGACATGGCTAGTTCGAAGCCAGCTTTCGCTATCTTTAACCGTTCACTCTCATGATTTAGGTAGTATCGTATATAGTTCTTCAGCTGCCATAAATTTCTGTAGACAACAATATTAACACCATCTTGATACCATGATGGTAATGGATTCATAGGGTCAGTCAATACAAGCGCACCTGATGCCAGTGCTTCCATCAGACGATCTATTGTAACAAGAAAGAAAGGAAGCTATAAGTACTATTGAATGAATGAAAAGAAAATAAGTCATATAGAAAAACTCACAATGGTCTTCCCAGTAATCTCGCTGTGAGACAACCACAATTTTATGAGATAGCATTGTTTTCAAGTACCCTTCTTGCACATTCCTACGACCAGTATTTTCCCTTGTTCCAACTTGATAAGCGTGAATGCCTTTGTTTTTCATGTCATTTTCTTCAGCGAGCTCTAACATTGCAGTTGTCACCATATTCCGGAGTGTTGAAGATTTGTTTGGATCATCGTAATCAACCTTTACATTCCAGAAATGTATGGCTCCGTGTCTTCTGTAACTATCAGGTAAGTAGGTAATACCCATAGTGCTGGTGATGTTGAATATTGCATCAGCAAAGTCACTTCGTATTGAATACCTCAACGGTTGAACTAGTCCGCCCAAGAGTTTCTCTTGACTATCATCTTCTACAAAGTAGGAATCCCAATCGATGTATTCACCGAGATCGTGAAAGTTTGTCTTTTCATTATCAGAAGCATCGAAATTTATGTTTCTTTCTTCTGAGTAAAAAGCTCGTCTTGCAAAAAACGTATATTTTCCTGATTTGAACAAGCTATTTTTGATCTCGTAAAAGCATGGTCCATAGTCTCTTCCCATGTCGGAGAAGTCTAAGAAAATTATTTTCCATGGTGTTGGAATCTTCTCCAATCTCTTCTTAATTTCAGGTATGAGCTCTTTTTCACAATTGTAGGCAAGAGGATCAACAATCCACACTGCATCTTGGTCAAGAAAATCATCTGTTTTTTCTAATTTCTTCGACTGTACAACACCATCATACATGATATGTTTGTATTCACTAGATGATTTGCGAGTTAATGTGCTCGGTCTCAACAAAACCTTTTGCTTGGGTATAACCTTTTCTTTGGATAGATTTACCTTTTTAAACCTGTCTCTTCCACATGTTAAGACAAGAAAACCTATGATCAAAAACAATAATGTTATAAAAGTGTACGAATACAATAGTTGAACTCGTTTCTTAGAACCCATTTTGTAATCTATTTATGATCGAAAGAAAAGATTCTAAAGATATCAAAGCCATCACAACACACAACAACCACTCTCAAATCTCAAGTCGTAGCACTTTGCACGTGCGTAGATGTACTTAATGGATCACGTACAATAGGGTAGGACTTCATGAAGTCACAAGGAACAGCCACAAAGCGGAGCTATATTAGTCAAAAAAAAAACCGCTTTTCTAGAAAAAGAGAACAGAATGCGTTGAGTTTCTTTTCAAACTCTAATTTGACCATGTACCTGGTAGCTAAAATTAAATTTTCTTCGCGACTGACTTTTTACTTCTTTTTTAAAATGTCAATGTATTATTTGAAAGGCCTGTGAAAAATCCAGATTGTGATGGGAAAAACGCATTAGCTATTCGAGTTCAACCATCGATTCCTTGATTCTTCCTCATTTACAATATGGTACCAATCAGGATGTTCAGATTTATTTCCCGAAAGTCTGTAGTCATAAAAAATCTCTTCATTTTCTACATCACGTGTTGACACGAGTCCAAAGCTGTGCATGGAAACTTTTTCTCTGTCCATTGTATTTGGTCCAAATAACATTGGAGGTTTAATATATGTATTTGGAACATATTTATCAAGTCCATCTTTTCCAAGTTTCATCTTCTCCATAAAATCGACCATGACAGTGCTACAGTTCGGAGTTTCTAGTCTAGCCGGGTGATTGACAATATGGGCTAGAGCAAAGGCGTTGGAATTTTCATTATCAAGCACCGTATATGGAGAATTTCTGGAGTCAATTAAAACATCGTCATATCTCATTGATAGCTGTTGCTTTGGATCATTCTCAAACATGTTAGAAGAAGCGTTGACATTTAGTAAATACTCTTTGGGCCAAACACGTCCTCCAAAAAATGCAATCAAAGATCCTGCGGGTGCAAATCCATCAATAAAGACCCCACGACCAGCGTCCGTTATAGTAGATTTTAAAGATATGGAGGAATATCCAAGTCGATCACGTAATAGTAGAGCTTTTGTCATGTTGATGAGTTGGTAGTGTCTGATGGCTTTATTGATACTTTCGTCTTTGTTCAAATAGTATCCAAATGCATCTCCTTTCCCCAATCCAGCCGCGAAATCATAGTCACACATAGCACTTTTCAATGGAGAGTTCCAATCATAGTAATCTGAGAGAATTTGAATAGCAGTAAACTTCTGCTTGAAATACTCCTGTTGCACTTTGTTCGATGTTGTTGCATCTAACTTCTCTTTGAGTTTTGATTGTTCATGAAGTAGAATAACTCGGCATTTTTCAATCAAAATCATAGTTTTATCATGATCGCCATTTACTACTTGCAGTTCGGTATCAACTTCTTTGCAAGCATTTAAAATATCGAGTGCCTGTGGTTGAATTAAAGATTGAACGTGATGTCTTAATGATCTGATCGGGAGTTCATGTGCTTTTGCTTCCGATTCGAGAGACTCGGAAGCCAGATCAAATATATCACCTAGCTCCTCGTTTGTTAGTCCAGACTTTACCGCTTTCGAACTGCAGTTATCTAGACGAATCTTACGATAGGTACTTGCAAGTGCAACTTTATAGAGATCATTCCTCTCTTGTAATTCTCTTGGTGTTTCTTTTGAAACTAGCGTGTTCCATACGTTCCTGATCTTCTTGAATATATTCTTACGAGACATCTATGAGATAAATAGATACTTGGAATAGATTGATACAGCAATTAGATGAGTACCTCGTATGAGAGATAGGCTTTGCTTATTACTCTCTCTCGTCTTTTTTTTTGGCAGCAAGTGATACTCGTAACACGGACAAACGAATATGGTCATTTTTCCTTGCATCTCTAATCAGGTCCACCTTCTTATCATCATTACAACACAGTTTAACCAAATGGTAATAAGATATATAGGTGAATAATAAGTATAAATTCTTCGTGTATGTCTATAATATTATCATAATTGAATCGCAATAGGCGAGATGAAAGGGAAGAATTCCATTTTGATACTGGATAAAATATTTTTTAGAAGGATATTTATTTTATTTTCCTTTGCCTCATAAAAATGCAATAAATAATAATGTCAAGAACTATACTGTTTCAAGTTGAGATAGTTTTGAATACAATGTAACACTTTGGAGTTATGCAGCCATTGCATCAGGGTTTGGAAGCAACCAGCCGAGCAAAATAATAATCACAAAAAAGAAACCAACTACAATGTATGCGACTTCAATGTCAACATAATCTTCATCAGCTACTCCAGAATGAGCACCATCTCCTCCGTGGCAACAAAAGTATAATCCAAGAGGAACTGAATTCGCATCATTGATTTCATCCACCAACTTTCTGTAAATATCAGGGCTGACAGAGAGCGCATACTCAGGATCTTCTTCTCTGCGGTAGAATGCTTGTTCCTTCATGTATAAAAGCCCTTCTGAACCAATTTTATTAGTGGTAAATAATCTCACGTTGTCTTTCAACAATGAAGGAACAACCTTCACATCCTCATCTAGGTCTGTTTGGCCCGCACGTAGGCTTGTAAAAAAATTAGCACGTGTAGACTCTCTCATACTCAGTTGATGCCTACCACGACGGAAATGGATAGAGCTAGGATTATTCCTAGTACTTGGTGGAGGCTTAGTGTTTTGATACTTTATTTAATGCATGAGAAGAAGTTTTTATGTAGAGGAGATGTCAGATCTTTGAGAATAGTTCTGGAAAAAGAACAACATATCCACTTGAGAAGACTTACAGTGTTGCGCCAACTCTCTTTTCCTCCATTATTGCTCGCTGTTGACATTTTCTCTTCTCTGTGCGAATATTTCTTTGATAAGGGAATGATATGGAGATCTAATCTTATAGAACTGTACTTGATTGCGTCTTGTATTAGTGCGTAACTAGACAGTGTATCGTTTTGACAGGCTCATTCCTCATAACTCATAACTCGTACTGGATACGGTAGAGAAAAATTTCGTTGCTTCCTCCGTTCAATTTTGGGAACTTTTATCATTTTTAATATTTTAATCTTACTACGACTAAAGTATTTCTCTAGTGCTTCTACCATACATACGTAGGGTTAAATTTCGGTTTCGTTCATAAATTTGATTTTATAAAAAAAGTAATACAATTTGAGTTCTATCAGACAAGCAATTTTCTGTTGAAACAAACGAGTAGTATAGCAATTTTAAGGATTCTTTACTATGCAATCTATCAGTTTTACTCAATATAACTTTCTACTACATCACCCGGTTGGAAGTCTTCAAAATCAACCAATCCTACACCACATTCATCTCCAGCCTCGACTTTATCAACTTCAGATTTGAAGTTACGTAGAGACTTGATCTTATCTTCGCATAGAATCTTATCTCCACGCATGACACGTACGTTGCTTCCCTTCTTGATGAATCCATCGGTACATTTACTTCCTGCGATGTTACCAACACCTCCAATGTTGAATACTTCTTGGACAACAACTTGTCCAACATATTCTCCCTCTGGAGTTGGAGATAATACCTCCTGCATACGGCTCTCAACAGATTCAATTGCATCGTACACAATGCTGTAATATTCAATTGGAATTCCTTGTGCTCTAGCGTCCTCGGTTGCTGCATAGTTTGCTGCGCAGTTGAATGCAATAATGGTAGTTTCAGGGGTAACACTTGCAATTGCAACATCACTCTTGGATACTTCTCCCGCTTCACTAACGAGCACCTTGATTGTTACAATAGCTTCGTCATTCTCCAACTTCAAGTCACGAAGAGCGGCAGTAAGTGCCTCCGCAGATCCTTGTACGTCAGCCTTTACAACAACACACATCTCACGTTGCTCCTTGAATTTTCCATCAGCAGCAAATGTAGCAGCTACTGATTGCATGAGACCAGCCTGATACGCGGCTGATTCTTTTTCGCGAGCAATTCTTGCACGGTTGGCAGCAATATCTCTTGCCATTTGTTCATCTTCACAAACAACGAGAAGATCCCCTGCGTCAGGGATTCCATCGAAACCAACAACACTAATTGGACTACTAGGTCCAGCTTCCTTTACTCTGGTCTTTCCGTCTGGTAGGATTAGTGCCTTTACACGGCCAGAAGTTGCACCAGCAACAAAAATATCACCAACCTTGATAGTTCCCTTCTGGATCAACGTGGTTGCAACAGTACCAAGGCCCCTTTCCAGACGTGCTTCAATGATAGCTCCTTGTGCAAGTCTATCAGGATTTGCCTTTAAGTCCTGAACCTCAGCTTGGAGCAAGATTTTCTCAAGCAAGTCATCTAGTCCAATCTTCTCTTTTGCACTAATTTCTGAACAAAGTACGTCTCCTCCGAGATCTTCAGTCAACACATCATATTGAGTCAATTCTGATTTTACTCTTGGAGCATCTGCAGTCTCCTTATCAATCTTGTTTACTGCTACGAGTAGAGGGACACCAGATTGACGTGCACATGCAATGGAATCAGCTGTTTGCTGTTTGACACCATCATCTGCTGCAACAACTAAGATGACCATATCAGTGATATTTGCTCCACGCTGTCTCATATCAGTGAAAGCAGCATGACCTGGGGTATCAATAAAAGTGATCTTTTCTCCATTCTGTTCAACTTGGTATGCTCCAATATGCTGTGTAATTCCTCCTGCTTCTCCAGCAGTAACCTTTGTGTTTCTAATTGCGTCAAGAAGAGAAGTCTTTCCGTGATCAACGTGTCCCATGATAGTTACTACAGGTGGTCTCTTTACAAGATCTTCCTCATCCTCTTCCTCAAATGCAATCCCAGCATCAAGAGCAGATTCTCTATGGAAAGTAATTGTAAGATACACATCTATGACCTTGAGAAATTTCAAGAATTGATTACTTACTCCTCATCTTCGTCCTCGTCGTCATAATCGTCGTCTTCATCATCTCCAATGTAAAGTCCAAAGCCTTCTACAACTGCTTCACATGTTGCAGGGTCAAGACTTTGAGTCATTGCAGCCATTACACCGAGATCAGTCATCAAATATTTGATTACAGCAACAGGTTTCTCATCCATCAATTCAGCCAAATCTGCAACAGTCATTGGTCCACTGTCATCAAGGAAGTTAGAAAACATGAAGATCGAGCAAACAAATCTTCAAAGCAGATACTTACTCTGGAAGTGAAACTGTTTTGCGTTCAATTGCAGCCTCAAGTCGTGCTGCCTTTTCTGCACTTCTGTCACGTCTTCTAAGTGATCCACGTTTCATATTCTTCTCAGCAGAACGTCCCTTCTTACCAGTACCAATACGGAGAGAGTTACGTGGCTTCTTCTCATAATCCCCTCCTCCTCTTGTTTTCTTCTTTCCAAAATTACGACCTGGACCCTTGTCATTACCACCTAGTAAAGAAAAGAATTAAAAGTCAGATGTTTTGTATGATTTTCAAAGCGTAAAAGTGGACATGATCGTTTGTCTAGGCAATTGAAAGAGAATCCATAGTGATTTCTTCAATCGAATAGTAATGAGCGACCATACTTTTCAATCAATTGCCTCTTTTCATGAATTGAGAACCAGATATTTCTTCATTTTTTGCAATATTGTCAATTCATTTTCAGGACATATTGATTATTCACATATTTGATCATGCCCACGTTGATAGTATGATTGTATCTGAGTCTCACCAATTGGTCCATCGTTCACAGCTCCAGCGTTTGCAGCTGGCCCTCTGTTGGAAACACCACCTCCTCTTCCACCACCATCACCACGTCCTCTTCCTCCTCTTCCTCCTCTTCCTCCTCTGTCTTCTCCGTCACGTCCTCTGCCTCTTCCTCCTCTACCTCCATTATTTTCTCGAACTTCTTGAATTCTCTGGATTCTAAGTGGATTTTCAAGTTTCAACGATGGTCCTCCTCCACCACCACGACCTCCTCTTCCACCACGGCCTCCTCTTCCACCACGACCTCTTCCTCTGTTTCAGAGAGTGTGGTGAGATGCTTAATACAGCTCAAAATAATTCACAAAAACACAAAAACTTACCTTCCACCTCTACCACCGCGACCTCCACGGCCACCTCTACCACTTCTCTGCTCGGTTGAGCTCATGCTCAAAACACTAAAAAAAAAACAAAAATGAGTCCAAAAACTTTGAAAGAGACTTATCTCCCATATGCAATGTGCCTACTCACCCGAATGAATTGCAATATCCTACTCCAAAATCACAGGAATTAATCACTTTTCTCAATTCATCTCTGTTGTCAACAACTGAATTAGCAGCTTCAATTCTTTGTACCAATCCATATTGGGAAGGAACAACGAACGCCGATGTTATCGACAGAACAGATAGCGAAATGATCAATTTATGAATGATTGATAATCTAGTCATGATTTCTTTCTTTCTTGTATTTGTAAATAGTAAACTTTTATCCTCGTGAATGAAAAGTGCTAATGTGTATTTCTCAAAAACTGATTTCGATCTGAATGTGCTTTTGCTTCAGAAGTTTGTTGCCGATCTACTGAAACTTTGACTTTCGTTTAAGACCAAAAATTAAATCTGATAAAACCTACGAATAGTACTATCTGTGTTGTGCAAACCTTGATAGGTACCAAATGAATTCAATTCAAATCAAATTGAACTAATTGTGTGTGAGTTGTAAAGAAAACTGAGTGATTGGTTGAAGCTCTCATCCACTCATCACTTGGATAGACGTAGTGCGTAGCTGCATCCCAAATGGACGCGGTTACCATATGAATATCTCCAACCCTATTATAACGTTTATATTATCTTCATTTTTTATCATTTGAGAAAAGACAAATTTAAAGTAAAGCCATTCTTCATTCACCCACAATTCCATTTCACCTATGAAGGGAAACATCTATTTGGATATAATCTAGCTCTCATAAAAGTCAAAGTATTGAAGAGTTTGTAAATCTTTATTCTACGTGGCAAAATTACAACCAAAAGTTTTAATAACAAATAAGAGGGCGAGAACTGGCGAAACAATATCAGAGTGGAAATGTTCAAATAATTGAGTCGCAGGGTAGTGTATCCAATATACATGATATACTCGGCGTATATTCAGACAAGGAAGTATGACTAAATGTTGACTTTTGACTGGGAGGAAGATATAAACATGTGAGGAAAGGATCGCGAAAGCGACATGCAGAAAGAAATCGAGGTTTCAACATCAATCAACAGTGATGAATAGCCACATCTAGCCATATTCATAATTTGACTTGTTCTAGCTATAAGATTTCTGAAAGTTTTGATAGAAATTCGCTGCCACTTGAGGTCTAGAGAATGAAGTAAGAACTATGCCAACCACAGTTAATTGCTACTCCATCATTGCTGACAATGGACACGGGCTCTAGAAAGGAAAAGGAAAGTACATATTCCACCAAAGGACTTGTACCCCAATCACTCTGACTGATTTTTCAGATGAGGAGAAGTTTTGATTAGTTTAGACTGATAAGATCTCTGAATTCTAGCTTGAAAAGGTAAAATTATATATGGAAGAGCCAAGAATCTCATCTCAATTTGAAAAGTTATTTTACATGTTGATTTAAACGTAGCAGTGTAATTACACTTTCATTTCCAATCAGGAAAAAGCAATCTAAAAGTTTTCCTAAAGTATTGCTCACTACTACTTTGGGAAAGACAACCTACAGATGGAGAAGTATAACTACTTTCGTAATTTCTACCACCGTTGTCGTGCGTGTATGCATCAATTTCGTTTACATGATGTTCATCATGAGGATAGATCCGATCGCCATTGCAATGCTGACAGATACTACAATGTCATCACTAGTTGCAGAGTTAACGACATTACCAGCAGAACCAGTCTCTGAATGTTTGGTCTTAGTTGACTTGGTTGTCTTCGGGCTCTTGCTAGACTTTGGACTTTTGGATGACTTTGGAGCTTTGGTAGAACCAGGAGCCTTTGAAGATGGAGACTTGGTTGAATAGCCTTTACCTTTTCCAGGTGCTCTACTGGATCCACCTTTTCCCTTCGAAAGAGGACCGATAGTGCCAGAAGGAGTCGCTGTGGTAAAGTCTAGGTTGCTCAAGGCAAGGAATAAGGTGAGAGTGAAAAGAAAGACCTTTGGAGAAAACATGATCAAGTGAGGTACTGGAAAAGAAGTTTGGAGAATAAAATATTTGTGAGTTTTTGACGAATGAAAATTATGAGCGATGTATAAATGCCGACAACTGATCAATCTTGACGACTTGATCAAAACCGACAGAGTTGGCAAAAAACGACAGATTCACCTTGACTGGTAACGACTGGTACCATTGACTGACTGATGGACAAGGACAGTGGAAAAAGTGCGGTCACAAGACAGATGATCCAAGTGATAGGGGGAAGATTTGACCAGGGAGTTGAAAATAAATATTTCTAAAGAAGGGTTATTATTAGCAGTGAAATCATTCTCACTTCAAGATTGAATAGTTCAAGGATGTACATTAATTGTAATTGTGATAGTAAAGGTTGCGTTTCTATCAGTATCTTTTAGTTTATAACTTTTTAAGAGCAATTAAATACAAGTTTCGTATAATATAAATACAATACGAAACTATTGCTACGCATACTTCGATATGGCAATCTACAGATGGTGGAAAATTCAGCTTTTGCATACACAAAAATGTTACATTCTCATCATTGCCGCTTCTCACACGTTCTCATCTACTCAATGTTAATGAGCACAGAAGCAATTACCATTGCATAACTTAGAGACGCCAAAATATGCTTAGTTCCAGCTGAGTTGGTGACATTGTTCGCAGATCCTGTAGTGGTTTTTGTTGACTTAGTGGACTTCGAGCTCTTTTGTGCCTTGGAAGTCTTGGCAGACTTTGGACTTTTGGTCGATTTTGGAGCCTTGGACGAAGGAGATTTTGTCGAACTTCCTTTACCCTTTCCGGTAGATAAAGAAGGAAGAGACGTCGATGGTGCTTTTGTAGAAGAAGGAACTGATGGGCTTATGGTTGGACTGTAAGTTGGAGCAGTTGTTGGCTATTGAATAAGGAACAGTTAGAAGACAAAACCTCGATTTTCCAAAAGGGAATGATTAGAAAACTTACACTGGATGTCGGTGAAACAGTTTGAGAAATACAGGCTGCGAAGAAAAGAAATACAGTCAGGGTAATGTTCTCATATTTCAAAAAAGCAACAATCAAGATCTGTAATACTTACACACATAGCTCATGCAAGTCATTCCAGTGATGGGAGTTGGGGAATAGTAAATTGCCTTTCTGATTAATGTACAAGGTGCATCATTCCAAAGGCCAAAGGACGGATAATTTAATTCCATACAATTCTCAGAGCCGTATGAGTTATTTGGCTGACCACTTCCCCAGTTGGTATATGATGATACAGAACTTCCATCAGTAAATAACCAGTTACCTTCAGTTGCAGAATCACTTCCTCCTAACCATACCCGCTCATCACTATTTAAGAACTGAGTCAATCTTTGGTTTTGTTCAGAACAATGGATTGACACCAAGTTTGCTCCATTTGTATTCGCTGCATCTTGACTATACTGCCATGAAAGTTCGGATGTCTGTAGACAGATGTAACCTGCAGGATCTAGGGCTGTTGGAGCTTCTGTTGGAGAACTTGTAGGCTAGATGCAAAGAAAAGATCGAAGTTGGAAGATTCCAAAGTATGTAAGTAGACGGTGAGCAAATGAGTCTATGAAATGTCAAGAAACCACTGTCATATCTACTATGATTCATGAAAACACTTACTGCTCGCGTTGGTGAAGCTGTCGGAGCTTCTGTTGGACTAGATGTTACAGGAAGAGCCTCGACGTAAAATGCAATATCAGGCCAACTTGGTAGATTGATAGAATTGTACTGGCCTCCAGTGTGAACAGTAACACCACACTCCCGTGGAAAGCCAACATCTTCCAAGTCATAGTTGCAGTATGTCCATGCATTTGTGTCATTGATGGCATCATTGTATGTAGAGTACAATTTAAAAGTCTGACCAAGAATTTCTTGATTGCCAAAGGAGGACCATGTTTCGGTCATGGTTGAAAGTAAGTCCATGTACTGTGGGAGTCCGTTCGTATCAAAGCGGCGATAGAAGATATCTTGATGAGATGGCATACAAGCTGGACATTTCCTGTGAATAAGCTGGTTAGGACTTCTATTCCAAATTTCCACAAGCTCTTCATTTGAAGCTACATCATCTTCAGAAGCGAAAGTCCCAGTATTGTAAAATGGAACCCATTCAGGTTGGATTTCAGTTGGTGCTGGAGTAGGGGCTGTTGTAGCAATGACAATGCTAGACCTCATGCTCAAAGCAACAAGACCGAGGAAAGATTGATAAATAAGTTTGGAAGAAATCATGTTGGTGTATAATGTTTGTGTTTGCAAATTATGGATAGATATCTGGAAGTTTCACTGGAAGGAACGCGGTGGACCGAAAACCAATTGAGGTATTTTGACAGAAACTTTGGAAGCAGTTAGAGGTAATTAGACAGAAACTTTCGACTGGCGTGGAAAGGTCCCAACGTTTCATGCGTCTCGGAAGAAAACAATCATCGTGTATCCAATTAGATGTAAATAAGATTCAATATTGTATTTTTCAAGATCCAATTGCTTCTTGTTGCCGTGAAAATGTTTACTCTCGCTCTCGGCACCACACACTCGACTCACGACTGGTAGAAATGTACGTATGACTGTGTAAGTCAAATAAACAATAAAACAGATTGTAAAATACTGTAACTAAGTATTGAATAAATCTAGTTAATGAAGCGTCATTACAAATTTTAATTTGCTAGTGAATTCAGTCTACTTTTTAGGGTACTGCTTTCCTAACAGATTAGACAAAAAGAAAAATGAAGAAATGAAAAGCAGTTATAACGTTTTAATTTGAAAAAAAACGGCCACTTTTTGTTTTCTTCTTCTTTTCAATTAGACTACGAGTACATTCAATAAGTACCACTGGTAGACTTACCACTTTCAATAAATACACTATTCTACATCTTCTATTTTCCACATTGAATATCATCTCTGATTTGGGGTCTGAAGAGAGAAAAGGCATTGAAGACGAACCTGTGCAAGTGATTCAAAATCAAATCCACTGCTCCACCCATCATGAACACAAACAAAGAAAACGAAATCAACGCCTCCTTCTCGTCTGCAAGACATGGGAAATTCAATCGCACTTCAAAAAAGAGGCAATCCGCTTTTAGTAGTGATGCAGCATCAAGTTACTATTTTTCAGATGTTCCAAAGACGCCAGCAGTCAAGTCAGCACGAAAACAGTTTCAAAAACGAGTGAATGAAAGTCTATTACTCGAACGACAACAGGAACAAGACCACACGAGAGATTTAAATACACTTGAATTAGAGAGTCAAAAGATTGGGAATGACTTGAGTGCCGATACTTCTCTTCTCTTATCTCCTGCACCGTCATTTCGTCAAACTCCTTCAAGACAAGATGATACTGCTGACCTGTTGAATCAGCTTGGTGATTTGAATACTACCTGTACTTCAAATGCATCTTCCATCATTTCTGATAATATGAATAAGTCTGTCTTGAGTGATACTACTGAATTGACTGCTAGTAACTTTGTATTTTGTGAAAAGTCTCGAAAGATGAAATCTGAAGCAGATGCTGAGAAGAAACAGGATGAATTGGAACAGAGAGTGAAGGAGGTCATGGAAGAGAAGCGACGCAAGAAAGAGATGGAAGAAGAACAAGAACGTCAAAAGGCTCAATTAGTGCTTGATGAGAAAGAGCAGAGTACTTGTAAAGATGAGACAGTTGATGGAGGTGATCTTGATGCCTTATTGAATGAATCTACCACCTCGACTAAAACGAGTAATGATGAGACAATGGACGTTGCTGAAATTGACACTTTGCAAAATCAATCAGTTTCTACAAATAAGGATGATGCTTCTAGTATATCACGACAAGAGGATGATACAGTTGATACTGCAGCAATGGATGAGTTACTAAATTTTGACCATCTTAATGATAGCAATGAAGATGTCGAGGATCTTCGAGATGTTAGCACTAATCAAGAAAACAAGGAAGCCGATGAGAGTATGGAAGAGATTCCTATCAGATCTGATGACAAGCCGAAAGCATCAAGTGACAGGATTGAAAAGTTGTCTCAAAATGAAGAAACTGGTCAAGAGAATGATGACTTGGAAACTACTACTAACAAAGAAGGGGCTGAGAAGAAAGTAGAAGTAGATAAAGAGGAAAGGGAATTTTTAGTGAGACAGAAAGCATCCACAAATTCTTCGCAGAAAGTTAAGAGTATCGCCTTGAGTCAAAGTTTTGCTACTTCTCCATTCGTTACAAACACTCGTCTCAGTATATCTCAATCCATTCGCCGTGATTCATTCGAAGCTGGAAAGAGACACAGTATTTCAGGTGCTTCACCGTTATCGAGCCAATTGTATCGCAATGTTACTCGTAGTAATAGGAAGCTCACTGCATCCATCCAAAAGTCGAGACAAATGAGACAGCAGTTACGCAGAGGTAATCGTACAAGCCTTCCAATGAAACCAATCGCGCAAAAAGCAATTGAAAACACAAATAATGCTTTGAATGCAACTTTTGATGAAACAAATAATGGAATCAATGATATCTTAACTGACCTGAATGCAAACAATGATACTATGGATGAGACTAAAGACTTCTCGTCTCCTGCGAAATTGGATTTGTCCAGTAAAGAAGACGAACAGAATACTGGAAACTCCCAAGCTTATATTGGGAATCTTCGTCTTTCCAACTCGGGACGAAAACCAGAACGTATTTACGTTGCCTCTCCTGCTCGTAGTACGAGATCAAAGAAACGAATGAGTACAGATGCTGATTCAGTAGCTCTGTCGAGTAGAAAAAGGTCTGATAGAAAAGCCACTCCTGAACGAAGTGGTAGAAAATCACTCACACAACTCTCTCTGTCTCGTCGTTTTTCTGCAGCATCGCAGACTTCAAGTGTCAATTCTATTCAGGATGAAGATAATACGGAGACGCTGATGAATTATCTTGTACCTGGAGCACCCTCTGTGAATAACAATGAAGAGGATATTGCTTTGCCAAAAAATGCAAATTTGTCCCAAAGTCAAGACACATCTATGAATCCTTTCTGGTCTCAAAATTCTCAGGATGAAAGCATTTCCCAATTAATTGGAACGGGAAGTGAGGCACAAAATGAAAATGAAATGGAGGCAAGTGAGCAAATCCCAAACTCTCAAGAAACTAGTGCTACTGCAATCATGACTTGCACCAGTGAAAAGACTCCTTTGGAATGCACATCCCCAGAAGCTAGTGTGAGAACTATGGATATTTTGAAAGGTCAATCTGAGAATAGTGTTCTTGATGCTAATGAAGTAAACGACTCGACAAAATGCTGTGAAACAAAGGTACCAGCCCGCAAGTCAGAGTCATCAGAAGAGACTCGCAAGCTTCTCGAGCAAGGTGAAGAGTCCTCTATTGGAACCTTGGATCTACTTCAAAATAAGTCTCTTACGTCAGGTTCAAGCTCTCCATTTGTTCCTCCTTCCACAACAAAGTCCAATAAACTTAGTATTGAAAGTCCGCTTTCCTGTAACGTGAATTCCGACGATGAGAGCATCATTTCTGCTGATAGCAATGCCAGCAGCGAATATAGTTCCAGAATCGATGGAGATGATGGTGCTACTGCTGATACTGCAGCCCTAATGGATATTATGAATGATTTGGGAGACGACACAAATGTTTTCAATGTCAACATGAAAAAGAAAAGGGACAGAAGGAGCTCAATGTTCAGCGAGGCATCAATAACAGGAGAAAATTTGATTGCTAAGCCAAAGTCTAAAGAAAAGATTGAGATTGAGACTGCGAATACTCAAGATTTCAAGGGACTTCTTAGTGATTTAGATACAAGAGGATCTTCATTATTACCTATTCAAGAAGCTTACGATAACCAATCCCCATTGAGTTGTGAGCAAGGAAAGGCCACATCAGATACCTTTCGTTCCCCTGAACTTTGTAACAAACCAAAAGCAACAAATCAAACCCCAAAGAGCATTCTCAAGACTGGAAGGAAACAGACTCCCAAGAGAAATGTTGAATTTTGCCCTCCAACTGCAGCAGAATACAATATTGGTAGCCCAGCTAAGAACTTTACTCCGATGTGCTCCAAGATTACAAAAGACTTATTTTCAATTCCCAAAAAGTCTGAAGAAAAATCTTTCCTCTCTAAATCATCAAGTAATAGTTATGATGAAGACGATATGGATGAGGGCACTTTGAATGAAGATGAAACTCTTGGACTTCAAAACAACAATAATTATGTTCTTGAAGCAATGATGAAGCCTAATGTTTCTAGAGAATCTCCAAGCAAAGAAGAGAGTGATGTAAGCATTCAATCAGAGGACGAAACTAGAGAACTGTCTATGAAAGACACGTCTATGCTTCGCATCATCGATGGTGAAACTCAAACTATTGGTCTTGAAGATAATATCCAAGGTTTGCTCTTGAATTACAATGATGGGAATAGTCAGCGATCATCTCACAGTTCAGAAGAAAAGTCTTTGTCATCTTCTTCCGAGACTTCTGGAAATGTGAACGCAAATGACGAGGATCAAACTGTAGACCTTGACTCCAACATGAAAGATTTGCTTCGAGATCAGAGTTGTAACGAAGGCGATGATGAATCATTGGGTCTCTCTTCTGCTGTGTCATCCGTGCAAAATTCTTTTGAATCCACAGAGGAGCAAACAGTTGAACTTGATGAAAACATGGCTGATATCCTAAATGTCCAAGCCGATCAAACCACTGAAAATACACCAAGAGACTCTAATTGCATTGATAACAGCTTTGCATCATTGTCTTCCGCATCATCTATTGGAAGCCGATCTGATGAAACGGAAGAGAACACAGTTGACTTAGATGGAAAAATGACTGATTTACTCAAACTCCAAGGAGAGGACGGTGATTCAGTGGAATCTACTGAGGAGAATTGTGATAAGTCATCGACTTTCACTTCAGACACTAATTCCGAGCCTCCACGCAATACTGAGGAAGGAACCGTTGATCTTGATGAAAATATGGCCGATGTGCTTAAGCTTCAGGAAAGTGAATCGAAGCCAAACTTAAGCTTCACTGGTACTTTATCTCTTCATGATATTTCAATGATGAAACCAATTGAGGGAGAGACCATTGGACTCGAGTCAGATCTTGCTGGAGTTTTGGAAAGAGCTGCAAAAGCAGATGAGGAAACTTCTCAATCTGAAGTATCTATTATGAGTGATAAGTCTATTCACAAGGAGGCCTCGTTTGAAAAAAAATCGACCCTAACTTGCAACAATGTCGACACTGTTGAGCTTGAAAGTGACATGCACAAAATGATGAATGGAATTACTGAACCATCATTTGGGGCAAACGATGATACAACTATCTCTTTGAATGATGTTTCTATTCTTCAAAAATCAGAGGGCGACACAATTGGCCTGGAAAATGATTTGAAAGCAATGCTAGATACAGCTACAAACATGAAAGAGAAATCCTTGAGTACAATTGATATTGCTACAGTTTCACAGAAACAATCCAGTTCTTCTTCGCGCACTACACACTTTAGTAATACGTCAGATCTACTTCAGTCTCTTGTACAAAAAGTAGACGACGAATCCTCTGATATTAGTAAGAGTGGAAGACGAAGTAGCAGACGCTTTAGTTTGACTCCTGCTTGTGACATCTCTTCCATATCTCCAGTACAAAATGAAAGCATGTATGAGGCTGACCAAGGTTCTAGTGCTCTTGAAAAAGACAGTAGTGTTGAGAATATTGTTGTTGATTTGAGTTGGAGGGAATTGTCACAGCCTTTTCTACACGAGCAAAACTTGAATGATGTTATGACTTCCAACAATGATGTTCTACTTGAAGGAGCAAACTTTATCTTTTCCGAGTACAACTCCCCCGAAACGTTTGGAAAGATTACTGATTTCTTACAAGAGGTTTGTTCTGAAATAGAAAACAGTTCTCTTGAGGATATCAAGGCTACTGACCTCGTATCTGATCACCTCGAAGACTGCGACGAGCTTATACTTGATAGGATCCAGCGTGCCTTGAGAGGAGAAAGTGGTGAAGAATGTAAAGAGCACCATGAAGCTGTTCTGAAGGAACTTTCTAATATTGTACGATCAAACATTAATAGCGAACATATAGAATGGGAGATACAAGTAATGCAAGCTTTGGACAATATTGTTCTTGATATTTCACAAGGCTACGATCAAGATATCAAGAACTTGGCAGCAAAGGTTGGCCTTGCTGATGACATTGATCAATCATTATCTATCATGTCTCGGCAACTTGTCATCAAGGCTCGTGAAGAGTTTCTAGCACAGAAAAGGGTAAGTCAAAAATTTAAGTGTATTCAGCCAACTTTCCGTTGTAATCTTTACTAAATCTCTCCATTTGAACTTTAGGAGGAAGCTGATAAACTTGAATCTGATCTTGCACAATTGAAGATGGATATTCAAAAAGCCGAAAGCGAAAATCTGGAGAACAAGATTCAGCGTGATAGAGTTTCTTCCTTGATAGAAACAAACAACGCCAAAGATACTGCACGAACCAATGCTCTCGAGAACAAGGCTCGTGCTCAGAACGCACTTGAAACTTTGAATTCTGTTGAAGGTCTCCAGTCATGGAAACTTGTCTCAGCTCAGGATACGAGTATCATTGTCGAATTTGCCTGTCAGAATAGTGTTCCTGAAATGGGTTTTAGACTTGAATTTTTCCTATTTGATTCTGGGAAAGTCGTTTGTAAGACAAGCGATGCATCTTCAACGAGAGGATCAGACAAGAAACCAAGGTTTACCTCAAGTGTGAAAAACTTCCTTATACATAGGACACAGGGCTTACGTAAAAAAATAGAGGCGACTAAATTGGGATCTGCAGCTGAAATTTCATCTGTAGTTGTGGAAACTGAGTGGTACTTGGAACGTCTATGGGCGATAGGGAAAGAAATCTCAACACTTGAATTAAGACAAAGTGGCAAATTAGCCAAGTCACCTGAAACTAGTGGATATGAATTTATTCTGTCCAAATCCAATGCAAAAGGCGAGAAGATTGAAGCACTGTTTGAAATCGGTGAATCATATCCGTTTGTTTTAAACATCAATCTTTCAGGTGAGATAGCCAACATGGATAGCCTCGAAAGCCATCTTGTAAAGAATGCCAAGCCAGGTTTCGGCTACCTGACAAGATCGGTTGACGGCATTGAGTCATTTCAGAGTTAGTGGGGGAAGATTAAATTTTAGAAATATAATTTGGGAATGTGTAATTGAACTTTTGAATTAGAAACATGCATATTTCTTCTGAAGCTGAAAGTACCAACTGAAACTAAGTATAGTTTTATACACTTGAAATAGCTCGAGTCGATCTCCATGCCTGCATATCCATGTATTTCCTCTTTCAGGACCAGAAATTCAAAAGTCCTTATCTCATTCACGTCAAGAATTTCCAAGTGTTATGCTCGTAGATTATATTTCAATCCTACGTATATAATATATAACACAATATTGTTGAGATTATTTTAGTACCTTTATTTAACAAGACCTCGTCCTACAGCCAAAAGAATTCTTTGAAGTCTCACCATTAGTACTCATACCAGATGATCAAGCATGAACAGCACAAGTACCTCCGAAGAGAGCTGAAGCCTGGGCTTCCTGAACAAGAGGAATTGTAGCATGCTGAAAAGATTGTGTTCTACTAATCATTTCGAGTCCATCCATTCACGAAATATATCATTATGGGAAAACTCGACGACTGGTACATCCATCTGAGTTTCTCAAACTGATCTCATAAGTACGAGCCAGGACTTATATAATCTATCGCTATTGTTGGTAGCTCTAATTGAGTAAGTTGAAAGTAATTTGAATGAATAGATCTAGACAAGTTGCAAACTCCTCGCTCAATTTCATCTCATAGAGAATCCCAATGCTACAATGCCTTGAAATTCTTCTCTACAGTAGGCGATTTCTTTCTGCCCACAAATGAGAAATGAAATTCTAGAATGTCTTGACAACGTTCTTCGTCTATGATATTTCATTTCTTCTGTATTTTAATTATTTGTGTAGTGTAGATTTCAAAAAAGAGTCATGTCAAATATTTGTGAATGAACCCTAGAGAAGTCGAATACCATCCAATTTGATTCTGCTTTTGGGCTTTAGAAAGAATGGAGGTGGATTTGAATAATTCAACTTCCTTGCTCGGGTTCATTCTGTCTGGATTGAAGTTAACTATTCATATCCTCTTGAAGTCCATTTCTCGTTTGGGACACTGCTAGAAATTTAACAGACAGAAGTTAATTGCAGCATGGGCATAGGTTGGCACTGAAATTTTGTTTATCTACCAAGTTCACTCCTAGGAAAATTGGTTGCAACAAGTTTTGTTATGAATGCATTTAGCTTGAATATCTCTCTTTTTTTGCACGACGGATGCTAGTCCAAGTTGTTGAGTCGACCTCGGTTATTACAGCCCAATCATCACAAACTGCCTTTTTGTGCAATACTGCTTTTGTCGAAGATATGATATTTGATCTTACTTGTGACCGACCTACTTTGACAGCCTCTCTGTAAAATAGTACACTGCACTATCTTTGGTCTTATACAATACAGTTTTGATCCTCAACGAACTTCGCGGGGCGATTGAGTTCATCCACAAGTCCTTTACCTTTGAGTTGGGCTATATATTTCACAAAGTCCTACAAGAGATGAGATAAGGTCAACTGATGTGATAGATGCTTTAACTAATGTTTTTTTTTCTAAACAAACTAAGCAATATCTTTATCACAGGCAGTACTTCATTGATACTAAGGGAAGGCGAAGGATTAGCATAAGAATCCCCACTAGTCATCTTCAGTTCCCCTCTACAAGAGATAAGGTCCGTCTCAGTCCTGGGAGGATAACGCCTCTTCTGATCTATACTGCATCATCTGGGAGCAGATTATCCTACCACAGGTACAGATATTTCTATGTTCGAAATACGAGCCATCTCCGTCGCAAGGAGTTGTTTCATCAGCTATATTTTCCAACAACCTAATAATTAGACTCACTCATCCAAAAGTAGTGTATCGTATATCGTATACCATCTTTCCAACATAGTAAACCGATCTTCATCTTTTTACATCTTCATCTTTCTGCAAACCGAGGTTTCATCATTCTCACAGGGCTTCTATTGCGTTTAAGATGTTTCCCAAACAAACTGTCGTAACTTGCTCTTCTAAGCAGAACCGAGACCAGAAGAAAGATTGTCAATGTTATATCTGTTTGTCTCCAAACTTTCATACACATGAGTTGAATCGCACAACCCATGAAGAATATTTACGAGGAATAATGATAGTCATGACTGAAAGGAAAGGATTCTGCTCCAAATAATCTTCGTATATTTCATATTTTATTCATGTACGTATATGATAATGGCTCACAGTCTAAACCTACCCCAAGCTAACAAATTGTCCCTGAACATTCCTGAAGACGTCTGTTTTAATCTTTTTGAGGCAATTAGAGTAAAGATCATTGTAAAACCAAGCCAAAAATGCAATAGCAATAGTGAAGACTCATATATCATTTTTTTTATCAAGAAATTCTATCTACTGAAGCATTGCATATTATTTAGTTAGATGTTGTTCACATTCTACATGCATTCATGGTTGTAAAATAAATGTCGCACTGGTACTCTAAAAAGATGTAAAGACAGGAAGAAACATGGCTTTTAACCACTTCAAGTAAGGAGTTTGCTCTCCTATCCCCAGCCGCAAATTTACTGGTATGAACACCAACACAACACATTGAAGATTTTCACTGGCATCGCTTCAAAAAACATTTACAATACATTTTCTTACAATCTACATAACTTATTACCAATGCTATCTTCACTAATTCAATCGAGTAGCAATAAACTAAGCCAGATTTCTGGCACAGCGACATCAGTGTTTACAAGGTCGAAACACAGTAAAACACAAATAAAACGCATCTTCAAACAGCATCCTGCCTTCATCCGTGTTGCTAAGCGTGATAATTTCCTTCCAAAAGCAATAACGTCAGAGCCACCAGCACTGACCCATCAACCATTTTTTGAAGCCAATATACTGCCTAACGGATGGAGCGCTCCCCCTCAAGATGAGGACATTTTGAAGAAAAGACAAGAACTTCCTTTCTCTGTGAAACGAACAGGTAACAAGCCAAATCATGCAGTCGGTTTTCTTCCTGTATACTCACAAACAAGATTAGGAGGAACTAAGCATACTACCATTGTTAAGAAGATTTCAGGAGATAAAGAAGCTTTTCTGAATGATCTTAGAGCCATTCTTGGAATAGGGGTAGAAGACCAAGATAGTATTAGAATTAGAGCATCTGGATCAACCTATGAGATTAATGGGAACAGGGTTAGAGAAGTAAAGCAATGGCTTGCAGGACTTGGATTTTAGAAAATTTGCTTTATATAGACTGAAAGTAATTTGAAGGTACACATGAAAATTGTTTCAACTCCATACTTCAAAAAGATATGAAAGAGTAATTACCATTTTCTTTGAATTAAAATAGTAAATATAGTTATTACTATGATTTCTAGGTTGAAAGTTTCTTGTTGCAGCTCAATCAAAATGATTGAAACTATTTCTCCACAAATATAGCGAAGACATCTCATATTGCTGGATTTCGTGGGGTTTTGTCGTCATCTTCAAGCGGAGCGTCTTGAGGAGTTTGTTGGCCATCATCTTCTACACCTTTGGTAATCACTACCTCAGTAGTGACTAAGCCAGTTGTATTTTTGTGGTCGCTTGTTATTTCTTCTTTTTGGGCACGCTCTGGTTTCGTATTGTTCTTTGCAAGGGCTTCGGTGGTTTTATCCATGTAGTAGCCTTCCTTTTCTTTCTGCTCTTTTGTCTTCGGCTTACTCGTATCTTCATGAAGCTGAGAGTCTTCATTGGTGGTGATTGGTGGCCCTAATTGGCTACTTGCATCATCTGATTTAGTGATGTTCATATGATAATCGAACCACCTCATGAAAGGCGGTCCAAAAGTATCATATCCATAAATAACAGCACTCTTTTGGAAAAAGACGTCAATGAATGATCCATCAGAGTCTGTGACCATGTAGTCGGTGTCAATCCAACCACCTTCATATTTCGTTGTGCCCTTTTCGGCAAATTCCTTCTCGTACATGGATCCATCGTAAGGTCTCCGTTTTGCTTCATCAGGCGTCAGACCCATGAACTTTCCAATGTGAACATGACCGTCAAAAGCTATCCTACCTTCATAGTCTATGTTACTAACAATACCAGTTCTATGAACCATAATCCTTGTTCTATACGGAAGCATTTCCTTGATTCTTAGATAATTCAAGGCTGCTGTACCACCACCATTTCTACCAGAGTCATCATTCACATGACACTCGCTTTTTTGCATCCATCGACGAAGAACAGTGTAAACAAGTCCAAGATAATCAATAATATCGTCTCGCTGACCTATAGCTGTTGCTGAAGATAAGATTCCTCTTGGTTCAACTTCAGGATCTTCTTCTTTCATCTCTTCTTCCAAATCAATATCAACACACGGTTTGAGTAGTTTTGCAGCAGGGGTTTTTGAAACATCAACTGCTGGATGCTGTTCATACAAATGCAGACGTTTCACAACTGGCATGCTTTCTCCGAACGGGTTCTTTTGGAATAATGTATGATCAACAGTTGCATAGAGTACTGGCCCATTGAAACAAGAATCACAAGCAGCTAGCCAATCTCGAATGAGTGGAAAATGAGCCCATTCTCTCTTGATATTGGGATAAGGTCTATAGCACTTTTGCCGATCTTTTGCAGATTCAAAATTGCATTCTATGGGTAGCATCTTCTTTACTGTCACATTTTGAGACAAGAGATAATCTTCTATTTCTTTTGAAGTTTGCTCTTCAATACCGATAATCACATTTCCCTTGAAGCCATTATATCGCAAACTTCCCACGAATCTTTTGTAGATTCTAATGTCTTGAGAATGACTTTGACCTACGACTGTAGCATCTTTTGTATCGTCATCTTCATAGTATGAATAATATTTCAGTTCTAATTTCTCCTCAGCCTCTTTTTGTATTTTCGCATTTTTGAGATCTTCTTCCTGTTGTATGCCTGCAATGTATTTGTCAATTATATTTTGTTGATGTTTTTCTAGCTTCTTTTCTTTTTGTAGAATTCCTTCTTGATAATCTTTTGCTTTTGCAATTGCTTTACTGCGCAAAGTACTATCTCTTGGATCAAGTATTGTGGGTTGAGGGTCTTTCGGTGGTATCAGTATACTCGTATTTTCATTTGAAACTGATATTTGACCATCATTTCTAAAATCTGCGATGGTAAAATTTGCGGAATTTAGCGAGGAAGATGATGCTATGAGTACATATGTTCCAAGTAGAACAAGGATGCCTTGAAAAGCCAGCGCTAGGATTGATTTCCGGCGTGTGTTTCTAGCAAATACGAAAGTCTTCCTCATCTCCTTTACTGCAGTCACGGACTATTTGCCGATAGATCCCAATGGCCACTTCTCAAGGTTTCAATAGCTTTACCCGCCTGTACACTGTATTGACGCCACCTGTTCGAATAGAAAGATAGTATCTCTTTCAAATGACCCTGGTATTTGAATTGAACAAAAAAAAAGAGAGAGCAGCAGCATTGTTTCAATATTTGTTTTTGGTTTTATCCATTTCCCCTTTCCCACCAATAAAACCACGACTGAGTTATTTGATGTTTTGAAAGAGAACCCTAACTTTTAGAACAAAGTCGATGTTCTGTTTTGTGTTGTTGTTACACTCGCAGTTGTTTACGACCTATTGCGTCTCCACAAGCATCACGATCTTTAGTCTATTGTTTATAAGAATAATTGAGAAGCAACCCTGGCATTTACCTATCAAAAGACAACGAATAAACCACGAGCAAATAATGGGAGCACTGTGTTGTAAACAAGCAAATTCTATCGAGAATATTGAACAGGAGAAACTCTTGTGGAGTACATTGAGTTTTGCTGAAAAATTGACTCCTTACGAAAAGCTAATCGTGGACGTAGGATTAGAGTTTCAACTTCAAGGAAGAGAAGTTGAAGCTATTGTAGCTTTCAAATGCGCAATAAAATTGCATAGCATTGGTTCAAAGATGGGATCAAAAGCAAATACAGATAGATTTCAGTATGAATTGGAAGCGAAGCTTGCTGAATGTCACTACAATCCAAACTCCCTGGAAGAAGAAAGATACTTTCACGATCCTGAGCAGAAACCATGTGATAACGAGTGCACGATCGATCCTAAAGATGCCTTACCTAAAGAAGTTTTTGCTTTGACCAAGATTGCAGAACATTACAAAAATCTCAAGCGTGATGTAGAAGCAAGCGCTGCTTTAAGATGTGCATTAGTCATACAAAAAGAGAAAACAGATTGTCCGAATGATTATATGATACAAATTGTTCTGCAAAGGAAACTTGCTGAATGTTTGTGTGAAGCTGGGCTTATTTCGGAAGCATACGAAGAGATCCAACAGGTTCTTTCAGGTTATCGGGAAGTCCTTGGAGAAGAAAGCATTGAAACCAGGGAAACGCTACTAATGTGCAAAGAATATGCATTATTTTCTGGGCTGAAAGAATTTGAAGGCGAATCTATCAACGGTTCTTTACTGCTAAAAATGCAAAATCAGCTGGATAGCGAAAGGAATGCACAAAACAATATCTTACGATCATCAATATACTCAGGCATGCTTGACGACGTGATTAAAATTGGGCCACAAACTTCCATGCGCCTTCTCGAATCTGTGTAAAGCTACTACTTCTAATGAAAGCTGCGGGCGTGCATGCAAAAAAGAAAGTGTAGCTTTAGTTTCTTAACATTGTACTTTACATAACCCCCTAAATTTGTGTACCACTACGTACAATCAAAAGTATTTCTCATAGATTTACCTGCTTTTCCCATGGGAGCACTAAGCAGTAGCTTCTATCCTTGAACGATCCAGCTTAGCACATTCCTTATTGATAATATCCCAGCATGCAGAAAACTCTTCTTCAGTCAAAGTACCGAAAAAAGAATTCCAACTCTGTCTATGTTCTATTGCTGCTAGCGCTTGCGTTTTCTCAATTTGCAAGGCTGTCCATTCATGGTATCCTATACATCGAAGCATTCCATCTCTTTGAATGTATGAATCACAATATGAAATACTAATTCTGGAGTTTTCTTGAATACAAGAACTTTCCTCCAATACTAATTGTCCAGTATTCGCACGCCTGATAGCAGATCGTAGAAGTTGCTCATCACTGAATGGACAGATACTGGTACTACCACGAAGGCCTAAGCTGGCCCAAACATTACCCTATTGGAATTGGTGCGACAAATTCGTCAGAAGATAGCAAATCATAAATGTTAATTATCAAAATGTGATAAATTGCTGAGACCGAACAATAAGCTCGTCGACTCGACTCACCAGTGATAATGATAGAATACACACAATGTATAATTTTCCAATGATTGACATTTTATTTGACCTTCTTTCTAAATAATCTCGGAATGGAGAGAAAGAACTAATGTAACGCATACAGTTTGTTAGCTTATATTCAGTTGATTTCTCAGAGCATACACCTACTTATCGACTTACATTCCTCTTCAAAATCAATCAAAACCCTCAAAAACAACTAGGACTGACGGGTCACAAATAATAAATAATAACAAGTCATTGTCACATGTCTTTCCAGAGGGGCTACGGTAATTTCGATCCAAAGAATATTGTAATTTCTGTGTGCCCCTCATCAATGCTGTCATGTGACCGACCGTCAATCACGAAGACGGAATCAAAATGTTGAAGTACTGTTGAAGTACAAGTACATGTTGCTCTTTGTATGGCATTGAGATACCTGCAACATTTATATTTTCTTTCTATCTATCACAACACAAAGAATAGATCTTGTGTTTGTGCTACAGTATTCTTAATTTAGACTTTAAAAAAGTGGTGGCAGATTTTCTAACCAATCGTTATGTTTTCCTCACATCTCCATTTTTCATCGAAATTCTTTCATTTTAGATTAAATTTCATCAGTACAATTCCATCTCAACTTGTTCGGACGTCTTACATTCGTGATGTATATAAATATGAATTCTTCAAATGCACCAGAAACCTTGGATTCCTCATTCTAGACTCAGGAAATTTATTTCCATTTCTCTACAACGTCGATAGTGTTTCAAAAAGGAAGGCCAATATCAATGGACAAATGATTCACTTCATTAAAGCTTTTATATGTTGCTCCAAAGTCACTACATTGGCCAATCTGCAACATTCTTTGTAGGCCATTCTTGACCACTTTTTACCCAATATTCAACGACATCATCACCAACGTTTATAGTGTCTATCAATTCTAATCCTGCATCTATCAAGACATCATTATTAATATTTGAAACAACTGGATCATTAAATTTCATCGGTGCTTTTACAATCATTGCTCGATCAACAAACTTTTCCTGGAGAAATGGAAGCGCAGTGGCCGGTCCACCTTCCACCATACAATGATGAATATCATGGACTTCACGTAAATTTTGAAGTACATCTCTGACAGAAATGTTGCCGTCCTTTGATTTAGACAGTTTTTCCAGCGCCAAATTTGGAATATCTTGTAAAGCTTTCTCATGCTCATGTGTTTGATCGCAAGAGTGATAAATGATGACTCGATGGCCGTCTTTCAACAATGCATACTTGTATACATCATCATCACGAGACAAGATTTCTAGGTTTGAATCAATCACTACTCTTGCTGGCTGAATGTTATTCTGATGAGGGAATAAATCGACCCTTCGAACTGTGAGAGTACAGTCATCTCTTACAACAGTGCCTTTACCTACCAAAACACAGTCACAATTTCGTCTTAATTGATGAACTAAATCTAAAGATGGAGGTGATGTAAACCTAACTGACTCGGTAGCTGACGCGTCTGCAACAGCGTAATCTTCGTCAAAGGCCATCTTTAAAGTAACCCCCTCCACTTTTGCCACATCTACAATATCGATATCTTTGTCTGTAGATGACAGACATGACGAGCTTGACTTGAAGGATTGCGAGTTGCCCACCAAGAATGATGCGACGAAAAAGCTACGTGTACACGTTATGTAACAGAAAAGAACCCATAAGCTTCGAAATGTAATCATTATCTTTCTTCTATCATTCAAGTCCTCCTATTATGTATGAAATAGTAAAACAATGGATTTTGGATCTTTGGAGATGTTTGATGTTTTGAGTGATACATCATGATACCTACGTAATACGTACTTGCTGGAAGATCGAAAGAGATAGAAAAGCGAAGGAAAGAAGATTTTCATAACAATAGGTACCTGCTGGCTGCTGGCGCATGGCTTTGCTTTGTATCTATTGTCTATTGCTACAACACTTTTAAGTACTACCAATCGCTACAATTAAAACTAATCGCAAGGCTTGACTAATACGTAGATACAACAATATAAGCACCAAAATAAAGTTTATTCAAAGAGAGGAGAAATGGGAAATAGAAGTAGCAAAACAGTAGAAACTTCCGCAGCACCAACAAGTGCTCCATCTGGTGAGGAATCAGAGGTTACTGTGGTTACACAGTCTGGAGTATTTCTTGCAAACGAGTTACAAAGTAAGTTCTATTGAAATATAAATTTCTGGACATCAAATTTCTGAAATAATTTCATCTGACAAATTTCTCACTAATGTATTAGCTGAGATTGTAAACGCCTTCCAAACATCAAACCTCCAAGCAGAATGGGAGAAACTCCAAACAAAAATTATTACTTCACACAATGAACGTGTCATTACAGCAGCTGAACATATTGGACAAATTCAAAATGAACTCGCACAATGGAGACAGCATAATGAAGAAGTTCAGTCTTCATTGAACAACACGTTGGATAGTCTGAATGCCAAATTTGCTGATAAAGAAGTCGAACTACAATTCAATGTGGATCAATTGGAAAAGCGAATTGGTTCTGTGCCTGTTTTTGGCCAAGAGAAAGGAACTGGTATGTGTCTGGATGAAAGAACAAAATTGATGAATTGTTATAGCAACAAGAGTGGAGATATTAGAGACTGCGATGACATTGTCAAAGCTATGGAGAGATGTACCAAAAAGGCAGTCGTTTCATAGACAATAAGCACATCTAGATTCTTCATCTAATTTTGAACAGATGTGATTTTCTGAAATGTTGGTGCATTGAATGATTCTATAAACTAGTTTTGATTTTAATATGTTTTCTGATTGAGTTCCTTTGGACAGAAAATCTATCAATGTCCATGAAAAAATAATACAATACGTTTTGAAAGTGAAATATATTTACAAATCTTCTTCAAAACTGAAGAATAAAGTTTCCATTCTTGCTGCAGAAAAGTTTCATACCATATCTTATATCGTAGCTTGACGAATATTCATTTCTCTAGTCACTGATCATAGTGAACTGAGTGCATACATCGGCAAATTTGATATTTATAAATCAGATTACGAACAGGTCGATTCGAGTCCATCTCTATAAATGCTGATAATTTTTAAAATTTCTAGTTGTCTAGTTTTTAAAGAAAGGGATTGTAGGATAGAAAAAGATGCCTGTTCGAGTCTGCTAATTCAATTTTTTATAAAGTTTCAATAAAATACCAATGATGCAACACTGTTTTCAAAAAATGTGACAAAAATTTAACGGACGAAAACGCTCCTTTCCGTTTTTTCTACCTACAAGACTGCAGACCCTTCTCTTCTGCTTAAAAACGACCCGCAACAAAACTGTTTACTTCTTCTTCACAAAACGTATTTGACCCGATTCCATTCTGGAACTGAGAAGGCCTAGGTCTTATTCATCCATATTTCTTTGTTCTAGAGGTTCTAGGGTTGATGGAAATTTCAAACTACGCTTCATAACTAATTCTAGTGTGCGTCCAAAAATGTGCCCACCCGACAGAAAATCGCATCATCATCCATCGAGTTCCAAGAAGCATACAGCTGTTGGTGAAACTTTGACTAGTGCAAACGACATCCCTCTTCATTCAAGGGAAATAGATAATGAGCAGCTATATTCTTATCTATCACAATCCCGTGATGAAAGTGCTGACGGTGATGAAGTAATATTACCCTCCTTTTCTAAAAGTCAAGACGAAGACGATGTTCTTCGAATCACACCAAGTAAATTACACCGTAGAAGTAGAACACCATCTGGAAAAAATAATTCAATGAGGGATATTTTCGACGGGGAAAAAGATAGTACAAAGCGTAGGAGAAGGAGTCAAAGGCTAGATTCTAAACAAGAATCGACAGATTTGGTATTGTTTGGAATGGACCTTTCTCATCTTTCGCCCAATTTCCAGTTTTACGTTTGTGCATGTGGGGTTTTCTCATTTACTCTTGTGTATGGATATCTACAAGAACTGATTGCTGTTCATATTACTGGAAGAAAATATACAATGTTTTTCAGTACTTGTCAATTTCTAGGATATGCATTCTGGAGTTTTATTTTGACAATGTTGGACAGATTAAGATGCTATATGAAACAAAAAAGAGCGCAACAAGAGGCTTCACTTTCTGATTCCTCTCCATCATTAGTGCTTATGAGTACTGCTTCCATGTCTCCTGTCTCCATTGGGAATAGAAATGAAGGTCCAGTGTCGACAAGTGGAAGTTCGACGACAGAGTCCATAACTGATGATGAGTCGATAGTCTTTGAACCTACAAGCAACAACACCGATTCGACTATATTAGAAACGAAACCATCTGTAGAGAGCAGCAATCATCGTTGGGCTTTAATCAAATTGTACCTGACTTTATCATTGATTAGAGCCACTGATGTTGGTATGACGAACGCTGCCATGCGCTACTTAAATTATCCCATGAAAACCCTCATCAAGAGTTCTAGAGTGATGTTTACCATGATTGGTGGAATTGTAATTGGAAAAAGAACATATTCGAAACAAGACTACTGGATGGTTGGTCTATTGGTAACAGGTCTATCGCTTTTTATTAATGCAGATATGCATTCCAAAACAACTGTCTTTCACCCACTAGGACTCGCAATGTTGGTAAGTTTCAATTCATATTATTCTTCTTGATTTGATTTTGTAGGAAATATTTCATAATCTCACAAACTCTTTCATGTTTGCCAATATATCTAGACTGTATCGTTGATATGTGATGGTGCTGTTGCGAATTATTCTGAATTGATCATGGTAAATCATCGTACTACACAAGATGAATTTCAACTTGTCATCTACTCGATATCGTTTGTAGCAATGCTTGTCGCGACCATAATAAGCGGAGAGTTTATACCGGGATTCCAGCACTTTTTCCTTCGACATGGAACGATACCTCAAATTCAAAACCTCGCTGATGGATCCGAGGAAGACAGCATAATATTTTGGACTATAAGTCGCAAAATTGTGGTTCTTATACTGTTTACTTTGACTGGTCTATGTGGATCATCTTGTGCTGGAGCAATTACAAAACGATTTGGTGCCTTGTCCATGAGCATCACTTCTACTACAAGGAAAGCATTCACCTTATTCATCAGTTTCATTGCATTCAAGAACAATAGATGCACACCTATGCATTTGGTAGGAATGATGATATTTATCATTGCCCTTTTCCTAAAAAGTGTCAACGTTGATACTCTGTTGTTCTACATACAACGATACGGTCCTTTTCGTTACACCAAACTCTCAAACTCAGACAATCGTGATCTCCAAGACTTGGTAGACGATTGCTTCACTGACTCCTATTCTTTCGATCTTGAAGATGGAAGAAAATCGAAGTTACGTGAAATTTAGTATATTGAATAAATAATCTAAATACCTAGCTAGTTCCTAATCAAATCTAAAGTTTCTAGTGAAGCAAAAGCACTCCTCCATCGAATAAAGTTATTCCTTTTTAGTAGAAGCCAAATAATATTATTAATTTATAATAATACTCATGCTTTCTTAATCTCTTCAACATGTAACTCTATAAAAACATTTGTTTGCAGTCTTCTCAATTCTATTTACTTACAATCAATCAAACCCAATTTGAAAACTTTCCCTGTGGTCCCCGAAACTGTAGCTTCGAAAAAATACTAGCTACTAGATCCAACTCTTCCATATAGACCAACACGTTGATCATTCGAAGTGGTGTAGTCAGAAAAAGCACTGACTCTTCTATTTGGTCGTTGAAGAATTTCATCATCACTTGCATATGAAGTCTGCTCTGAAGTATAATCTTTGAAATCATAAGAGAAGCCTGGCATTTCCTCTTGCAAAGGCTCAGGAGACTTAGGGCTTGGGTTTGGAGTTTTTACGAGTGGTTCTTGCTGCAATTTCTCAGTAACCTCCTCGACGCTAATACTTGCTTTCATCTTTCTAGCCTTTGCCTCTTGGTCTCGTAACATCTTCTCCACAATTTCATCATTCACACTAAATTTTCCAACGTTCTGTTCAATGCTTGAGTTATACTCAGAATAAGCATTTACTTTTCTCTCTTCACTGACATCCATCTTTTGAGGGCCTTGTCGTGAAACGTGCTTTTCTGTTCTCTTGACATGTTGCGCTTTCGGTTTAGGTGTGACTGGTTTTTGAGCTCCTGTCCTGTAAAGGCTCACTCTATCTTCATTACTTGTGGAATAATCATCTCTAGCCCTGACAGGCCCCTTCTTTCTTGGAGGTTCATGTGCAGATACTTTGCGTTCAAAACTGTTTGGACTGATTGATGTATTGCCTAGACAGATACCAACGCGTTGATCATTATCAGTGTGATAATCAGAGTAAGCTTGAGATCTGTAACTTCCAAATTTACTTGAAACTACAACTTCTTTTGCACTCTCCTCTGGGGACTGGTTAGCCTTGAATTTCAAAACTCTGTATGCTGCATTTAATCGTTGGAACTCAATATTGATCATGTGCTTCTGCTCTTCTGAAAGAATCTTTCCTTCATCCTTCAACATTTTGATTCTAGAGTCAGGATGATAGGCTTTGGCTTTCTGACGGTATGCTTTCTTAATTTCAGTTTGATCAAATTTCATCACGAGCTTTGAATTCTCGAGATTCATGGTAGGTTCATATTGAAGTAGTTTACATGCTTCAATAGTGTTTGGAATGTATTCCCCATTTACCTGCGCTTTAACCTTTTGATTAAAATTGAAGTTGGAAGATGCTGGTAAAGTTTCTTTTTGATAGTTCAATGGAATCTCATGATTGTTGAGGTTGCGCGATGGAACAAACCCATGCACCTGTGACATGAGAAAGCTCGCTAGAAAGAGACTGCTGAATTTCATGTTGCGAAAAGATGAAAAGCAATTGAGTTAAGTACTTATGGCGAAGAAATATGGCTGTTATGTCTTGATCTCAATACATGTCTTTCCATCTATATGCGAAAACGATATTTTCATTTTGGCAGTTTCATTTTTCTCGTTTGTCGTTGTTACACAATAGTGGAGATGGTTGGACGTTATTGAAATAGTAGACGTAAAGATTCCATGACGTGAGAGGGATTTTTATGTGATTACCGATTAATTCAGAGTTAATTAGATCAAGATTACATACTTCTTGCAAGACTGAGGAGGATTATGTCGCGGAAAGTTTGGAATGTAGGATCCTCCTGTAGAAGCAATGTCATTGAGCAACACTGCTTTACCGGTACGTACTGCTCTTTGATTACAACTCATGTGATCGAAGTAAAAGTGATGTCAATAATACTCATCATTAAGAAAATTAAAGAGGTCTCTAGAAAGATTTTGTAATGGATAGCGGGTTTCTTCGTAATGAATGCACTGGAGAGGTCGTCTATGAGAATGTAGAGCGGAAATCATTGCTGCAATCTTTAGCAAACAGCAGCTACAAATCAGACGATGGTAATCCTTGTGGTTTGACTTTATTGGGTCCAAGACGAAGTGGCAAGACTAGTCTATTGATGGATGCTGCCTACAATTGTTGTGCATCTAGTCCAAATGGAAGAGCAATATTTATTATGCCAGAACATAAAAAGTCACAACTTGATTTTCCTATGCGATGCCATCAATGGGAAAGAAATACCGACGAGATTATTCCAATTACAAACGATGTCACCAGTACAATTGGAAATCAATTTTCTTCTTGGTCCCGAGATGAAGAAGAAGTTCTTTCTCGCATAGATGTACATTATGTCAAAGATGTCAAGGAATTGATTCAGTTATTGGCTCTCTTGCAGTGTCATTATGGTAATGAAAATGATGGCGAATTGCGCGCTGTAGTTGTGGATGATTTGGACTTTTACGTAAAAGATGATATTCATTACTCGAGTGCTGAAAAACGTGCATCGGCTAGAACAACTGAGATCATATCGTTAATGCATTTGTGTAAGTCTCACTACTATTTTCATTTTCTCTTGTTATAATTGTCATTTATTTCTCACAACGAAATAACGTAATAGTGGCACTAATGAACGACGCTGCAAATTTCTTTCATGAGGTCTGCAATCATTCTACATTGAAGAATATTCATATTTATACTGCTATCAATAGCGACCGACTATCGATTAGTGCAATAGACTATTCCTTGTTGAAGAAGTACACTCCAATCATTGCTGAAATAGATCAAGATAAACAAAATGGCGATTCTGGAATTCAAACGGACTTTCAGATTTGGGGCTCTGGGGATAAAGCCTTTGATATCCATACATCTTTCTCTATTAGCATAAGAAATCAACAAGACAAATCAAAACAACACGTCAACTACATAATCGGCAGTTCTCCTTCTGGGTGGGAGGAAGACGAAGAGCATTTTTTATTTTGGCAAAGTACATAGAAATTGTCTATCTATATTGTAACAATATTGTAAGGAAGGTATACTAATAGAGAAATACATTGTGACTACTTTGATATTATGTAAAAATGAGCATTTTTTTATTGTCAAATTTCAAATAAATGAGTAAATATCTATCTGGATAGCTGTTTAGTGGGAAGCTTCTAAGTGCAATGACAGCCACAGAATACTGCCGTAAGATACAGGACACACAGATGTGTAGAACCGCTATTCCTCATAAATTCACAACAACATCATGGTAAGTGGTAACGTTGCCAGTGTAGAACCACTGACTGGAATGGGTTCCTCATGATTTTACGACGCAATATGTATCTCCGGCTTCAGGTTGCATTCCTCTATTTTCAGAGTTGAGTGCCATGCTTTGATCGGTCAAAACTTTTGCTAGATGAATATTTGGAATGCCTATATAGTTGGACAATACGGTCTATTCAATGGCTGCTTTGTCCTGGAAGGCTTCCTACATTTCTTTATTCTTCTGAACTTTGTTCGCAAAGAATTAGCTAACTCATCCTTCGTTGCCATGAATAGAGTCATTTAATTGTGAATCCAAAGCCATTCCTTGAGGCTTTGACAGGAAAGGAAGTACAAGTGAAGCTGAAATGGGGACAAGAGTATAAGGGAAAGCTTGCTTCCTCCGATGCATACATGAATCTCCAACTAGTCAACACCGAAGAGTTCATCAATGGAGAGTTCGCAGGTGCTCTTGGGGAAGTACTTATTAGATGCAATAACGTGCTGTACATTAGGGAATCAGGGGATACTGGTGTTAAAATGGAGGAGTAAATTTTAGGGCTTCATTTTTTCATATTTACACATCCACATGAGAGGTAAGTCTTATGTTTTAGTCAGAACCAGTAGTTAAAAGAATATCAACTGGATTTAGAAGAGACCAATGATGAACAAGCTCATGTCTGACTGGTAAACTGACACAGCAATGTGTCTAGTAAGCGCTCTGTGTTTCCGAAAGGAGATGCTTAGTGTGAGCTTTTGGTTTACCTTTGCGAATCAACTACAAGCGCTGCGGACCATGCTCCGAGAGGAGTAATATCACCAAACCCAAAACCGTGAGGTCTTTTCTCCCAATCAGATATTGAAATCTTTTTTCGTTTTTGTCTGTTCGAAATCTCACTCTCTCTTTACCTTTGCTGTAATTAGGTTCTTGTGATTGCTCCAGTCCAAGCAAACAATGTCGAGTGAGATACAAGAGAGTACTCTCTCAAGGGACAGTTGTCGTTGGGTTTATTTAATATGCATGTTCTTCTCATGGAACTCATACCCCATACGTACTCCAATATCCTCACTGACATAAAACTCTCATTAGTTACAGAAAAGAGGCGCTCTCAAAGTTAGAACAAAACTAGAATGACATTGCAGAGCAAAGCCCATGAGGAGGAAGCACCTCATAAAAATCTATTTTTGAAGTGCTTTTTAGATAATTTTACTTTTTCGAAAAGTATTCGAAGGTTTCCCAATCACGAAGTAGATATTCCTTTTATAAGTGGTAAACCAAGGCACTAAATTAATTAATCAATTTTAACAAAAAATCTTATTTTACGACCGTGCCCATTTCTTCCCACAAGAGTTTAGTATATTGTTCACAAACTTTTCTGTTTCATTCAGACTGTTGAGTTTTTGCATTTTCTCTTGTTTTTGCTTCCTTTCTGAAATCAACCGAAGAGCTTGCGATGCCTTTTCTCGGGCAGAGTTGACCCGATCTATTCTTTCTTCAATAGGATCAGAACCAGCATTTGTGGAAGGAATTGGTGATTCAAAAGTGTTCACATGGGATGCAGCAGGAGTTGCTACTCCAAATGATAATGTGTGTGGAGTTTGAACACCTACTCTACTGTTTTCAGGAATAGAGCTCGGCAGCCTAAGTATTGATTTGACCTCCGGATTTTGTTCCCGCCCCGATGAAGGTTGAGTCTTGTCATCATTAATTGATGAAAGTATTATCTGCAATTCCTTTTCCATGTCGCTACATCTCTGTTTTTCTATCGAAAGGCTCTTTTCCAATTCTTTCACCTCCATTTCTAGGTCTGTTTTCATATCTGCAAGGGACACATTTTCAATACGCAAATTATCACAGTCAGTCTCAAGTGTTGCTATCTGCTTGCGCATTGAACCATTTTTCTCTTTCATACTACATAATTCATCTTCGACCAACTCAATTTTCGCCTTGATCATGCCATTCAGATTTCGAAGTCTGCTACACTCATCTTCAAGATCAGTGCCTAATTGACTTCGTCTTTTGAGAGTGTCAAGTTCCTCATATGCATCCTTGAGCTTTTGTTTCATTTTTTGGCGCTCTTTATCAAATGCCTCTACCTTTTCTGTATTGACCTTTAACAACTCTTCATTTTCTTTTTTGATATTAACTAAAGCATCGCGATGTACTTGTTCCATACTAGCAATCTTTTCTTCCAATAATGAGATCTCCTTGCAGCTTTGTTCGGTTTGATCACGTAATTTCTTATCAATACTATCTTTCTCGGAGCAAACATTTTCAAACTGTTCTTGAAGATCCCTTAACTGAGTCTTTGATTTCTCAAGCTTTACAGAGAGATCCTTAATCTTTTCATTGCAATCGGAAGTCGTAGTTGACTTGGCTTTATTCAAGTTACGGGTTAGATCGGCAATTTGCTCGCGTCTAAGTTGAAGCTCCCGTTTCGTTTCCTCTAGTTCCTTGGTCAGATGCACCTCCTTTTCACATGCAGATTCCAATTGCAATTCAAGTTCAGCATTTGTAGCAATCAACGAGTCACATTGCTCTTGTAGCATGGCTAAATCGGCATTCAAGTCATCAATGTCTTGCATTTGTTTGAGGTTTTGGGGAGAGTTTTCAAGACTCGCTACCTTTTGCTCCAAAGTAAAGACCTTCTTCTGAAGTGTTTCACATTCTTGTGTTGCATCTTCAGCAACACTTTCTAATTCAACACATCTCTCAACTACTGTCCGGTTTTCTTCTTCGATAATGCATTTATTCTGCTTCAAGATTCCAATTTCTTTTTGCAGTTGCGGATTGACTTTCTTCAAATTGTTGTAATGAAGGATCTGTTCTTCAGAAAGCTGAAAACTCTGCTGAAGTCTAGATGATTTTTGTTCCAGATCTAGGGATGACATCTCAACCTGTTTCTTGTATTTCACAATTTGTTCCTTCATGTGTATATTTGATCCTTTCAAACTTGCGTTCTCTAATTGGAGCTCTGATAATTTCTGTTGCAGATGAGGCAAAGGAGCATCGATAATGGAAACGTTATTGGAAGAAAGTGCCGATGTGAAAAGCGTTCCCATACACTTCAAATCATCTGTGTCTACACCGACCGATACATACTTTCCTGTCGTATGTGACTCGCTTCCAGATGCATGAGAACGTTTACCTATCTCAGATATTGCATTCTTGTCACTTTCAATTCCATCAGATACAATTGAATCAATTGTATTACAGCTACCGCACCCCTTTGCAAGTCGCTCCAAGTAATCATATAACTCTAGACTAGATTCCAATTTCGAAAACTTGTCATTTCCACATGCACTCTCTTCCATACCAATTAATGCATCTCGAACGACATGGTCCATTCTTAAAGATGGGTCTTTTCTCAAACCGCTTTCTTCCAGAAGACAAACTTGTTCTAAAATGGCATTAAATGCTTGCTCCCAAACTGAATCATTTAATTCATTTGTTGAATACTGTTGCTCTACCCCATTCATAGTCATCAACTTCTTCATGTTTTCTAACTCATCTTTGATCTCTTTATTCTCTCGCTCCATGGTAGAAACCTTTTCTTCCGCTTCCAATTGAACTTGTTCTGCTGCAAGTCTCATACTATCTAATTCTACTTGAAATTTGGTAGGCGACAACAGAACCTTTTCAGCCTTTTGAATATCAAGTTCTTCTTGTAAATGATGATTCTCATCTTTCAATTTTTCAATGGTTGCTTGCAAATACATGACATAATCCTGACTTTGCATCTGATCTTTAGATGCATGTATGGAATGGTTACGTATTTGCGGAGTTGCAAAATTGGCTTGCAAATGACTGGTATTTACATTGTTTATAGATTTCGTCTGACTCTTGGCCTGAATATGTTGATGACTTGTACTAGCATTAGCACTTGCTCCTTCTTGTATTTCAGGAAGCGAGAAGGATGATAAACTTGAAGCTGATCCTACATCTGATGAAATCAAATCGCTGTCATCTTCCTTCCCTTCTTGGTTAATGAGGTCGTCACTGTCTTGTAGTACGACAGGGTCAAAGCTGAGACTCTCTCCTTCGATAGATTCACCGCTATTTTCATTTACAGTGTAAGTATTGGCGTTATAAAAGTTCAAGAGTGGTGTGTCGGGTACATTGTGATTGGCATGATGTGTGATCTGTTCAAGATTGTCTTTATGTTCGTCTTTGGACTCACTGTGCATGTCGCTATATATTTCCTTGAGAGCAGATCGGACCTCCTGTTGTCTTTGAGCTAACCTTTCATTGGATGATGGAAGCTTAATTTCATATGCACTTCCTATGCTTGTATTGAGATATTTTGACGGAGACTGAGAATACGAAAGCTTCACCTGTTGATGACTTTGACTACCCTTTTCATCAGCTATGTTGGGGTGATGGTTTTGCATCCTTTTCTAATGTTTCGTAAACACGACTAGATAACGAAGCGCTGCTTTTCGTAAATGAATTGAAATGAAACTAGATCTTATAGAATGAGGTAAGCTTTGTTGATAGGTACTGAAGTAATTTATTGAAACACACGCATTATGTTTGAATAGGTATGCGGAGTGCTTTTTTATGCCACAGTTTCCCGCCCTCTAAAATAGCGCGGCTAAAAAGCTCTCTTTTTATCTATTCAAATCTGGACTTACTGAGTAAGATACGTACTGGATGTTATAAATGTACGTACCGTACGAGTTATCAGTAGCTAGTATCTATCTGTTACAAAATGCAAAATTTTTCAATTCTCACCATATTAGTCTAATCTTTAATATACCATATATATTAATTAAACTTTGAATAGAACATCATCATGACTGATCAAGTAAGGGCAGCACATCTCCTAATCAAGCACACTGGATCCAGAAATCCAGTTTCTCGAAGAACTGGACAACAAGTGACTCTTTCACCTCAAGAAGCAATGCAAGAACTTACTGGATACATGAACAAAATTCAACAGGAAGGGCTTGGATCTTTCCCACATTATGCAAAAGAGAGAAGCGACTGCAGTTCTTTTAGAGCAAATGGAGACCTTGGTTTCTTTGGGAGAGGAATGATGCAAGAAAGTTTTGAGACTGCTGCGTTTGCTTTGAATGTGGGAGAAATGAGTGGAATCGTGTCCAGTGATAGTGGTTACCATTTGATTTATCGCATCGCATAGGGAAATACCTTTGTAATGTTGGTAATAATCTACAGTTCAAGCGTGATTTGAATGAGGTGAAAGGACCAATATTACTTTACTATCTTTATAAATCTAAGGTACAGGGTACAGACAACCATTGGAATTTTCGTGATTATGGCCAATGTTTAGCTTTGAAAAGCAGATAACCATCAACACGTATCTGAGCATAGCGGAGATAATCAAAATCTATGGATGAAGTTTTCAATTGAATCAATGACCAACAAGCCCATCCTAAATGCGATAGCAATGAATGCTTTCCAACTTCATCCCTCATGACATGCAGAAACTGACCCCATTCCTGGCTGTCATCTAATTTCTTTGCTAAATCTGAATCATTTGAGCGGATGTATGTGGAGAGAAATATGTTTTGACAAGAATCAGAAGGGTATTCATTTTCGTAGTCAGGGATCAAGTTATTCATATCACAAAACTCTGCAAACGAGTTACCAATATCAGCTGCTCTTGGGTTATACCCTGCATACTCGTAATCTATGATAGCGATTTCGTCACTCTTCTCGCATCTAGATTTGGGTGTGAGAATGTTTAGACTCTGGCAATCCATGTGTGCGAATACTATGTCTCGACTGTAGCGTATTGCATCACTCTGACAAGAATCATCCAGTACCACTTTCTTCTCAGGTCCAATTTCAGCTCGAAGCCAACTCCATTCCCTCTCCAATAAATCCAACATTTGCTCGATAGCTTTGTCATTGTTATCGTCGTCATTGGCATTCAATTGTCTCGCCATCTTGATCCATTCATCTATTCGTAGCCAAATTTCTCCTAGCTTCTGGTCTTCATTATTTTCCAAGTCCAGTTGATGTAATTTTGATAGCTTTTTCGCGAGTTCAATAGTAAACCCATTATATTTCCCATCCCATTCTCTAGTGATGTCATTCTCATTTCCGGTACAAGTATAACATCCCATCTCGGAATGAGAAAGTGGACGAATATCTTCATAAAACTCTTCCAATCGACCATTCAAAAAACGACCATAAAATGCTGGCGCAAGGTCATATTTGGAAAGCATTGCCGATACTTTATTTTCTTGTGCTCTATCCACAAGGGAGAATTCCTCCTCACCACTCTTCTCGTCACCATCAGCATCATGAATTCTGATTAAGATTGTATTTGGAGCAGCATTGTCATCTGATTTCTTCAGTTCTATCGGATCTTCCTCAACTTTCCCTGGTCTCACAGTTAACAAATGATTGCTGAGTCCTCCTGAAAGTGTTTGAACATTAAGCTGTGACGACATTTCAATTTGATACTGTTCTAGGAATGCAGGTATTATTTCTTTCAATACACTGTAAACCTGATGATTCAAATCGTCAGAGTTTGGGTTCTTACACATCCTAATACTGAGGGGTGCTATCAGTTCTGAGTTGTTTAGATATGGAGATTTCTCCATTGCAGGACATGATGAAAAAGATCCAGATTTTGTCATTTCCTTTATTGTCGAGAGTCGAAGCAGAGATGCAGGCAAATATCGAAATCTCATGTACCCTCCAACTCAGGTTCTAGATTACTCAAAGATGAGACTGTTATGAGATTTTCAGCCTTGGCTCACTGTCTAAAATTTATGCACAAAGCCAATAAAATGTAATAGCAAGCAGAATATCTACGTACTATGGTGATAAGGTGATAAGGTAAGTAAAAGGTGTGTAAAAGCCATATCAATTTAACGTCTTTCTAAACCGCCTTCCCCCCTCTCACATTTCGCAACCTTTTGAACTTCTTTTGACTGACGACTCTATTCTCTGAAAGTAATTATTTAACTTTGAAAATATATGTACTTATGTATGAAAGTGAAAGGTGTAGTATGTGTCTCTCTCTGTATTATTTTGTTGTAGACGCGTGTGCATTGTGCAATGAAAAAGATGAGCTTCAATCATGTAGGTACTTATTGTACCATTCAACCTTACATCTAACGGACATAGACATCACGTCATGACACAGGGATGAGAGAGACTTCAAAAACTAGAAAGAAACTTTTGGATTAAACGAAGAAGTATCTGTAAAAGTTAGTTTCTCTGTCCATTAATCATAGATATGAGTAAAAAGAGGAAGAGTGACGCGCTGAACGAAAGTCACGCTGATGATTCGCTTGAAATAGCATTGAAGAAGTACTTCCCTAACCATAGTTGCTTTCGGAAGGGACAAAAGAAGGTAATCGAAGCTCTTATCAAGGGAGAGAACGCTGCAGCCATTTTTCCAACTGGAGGAGGGAAAAGTCTTTGCTACCAACTCCCAGGACTGATATTACAGAATGAGGGTTTGACTCTTGTAGTTTCACCACTTCTGGCTCTGATGAAAGACCAAGTAGATGCAATGAGAAAACTGGGACACCCAGTGGATCTACTTGGTTCAAGTCTTACTCTCGATGAAAAAATTGCAGTAAAGAAAAGAGTGCAATGTAGAGAAACTGCAATTTTGTATGTTGCACCTGAGCAACTAAATAATGAAAACACTTTTGCACTAATAAAATCTGTCCCTATTTCACTCTTGGCGATTGATGAGGCACATTGTATATCTGAATGGGGGCATGCATTTCGACCAGATTACTTGCGTTTATCGAAATTTCATAATAATCCTAACATCAATGTGAAACGAGTCGTTGCGCTAACAGCGACAGCCACTCCACAAGTGGAAAGAGATATATGTGAAAAGTTCGGTATCCAGCAGAATAATTCAGTTCGTACGTCTTTCTATCGTCCAAATCTCAAGTTTGCCTTTACTCCATCTAGAAGCACAGAAGAAAGTGATAGACAGCTCATTGCAGCCATTAATTCACAAAATCCTTCGGGGGCAACTATTGTTTATGCTACATTGCAAAAGACCACTGAAAAAGTAGCAAGTATGCTGAAAAACGCTGGCATTGATGCTAAGCATTACCATGCTGGAATGAATCAAGATGATCGAAAACTCACACAAGATTGGTTCATGGAAAATACTAAATCTAGTACAAAAGCTCGAGTAGTTGTGGCAACTATTGCATTTGGTATGGGTGTTGATAAAAGCAACATTCGTTATGTTTATCATTACAATTTACCAAAGTCACTCGAGAGTTATGCACAAGAAATAGGAAGAGCTGGAAGAGACGGTAAAGACTCATACTGTGAAGTATTTTGTTGTCTAGATGATATTGCTCAACTTGAAGCTTTTGCATACTGCGGATCTCCAAGCAAGAAATCAATCATGGGTGTTCTACGAGACATTTTCTTTGACTCTTATGGTAATCCATATAGTCAAGGTGTTCAAAGGCATGTCTCCCATTACTCTCTTGCTCGAAGTCATGATTTACAGATCACTACCGTTCAAATGCTTTTGGCATTCGTTGATATTTACCAAGAACTTATACAACAAGGAACACCAAGATATGGAATGTACAAAATCAAAAGCCGTAATAGTCACATCTCATCTGTTCCTGCATTACTAGCTTCATGTGAAGATTCTACTGCAGCCTCAGCACTACGTCGTGAATGCCAAGTTAAGAAAACATGGGCACATATTGATATTGGATGTGCTTCACAGTTTGCACCTCGAGATGCATTGATAAACGCTCTCACAAATCTTGAACAAAAAAGCTTGATAGAGGTGATGCCATCACAAGTCGAACATACCTATTATATAAAAAAGAAAGTGACAGATCTATCTGCAATTGTAGAAAGAGAGTATGAACGGTTTCAGAATCGTGAAAAGAGGGAATTATCGCGAATAGGCGAAGTCATGTCTTTTTTAACAGCCGGCACTTGCCAAGCACAATTGTTGACAGACCATTTTGAGGGGAAATATGGACCTTCAACAAAGGAGAACAAAACAGCGTTTCCTTGTGAATTTTGTCCTTTCTGCAAATCTGGAACTCCTATAACGCTAAATCAGCGAAAAGATTTTAGTGTTGATCCAAATCTATGGAGAAAGCTTGTGAATGATCCAAAACTACCTCGTGATGATCCTCAGTTGATTGCACGCTTCGCTTTAGGCTTCAAATCTCCAAGAATTACATCGACAGGACTTTCAAAATCTAGTAATTTCGGGCTAATGGAAGGTGCTCCATACGAGGATCTTATGTCATATATCATGGAAAACATGTTTAAATGAGCTTTTCAAAATATTTATAGCACAATATCCTTCCAAACTAAATGTAGAGGAATTCATTGTGCTATAACATATTATGATGATTTCATAAGAGCTTTAATCAGAATAATGTACGAGATTGATGACAATAAATTTAGAATTATGATGTCTCATACGACTTACAACGATTGCGATTTGGACATTTGGACGTTGCCTTCTGCTTTCATTTCAAGAGAAGTTCTTCTCAACTTCTTTCCATGCTTCAGCGCAATTAATGCATCTCTTTGAATAGCTTTGAATCATGAAGAAGAATAGCACAACATTCCTATTTTATTTAACCTTTCATCGTCATTATTTAATTCTAATCATCATGCGCAGCATACTGCTTTCCGCCTTCATACTCAATAGGTTTGCTTATGCAGATGAATTTAGCGCATGTCAATCAGAGATAACAACGGAGAAATTCTTTGATTTCTACCAAGCTTACAAACAAGCAAAGGATTCCACTTCTCTGATTGGTGATTCTTTCAATGTTTACGGTCTTTGCGATAAATCCTGGGATATGTTCTTCTTCTCTGGCTCGACCATTTGTGCTGATGAGCAGTTTGAGCACATCAATGAAGTTTTTTGTCTTCCTGTTTCATGTACCTATGATGAAACAATACTAACAGAAGTTCTTCCAATGTTTATCAACGATTTCTTTCTTGATAATGTGAAGAAACTGGACGATGGAACATACACTGTTGATCCATTGGGAGAATGCCCTTGCAATGGGTCAGAATATGAATTCTCAGGATTAACGAGAACTGGACCTATTAATGAAAATGAATCATCTGGTTCAAGTGAGCAATGGTATAAACGGTCGCTATTACTACCAGGATTATTACTTATTGTACTTATCACAATGTAAATGAACAAGGAGTCTGCATACTACATAATCCAGAAAAAAGTTGAAAATTGCATAACGGGAACATTTGAAAGAGCATCAGGTCAACATTCAATGACTTGTGCGAGATTTCACTTTCAATTGAATAAATATCAATAAAAATGAGTATGAAATATATAAAGGTAATACATGCATTATTATATTTGGAAAAGTAAAGCAAAATGTTACTTGTTTTTAATAAAATAGATAAACATTATCCATTTATTAGCAAAGTTCCAAGCGTCCCATCCGGTTTTCAATTCTCCTTTTTTATGAAGAGATCGTGGTGGGATTGAGATGGTTCTCATTTTTCTTTTACGTGAAGGTGCACCACGGAGTGCAAGGGTTCTCACATCTTATGATATATTCTCTATCGGTGGTGCTCCACATTGAATATCAATTACATCAGAAATAGAGGTAGCATTTACTGAAGTTCTTCATGTGTACCAAAACTGTAATTAAATGTTTTATGAAGAGAAATGAAGAATCACTATATGTTGCTTATTACTCTAACCCTTCTTGCAGTAAATTGTTGCAATGCAAACAACATATTTGTAAGCATACATGAACATGAATATGAGGAAGTACTCTCGGACAGAGATAATCTTCGCCAAAAGGCATCATTTTACGAGCCCAAAAGTGTAAATGAAATCGTGGCACAAGGACTTTGTAAGGATAATGCTCACTTCCGATTCATGGTAGAAAGAAATGGCAAGAGGAGACGGCGAAATTGTTCGTATCTATCTACACCGAAACGATCACTTGTGCAAAAAAGGAGAGAACTATGCCACGGCAAAGTTGCAAGAAAATGCAAATGGAGCTGTGGAAAATGTTCCAACAGTGCAAAAAATGACTCCTCTTTCTCATTCCAATTACAGTGGAGTGGAAAGGTTGTACGATGCAAATGGATTACAGATACTCAAAAGAAAAAGAGAAAAGATAGGCAAACAAAGTATTGTAGTAACTCAGTTATCCGCAATGCTTGTAAAAGCTCTTGTGGGCATTTCACATTGCCAACATACTCTCCTACAAGCTTGTCGACTTTATCATCAGCTCCATCAAACTTTCCCTCATTGTCATCATATCCCTCAAATAATCCAAGTCATTCTCCATCAGAACTTTCGTCTACGAACCCAAGTTTCAGACCAACATCAATACCAACCTTGAATCCCACTACTATCCCATCAAATCTACCATCTATGGTTCCGTCATTGATTCCAAGCTCATCTCCAAGTTTATCCTTGATCCCAAGCTCATCTCCAACTCTGTCCTTTAATCCATCTTCAAATCCAAGCATCTCGACAGTCCCATCTTCCTTACCTAGTGTTTCTATGCAACCAACAATTTGTGAAAATGATTCAAACTATAGCTTTCTAATTGATGCAGAAGGAACAATGGTTTCATGCGATTGGTTGAGTAGCTCTCCAATACTTGGTGCATACAGAAGGCGTCTATATTGTAATTCGGAAGTGACTTCAGCATGCAAGTGGTCATGTGGTTTATGTGAAAGCAGCTTATTTGACGATGAATCGTTTCTTTTTGTTGATGATGACAATATCAAAAGGGGTTGTGAATGGCTTACAATAGGAAGTGATGTGTACGATACATTAAGCAAACAGGAGCAATACTGTGAAAAAGTAATGAATGCTACAATTGTCGAGGAAAAATGCAAGCTTTCATGCGCAAAGCATAACAGTGTCAAAAGGGGACTTATAACGAATGCTCAAACCAATTCTATAGCTCGCAGCCATTTTCTTGATGCGGTATCATGGACTTATAACTTTGATATCTTCTTGAAGGAAGAGGAAGGGGCATCATGGTTCGATCTTCACGGTATAGAGTATGTCCCAATGATTGCAAAACCCTGGATTTTGAATGGTAACAAACCAAAATGTGTTTTTCGAAAAGGAATTTATCCTAAAGACAACGTCGACTACCCACTCTGTACAACGCAGCAAGTTATTGACGACGTTGCCAGATCAAAAGCCGAAAGGAAGAATGGAGCACCAGTGCGGTTCTTAATTGGCTTCAATGAACTTTACAAAGAGCCATTCACCTTACAGGGTTGGGAAACGGCTTACTTTTGGAGCGTATATGTTCAGCCGGCAGCTGTGGCAAATAATTTGACCCTTGTTTCACCAACTTTAAACGCAAACAAATCTACTGTCGAGTGGTTTGCAACTTTTCTGAAGCAATGTTACAAGAGAAGAAATGATGAAAATTACCCTTGTGATGTAGACTTGATCAAAAAACTAAACATCCATCAGTATGATTGTAAAGAATCTCTGTGGAATAGTTGGTATAATGGGTATGATACATCTCTTTTGATATCATCATTACTTGAACATATGGAAGGATATCGAGATCGGGCAGATTGGAAGGATTATTTCATGAATCGACGAAAGCTTTGGATAACTGAAACAAGTTGCATGTGGGATATAATGAATATCAAAGGTAAAAACAGAAAATTTCGACTGCCGTATGCAAGTAGCAAAGAACAATGTGAGCAAATCACTGGCCAAAAACCTGACTTGTATGGAAAAGGATCATTAGCAGCTATGGAGTCTCTTGATAGCATTGAAAGATATGCTTGGTGGACACTGTGGAATCCCACATTGCTTAAACCACATTATCTTACAACTAAGAATGGTGCACTTACCCCAGTTGGAAGAGGATTCTTGAACCCAGGAGACAAAAATGTTGACTGTGACTTCAATGGAGACATGATCACAGCGGATACTGCAATACTCCATGGTCAAGCCGAACTATTTTTCTGCAAAGGAACTGGCACAAAAATGATAAGGTGAGACAGTAAATATACTTTCACTTGCATATTTCCTCTCAACCTATTGCTGACAAATGAATATCTCCTTGTTTTCTCCGCTACAAAGAAACATTGGTAAAAATAGTACAGTAGAGTTCAAAATTTTCATGGAGACTGATGGAAACCACGCAATTAACGTATCCTACATTAGCGCACAAAAAAGACCATTGACTGTACAGGTCAACAATAATTATGAGTCAATACAAACATTTGAGATGTTGGAAACAGGAAAATGGTGTCACGAAGAAGGAATTTCTACAGTTTTGACTTTGGAGCTCGATAACTTTACGATGGGAGAAAATACTATCACATTTGGAGTTAACAGTACCACTGATGAAGCAATTATAGAGTGGATTTCAATAGAAGATTGAAAGTAAATTGGATCATCCCAATAAAGTACCGTACTGTAAGTGCGATTACAAATGAATTATTCAACATAGTAATGAATGAGTCATCAAGAATTAGTTAGAAGATGTACGAGCCGAACGAATGACCAGTTCCTATTGATTATTATTTTGCGCTAATTGCGCGTTGAAATTGAATTTGTAATATCCTCCAAAATATGTCTTTGTATGACAACTACTAAGACTATGTGTAAACATGCGAAAATTTAAAAATACACAATTTCCGGGTTCTGACAGCGAAACACTCCGAAAATGTCAAAATATCCCGAATTCCAAATTCTCTCAAACGAGAAAGATGCCAAAAAGATACGCATTACTCCATCTCTTCCTCTTTGTAGGTATTGTTTAGGAAGCTACTACCTCGATTGAGAATAAGAGATCCAAAAAGCATACAAATCCAAAGGCTAATTTCCCAGAAGTATATAATGCGAAATCTTTCCCTCTCCTCTGCTGTCGTTGCCACGGTCCTAACCCTCGTCAATGGATTTCATAGTTCTCCTTTGATATCTTTGAATCAATTGAGAAATAAAATAAATCAAAGAGCCAAGGCAAATGCAGAGGAAATATATGGTGGAGAAGACTTTTTATCAGTTCTAGCAAATATCGACAAAAGGAATTCTACGGTATCATACTCTCAAAGTCCTTTGAGCGAAGTGGGAAGAAATGATGAATCGAGAAGAATGTTTTTGTCTTCTGTTTTGATGACTACATCCATAGCAATATACCCTCATGAAGCGGAAGCACTACCAGAACCATCTCAAATACCATGGACATCTTCACCCATAAATAGACGTAGTGGAATTGTGTTGTATCAAGCTGAATCCGTTTACGACTTACGATTTGTTACTTACTTATCTAGATTTTTGCTTTCTTTTGACAAAGAATGCCAAAAGTGGTGGTATAGAAGGGGGGCAGTAGATATTCCTAGTACATCAACTGCTGAACAAGTAAAAGAGATTAGATTGAAACATTTTGCAATGTTCTCTGCGAGTGTGGAAGTTGGTCTACAAGAGTTTCTGGATTTGAAAAATGACAACATTGAAAATATGAGCAATCTAGGCAATAGTAGCGGAGGACCTAAGGTGTTGATGAAATCATTAGTAGATAGATACGGGGGAGGAGTAGGATTTGTAGGAAGTGGTCCTAAATCTTCTGACTACCTTGTTGACGAAAAGACAATGTCTGACGACGAACGTTTGAGAAGAAAAAGAGAGGTGAAGGAAGCACGGCGACAAATTGCATTGTTGTTTGGTGTGATGAAGAGTAATCAGCCAACAGAGATGATGACACAACTGTTAGCGGCGATTGATGATGGAAAGGTAGATAGAGTAGAGATTCTCAAACCTGGAAGGGGTTACGCAAATGGGTATGGCCAACCAGGTGTTCATTTTCCAGCTCCTGAAGTTTATGAATCAGGCAAAATTGCAAAAGGACGAGCTATACTCCGACCTTCCTCAAGGTTGCTCAGGATTGACGTAGATATCAAAAATAGAGGTAAAGGCTACACAAAGCCACCGATGGTTACCATCTCTCCACCAAATTTGAGTACGTATAAAGGAGCCGAATCAAGAGCGGCAACAGCCGAAGCTACTGTTTTCAAAAGTGGTGAAAACAAAGGAAGGATAGAAAGTATTCAAATAATCGATCCTTGTTATGGATATACTGAGGATGATCAAATTCAAGTTACTATCGCCCCTCCAAGTACTCCTCTTATCAAAGTAGACTCTGTCTCATCAGATGCCGATGCAAGTAAGACATGTCAAGCAAAAGCAATGCTTGAATATGAAGTTGGATCAATCGAGATTATTGACCCAGGTGAGGGCTACGCTACGGAGAAACCATTAGATTTGGTGATTGACGAACCACCACCAACAGCTGGATTGAACATGTTAGATCCTCTTGTCGTGAAAAAATTTCGTTTGAATGTCGATGAATTTGCAGGCTCTAAGGATATGTCAAAGACTTTACTTGATTTGAGAGGGAAATTCTCTGAATCTGCCAAGGCAAGAGCCTTTTGTGTTGCAGAGACAAATTCATACAAAAGTTTCAGGAAGGCCAACGATAATCAGGCTATAGTATTTGAAAAAGCATTGTTGAAGCAAAAAATTCAAGCAAAAGGCGATGAAAATTCGAACACTCCAATGCCATTCTGGACAGGTGGGACTTCGAACACGAGTCCACAGCTACTATCATTACTTCCTTCCGGCATTGGACTGCTCTATAATAATGAATTGAAACGATATGATATTGTAGCTGGAGACGATATACTTGACTATGACTGGAAAGACAGTGTGTCTCCTGGAAAACCTCTTAACCCTATGTTTGGTCCACGAGGGCGATCTCCTATCGAGCGGGAAAAGGAAATAGATTTGAGCACATTGCTTCGTTTTTATCTTGCAGGGGCGATATGTTGTTCCACCGTTCATTTAGTGCTGACACCAATTGATGTAGTAAAAACGAACATGCAGACCAAGCCAGACCTCTACCCCGACCCTTTCACCAGCTTCAAAAAGATTTCTGAGGATAGTGGTGTGAAAGGTTTCTTCGCTGGCTGGGCTCCAACGTTCATAGGATTTTTCATCAACGGTGGTATAGTCTACACTTGTATTGAGTTCTTTAGACGATTCTATACTGAAATCGCTGGTGATTTAGCATCGAGCTATGAGGTTCCAATTATTTTACTATCGTCTGTGAGTGACTTTGTATATTTATATATTTTACTTTTTATCGTTTTTGGTCCTAATATTTTCACTTGTACACAATCAGTTCACTGCTGCAGTCATTGGCGCGTTCACATTAACACCTTCAGAAGCGATTCGAATTCGTAGCGTTGCACAGCCAGACTATGCTAGTGATGTGTTTGGTGTTGCTCGCCGCATGATCGATGAAGAGGGACTCGATGGTCTTTTTAATGCTCTGCCTGCTTTCCTACTCAAGGAAATCCCTTTTACTGTGGCAAAATTTACTGTATTCGACCTTTCAACAGAATATCTCTATCAGCAGTTCCCTGCTGCTGTTGAAGATATAAAATTATCTCTTTTGGTGAGCCTAGCGGGCGGTACCTTAGGCGGGATTTGCGCTGCTGTAGTTTCGAATCCAGCCGATGCGACTATATCTCAGATGAAAAAGGCAAAAAGCGATGATGGTCCTTTGGTCACTTTTCAAAAGTTGGCAAATGAAGGCGGAACAAAAGCCTTGTTTCGAGGTTTGGGTGTGAGAATGTTTTTCTACACCTTGATTGTTGCATTACAATTTCTGGTGTATGACGCCATTAGAATTTCATTTGGCATTGGGAACGACGACTTGAAACTTTATCTGGATGTATTAGGTGGTGCACTGAAAGAATCAGGAGGTCCTAATTGAATCGGCAAACATGACTGAAGATCCAATTATTCAATCATGATAATACAGCTAAGCTAAAATTCATAGCATAAATTATATTTGTTGAGACATTCTAATCATTTCTTAGAAATTATGAGAGCAACGATAACAAAACTTAACGTCAATCATCTCAAAGCATTAGATTGTTGTCTTTCAAATACCATTTCACCCCAACTGTACAAACAAAACCGATCATCATCAGCTAATCATTATTATACATCATCCGACCACTTCATAATTTTAAATTCATTGCTTATGACTGGTGTGGACGAATCAAGTTCTGACGAGCACCTGGCATGATTCTTACATCTTGATTTCCGGTGGAAACAATCAATCTCCATGTGCAGAAGGTGCACGCGAATGCAACAATTCCCATAACTGGGTATGCACCTGGATCACTAACCCAGTGCTTCTTATCGAAATCAGCCTTGAACTGGTGGGTCGCCTTGGTGCGAACCTGAGTCAAGTTGTTGGATCTATACAAGGAAGTTATTAGTTAGTGATTCATTCTTATTTTGATTGAAGAAAAATGCAATTTCATGAACAGGAATTTGGTGACACAATGCACTTTCAAGGTTGAAAGCCTTTAGAAAGCGAAGCATCCGTTGAAAAGAAGCAATGCCCAAACGAGAGAATCTCCAAAGAGCATCGTTCCTTCGCATCACCTCCACATCCTCCCAAACAAAGCTAGGTTTATCGTACCTTGGAAGAGCAAAGCGTGCAGTTCTGGTAAGAGCATTCATTTTGACAGCTGTACAAATGTTCGAGTTGAAAATTGTGTGTTATGAGCGAGGGAATGGAAAAGAGCATTTCCGCATCACGAAGAGGAAAAAAAACCGTGCCTACGTAGTCCCAGCAGTATGTATGCGTGGATTGCTCTCAGCCAGTGAAAATTGAAGTAATCTGATTGGCTGGAATTGGCATCACACAGGATGACGCACTTTACCCCCTTTTGGGAAAAGGGGACAGGGGAAGATCAAATAGACAATGACATCTTTTAATGGTGAAAAATTGCAATACTCATCAACAAAGTGAAAATCAACAACAATGAAGGAAAACATTCGCAAACGAATGGTGCGTGGGGATCGGATTGGAAAGAATTGATACTATGGTAGTACGTACCTTACTTTCATGAATTGTTTTTGTATGTTTTTTTTTTATTTAATTACATATATATTAATGTTCATTTCTTCAGGATGCATTGCCTTCGCAAATTTCGTAGAGCATGATTTGAAAGTTTATTTATCTTGATTAATGGTCATTTCTTCAGTATACGTTGCCTTCGCAAAATAATTGGTTATACGTACATTCACGCAGTATTACAGTTGGCACTTAAATCTGCACTATTTTCTTAGCTCACTCGTCTCTGTTCATTGTTTTTGTTTATGTCTACTTTGTTCATACTTACGTACTCTTTTTCTACTTGTAATGGCTACTGCAATCTGTGATAGTCGATCCTGAGTTATTTTTCCCTTTCTCTTACAGTCATATCTGCTAGAGGCTTCAGGTACTTTTTTGACCTTTGTTAGAATTACCTGTATCTGGTTTTTCCTTTCTAATTGTTTTGTTCATAGCTGAAGTAAGACGAAGTCAAAAGTTATACCGTTATTTCTCCTCCTATTTCTTTTTTCAATTTGAATTGCATAATTTCACAAACTTTTCTGTCTACGTACCGTTGAGCCTGAAAAATGGCCTCTCGAATGTGCGTTGAATGTGTGAAGCAGCAGTAAAAAAGGTGATGATACTTTGAACGATGAATCCAAAGATAGAAAGATGACCGTCCATGGGAACAAAGGAAAGAATTCTACATTCATGAAGAAGTAGGTTTATCGAGAATAGTAGAAAACAAATCCACTAGATCAATCATGTTTATGTGTAGTAGTACATACACACGAAGAAGTTCCATTATTTCCATTTTCTTTCTTGCTCCTATGTAGTAGAAAGAAAATGTGTATTCGCAAGCAACTTGCTTCTTTCTCCTCAAGCACACTAAGTCAAAGCTAGCGTAAATGGGAAGTTATGTATAGTAGACTACCGACTATATTGAGTATTACACTTCCGAAGTTCACTTGTCACTTGACTGGTCTACCTTACGTACATATTTTGTTTGAACTGAACTATTTCTAAATACATCTAAATACATCAGCAGCAGGTTCTACGTATTGAAATGAGCTGCGTCGTCAAATTGATTTTTGTCTTTTACGAGTAAATCGCTGCTCGCATTCCTAAGAAAGGATGACTCCTTTACACTCATTAGTGAAGATAATTGTAAGTGAATTTGTTCAATAAATTTGTCCTTCTTCATGATTCTATGAATGAAATGTAAAAAGTAGCGGCATGTGTTGAGAGAAATATTTTACCAGGTACGGTAGGTCTGCCACTGATTTTTATTTTAGACCGGCCGAAATTACTTCAAAAAGGTACGTAGAGTCAATCAAAATCAAAACTCATTAAAATCAACAGCCTCTTTTTAGAACAAAATGAAAAGACTATAAATAAAAATATGTTCTAATACAAGAAAATGCTAGCTGCCATCAAGAAAAAAGACATATTGATACTTTCTGAGACGAAGTTGTTAGATTTTATAATCAGAACTTGGGCAAAGCAGAAGAAATTTCGTGAGAAAACTATATTATCGCTTTATTTCTTTTGAATTTTGCTATGTGGTAGTTGGATGCATCAATCAAATGCCCAGAAACCTAGAAATAGAAGGAAATTGCTTTTTTATATTCAAAAATTTAAAAAAACACCCTGTAAATTAGCCGCTTACACGTCTAAATAGATACTAAAATGAGATAGTCCCATATGAGGATTTTCCGTTGATAGGTGTCTATGTGTTTGTCAACTCATGTCAATTTCTGTTGCGTACTTCTACGTAGCTCAAAAAAAAAGCAAATCAGCTAGTTTAGCTTTTTCCAGTGAACATAAAACCTTAGGAATTGCTCAAGGTTTTATGTTCGAGGGGCTAAGTAAACGAATTAAGGGTGCTTGCAAATCGTACCGATCCCCACGCACAATAAGCCTAGTGGTAGTCTAGAAAAGAAGTACCACTCTCGAATTGTAATAAAGAATCTCTTGTATGAAAAGATGCTAGGCAAGGTGATAACGTTGTTTGCAGTTCTAGGAAGTTTGTCGATGAGCACACAAGCGTTTGCCCCACACCGAGGTACAAATCGTTTATTTTTAGATACAGCTGAAACAGCAGAATGGGACTCATTAATACCTACTGGTATATTTCATGGTATCACAACTAATCCAACTCTCTTAGAAAGAGCTGGTCATGATTGCACCATTGAACAAGTACAGAAATTGTCTCTAAAGGCTCTGAACATGGTTGGATGTGATGAATTCATGTGTCAAGCATGGGGACCCACAGTAGAAGATATGTTTAATGTAGGCATGCAGCTTTCTGAAATTGATAGAGAAAGAATTGTTATTAAGGTACCTGTTACATTCGAAGGTACAAAAGCTGCATCAAAATTGATCAATGCAGGAGTTCGTGTATGTCTTACTGCTTGTTATTCTTCAGACCAAGCCATTACTGCTTGTGGAATAGGTGCAGAGTATTTAGGTAAGTAAAGTTTTGTGCATCCAGTGTAATAAGTAATTCGACATGACATTGAGAGAAACTTTGACTCATCCCCATTATTCGGAAATGCAGCTCCATACCTTGGTCGTATGAACGACAATGGCAAGAATGGTATCGAAGAATGTGAAAGAATGCAAAGCATAGCTGATGGGATGGGAAGTAACACAAGAATACTTGTTGCCAGCATTCGTGATGTGAAAAGTATGGGGGATTTGATATGCAAGGGTATGGACACTTTTACCTTCAATCCAGATATCGCAAGAGAATTATTCAAAGAACAATTGACAATATCTGCAGCTGAGGAGTTTGAGGCTGCTGCAGCAAGGAATGGAGGCAGCAAGTAAAGAAAAAGAGAATATATCCTCAGCTCTACTAACAATTATAAATTACGAACTATTTGACTCGCAGCTTTCAAAATTAAAATATATCTCACTTAGTAACCGTTAAAATAACGTTAAACATTTGATGAACGACCAACTATGCCCCTCTCATTATTTAACTCTGAACTCCATTTTAGAATTGAACACCTTCGTACTTACTTGGTTGGTCATTGTTCATTTTACTTATAGATACATATGTTAATTGATCTACCAACAACGAATTTTTTTAATCTCCATGACGGAGAAGTGATTGCATACAAACATGAGCAAGGGACATCACAAGATGGCGTTCTTTTCCTGCCCGGGTTTCGCTCTTCTATGGATAGTACAAAATCCAAGGCAATCTATAACTTTTGCAAAGAAAACTCATTAGAGTTTACTACCTTTGATTACTACGGACATGGGGAAAGTTCTGGAGATGATGGGACAAAAGGGACAATCGGGAGGTGGTTTGCAGATTCGTTGGCTATTTTGGATTCTGTAACAAAATCTCCTACACAGATTTTAATTGGATCTTCCATGGGAGCATGGCTCATGATCTTGTTAGCATTAGAACGGAAGCAACGAATAAAAGGATTGATAGGTATTGCATCCGCTCCTGACTTTTCTATTTTATTGGAAGAACAAATTGCCAGGGATGAAAATCTCACGAAGCAGATGACGGAACTTGATTTTTGCACTCTACCTTCGAAGTATGATGCTAATGGTTACAAAATTCACAAAACATGGCTAGAAGAGGCAAAAAAACATTATATCCTAAGCAAAAGCATGATAGATATCGAATGTCCAGTTCGACTATTCCATGGAACACGGGATGAAGACATACCATTGGATTATGCAAACATGTTGCTTGATCAACTCAATACAAATGATAAAGTCCTATACTCAATCGAAGATGGAGATCACAGACTTTCAAAACATCATGAAATTGAAATCATTTTAGATGGAATCAATGAAATAATATGACAACAAATAGCACATAAATTTCTAAATCCCCTTTTCACGCGAATGTGCTATTAGATATAAAATTTCAAAGTATTGAGATCTGACCAAAATGTATTACGAAGAACAAATAAATGTACGCAGATTGAAAGATACTTCAACAATTAAATAGTGTCCTCCGTGAGAACCGTTAAATGGAAGGCGAAAGAATCCTTTCCCCTCATTGTTGGCCAGTCAAAATGAAATTCTTTCTCCTATCACCATCACCACACCCCACTCATCATCACAGGCATCAGCCATCAGCCATCAAGTCACTTCACTCCAACAAAACTAATTCATCAGCTGAAGGCTATATAATCTACCACTTCGCATAAAAACAAGGGTGCTTATTTTCAGAATTGGAATATTTTGGCTATAACCTAGCTTGCGTCTTATTCAATTATCACAAACATCTTATCGAAAAATCAGTCCAATTCGAATACCCAACTCACAGCATGAAATTGACAATATCCCACAAGTTCATACTTCTTCCACTTTGTCTAAGGACTTCATACGCCTTCAGTCCAGTCTATTCATCAATTGTACAACGATCCCCTTCATTTCTCTTGAACCAAGCTTCGGATGAAATACATGTTCTCAAAAAATATGATGATTATCAAGAGCAAATGGAAGCTCTTTCTTTTCTATCAACTGTTGCATCAGATACTACAGATCTTATTGGAGAGGCTCAAGAAATATTCGATAATATGTTTCAAAAATGGTACGACGACGATAGAGAAGATTTGGAACCAACAACTGCCATTTATAACTCTTTGATATCAGTCTATGGCCACTCTGGAGACGCAAAAACTGCATCATCTATTTTCCAGAAGATGGTAGATGACACAGAAGGTATCCCAGAAGCAGATGAGCAAACATACATTACGATGCTTGAAATATACGAGAAAAATAGAAATATGAAGAAAGCTAAAGAAATCTTGGCCTTGTATCAAGAAAAACATGACGATATCAGTGTCGATATCTATAATATGATGCTTACACTTTACAAGCGCAGTGGAGACTGGAATTCTCCACAGGAAGCAGAAGAATTACTACAGTCAATGCCATCGCCAAACACAAAATCATTTTGTTTGGTTATGCAATGCTACAATAGAAACTCTCACAAGTCGAAAGTTTTGCTTGCAATTGAGAAAATCAATGAATTGGCAGATACTATGAAAAATCTAGGAAGAGATGATGTAAATGCTAATGATAGAAGCATAATGAATGAGAGGATCAAAAGTATTGCAACTCGAAGAGACAAAACAGCTTTTGAAGATGCCGAGAAACTATTAATGGAGATGACCGAGAGATTAGACGAAAATGAGAAACCTAGTGCGTCAACCTTCATTAATACAATAAATGTTTTGAGAGGTGATAGATCAGCAAGTGCGACAAAGAAGTCCATGACTCTTCTCGAGGTTTTGAAGGATATGTATAAAAAAGAATTAGAGTCAGAAGGAAATTGGGAAAAGTTAAAACCTGACACAAGGGTTGTGAACGCAGTAATGAATGTTGTAGCTAGAACAAAGGCAAAAGGGAAAGCGCAGTTGACAAAAGATTTACTTTCTGATCTAGTGAAGGCCCACAAGGAAAGTCAAGATGATGACTATTCTCCTAATTTGCGAACTTATAACAATGTCATTACAGCTTGTGCATTTACAAGAGGAAATGAAGGGGAATGCGAAGAGGCTTTGAAGATAATGGTAGAAACATTTAATGAAATGAAAATACCAGAATCTCGCCATCAACCAAATCAAGTAACTTTTGGTTTGTTTCTCAAAGGACTCAGTAATTTAGTGAAGGATGAAGGGAAAAGACAAAATATTGCAGAGAACCTATTTCGTAAATGCTGCAGAGATGGCTATGTGAATCAATTTGTTCTTGATTCATTAGTAGAAGCAACCAGTGCAGATTTTGTTGAGAAAATTCTCGGTCGTGCAGATGAAGATGGGGTTTCTATTCCAGAGGAGTGGTGTCGTCAACTTTAAGCCTTCTCTCATAACACCAAGTTCTTTCGTAAGATAGCTTGATACAATGGGAAACTGCTCATCGTTGGAGTCATTACAGAATATTACAGTATACATTTAAATGAAATTCACCAACAACCAGAATTAGCGTTCATAAAAGAAATTGATCAATTTATTACTACAACTCTTTTTCTTCCATGTTAGTGCCTAAAATGGCTGCTTCGATAGCCGCAGCTTCAATTGCTGCTGCTTCCTTCGCCAGTCTTTCTCTTTTAGCAGCTCTTTCTGCTCTTTTCCTAGCAATTTCTTCAGGTGTATCTCTGCTTTTACTTGGACCTCTATCAACTGGACCTTTCTTTTTTCTTCTCCGGCTTTTTCGCTTCCCCCATCTTCCCTTACCATTCCTTCTCGCCTTCAAAGCCATTCGTTCTTCTCTAACCCAATCTTCTTCTTCCAAAGGCATACCAGGGAATACTACACAAGGATCGTGTAAAATTATATCTGTACCATCTTTTCCTAGAGGTAATGTGGCTAATATTTTGAACTGACCATCGTCCCGCACTCTTTTCAACAAATAAATTTCATTCACAGTGAACGATAATGGTTCCCACCATTTTTCTATCTTGTCTTTCCCCTCTAGAGCATCTTCTAGATTCTTAAAATGTGATAATGTAATATGGGGAGTATAAGTTCCATTTTTCTTTTGATCGTTACATTCTGGAAGATGGTCTTGTAATACAGACTGCAATTCTATTAGACTTTCTTCTTCTTCTGTTTCTTTGTTTTCAGTCTCAAAGCTTTTTTGATCAACCCTTCTAAAACTTCTTGGATATAGAAAAAGAACTCCACGATTGTTACCACCAAAAGTTCCAAAGGAGTCTAGGCATATTTCGAAAGGTTCAATACTCTTTACTGCTAAACCCAACTTATCAATCACATCCATATCAAATTCTTTTTCCGTTTTCGGTTTTACATCATAGAAGGGATACAAAATGTTCGCATGAGGCGGCCATCGAAATAGGCCAGGATCCCTCAATTCTGTCCTTGCCTTTGTGATTGCATCCCATACATTTGTGTATACACTTGGTGGTACCATACAGACAGTTTGTGTGTGTAGCTTCCTAGAGTTTGGATGTTCACCGGTACTTTCACCATCTGATAACGCTGTCTCGTTATTACTTCTTTCACTGCCATGTGTAGGCTTGGAGTTTGATTCCTCTCCTTTTTCAAAATTGCTCTCAGAAGCTCTAATCAATGTCGACATCTTCCAATTAGAGTATTTCACATGAGAAGCGATTGTCCTGCAGCCTGACGGAAATGTAAATCCTTTGACAAATTGAATGATGATGGTATATGTGATCAGACAGATGAAGTGCCCGCGATAGAACATTGAGGTTTTTGTTTAGCTTGATAGTAGATATATTTAATCACTGCTTCTATGATTCTACATCAAACTATGCAGCATATTTCATGACAACAATTATCCAAAAGAGCAATCAGATCTCCAGTGGTACGTACCCAATACCTTCATTTTTCTTCGTAAGATCCAAGATCCACCCTCAAATATCTGGCGCTAAGAAAGGGGGTGTAAATAGAACCCAAAGGTAAGGTTTGAACTATCCACGCTTTGCCATCATTTTCAAAATGTTAATTGAAACTAGCTAATCAAGGAAAGAAACTCATTTTAAAATTACAAAAAGGTAACTATATATTTATTCACCTATAAAAGAAGTGCTTAGTTAACCCAAAGCTTTCCTGCCTCAGTCTCTCCAGACTTAAGCTTCTTCCATGCCTCGTGTGTCTCCTCGATAACCTTCTCAGACTCAGCAGCATTCAAGAACTTCTCGTCGAATCCAAATCCTGTAATGTAAAAAGTTAGATAAGTTTGCATATAAAAAACCTTTGTAGAACATGCGAAATTCACTCACCGTTAAGTGGCTTATCATCTGGGGTCTTGTACCAACGGAACCATTCTCTTACTCCATCCTGTACAGCCTTTGGAACATCATCGATGTCGTTGTACTCCTCAGCAAGTGGATCGTCAACAGAAACAGCAAGTACCTTCCAGTCAAGCTCTCCATCATCAATCATAGCAAGAACTCCAAGTGGCTTAACCTCAGCAACAGATCCCATATCCAAAGCCTTTGATCCAATCTCTACAACATCAATTGGATCATCATCTCCGAATACCTTAAGCTCTGGGTGCTCCTCGTTAGGATCCTCCCAGGTCTGTGGAAGACATCCGTAGTTCCAGAAGATTGGTCCGTGGTAATCACGAAGAACTCCCTTCTTAATATCCTGAGCAATTGGGTTAGACTCCTCCTTGGTTGCGATCTCCATCTTTGCCTTGGTCATCTTTGGAATCTCAACAACCATATTGTATCCCTTCTCTCCCTTAAGTGGGATGTCATGCCATGGGGAGATGTTTCCCTCCTCACCCTTGAAGTTAAGACGGAAGGACTCAGTAGCAGTCTCTCCTGATTGCTCAGTGGAAATTCCGTGAAGAGCAGCAGCAGAAAGAGATCTTGCTCCAGAGATTGCTGGGGAGAAAGCGTTTGCAGATGCAGCGAGTGCGAATACGGTGGAGATGGAAAGCTTCATGGTGTTATCTTTGATATGGGAATATGTATTTCCAAGCCTTACAGAAGACGATGATATTGCAAGTTTACTTCGAGATTCACTTGTCAAGATTGCGCGTAACAACGATGCGTTGGCAGCTCTCCACCACATCTCATCAAAATCTATTGGAGGGTGGCTTTTTGATTGACATCAACTTGCTTGCAAACCGCCTTCGTGCGTACTTCGTTAGCCTTGGTGTTTTGTGAGGCTGGAATTGCAGATGCTTTGGTATGTCTTTTTAGGTAGGGAAGATAGAGGTTTTGAGCCCCAAATTAGATGTGTCCACATCACTTTTTCTTCCTGACTGAGAATGATACGAGTAAATGCTAACTATTGTTGTTACCTATTGTCTATCTTTGTGTTGCTTGTTCTTCTCACAACTTAGTTGTGAAACTTTTAATACAAATTCTTCTCTTAGAGAGCGAAAGTTCAATTCTTACCTTTATTTGACAATGAGGATTTCGGCTTTGAGTCTTCTTCTATGTGCGACAGGAGTATCAGCTTTCTCCTTTTCGCAGAATTCTTCTGTCCGTAGAAATGCAGTGGCTTCGTATTCACCTTCAGTTCAAAAGACTACTTCTACTGTCCTTCGTAGTACTGAAACATCAGGGGACGAAGCTGTAACTGAAGTTAGTCCAAATGATAGCATTAGTGTGCCTCTTACATTTAACGATATGATCAAACAAACCAGTAAAGCAATGATTGATGCAAAGGATCAAGGTATGAATCGTCAGATTATCAGAATATTGCTTCCACGCGATCCAAACTCTGGAAATCTTGGGATTTACTTTGAAGACGGTGTAGAAGTAGAAGGCGGCACTCGTGGAACTCAAGATTTGCTTTTAGCTCCACCAGACGAAAGCTGGCAGGGGGGAATTGAGCAATTGTATCGTGCAGCTTTGCCTACATGCAAAGAAATTCTTAGAAAGATTGGAGGAGAAGTTGGAGGAGTTCCTCCTAAGCTTGTAGAGGACAGATCTATTGATGAAAGTGGAGTTGATGGTACAGGTTTGCTCATGTCAAATTCCAATGATCCAAAAGATGATATTTCATGCTTTGTACAGCCTCTTCAGGAGACTGTAGATGCGATTGAAACTATCTCGGGGCAAGCTGGTCAAAGATTGTGCATACTTATGAATCCTCAATGGAGAAATGTTGATGACGCTCTTGATAGTGCCTCAAAGAGCGATGGAATTTTTGGAAACATTGCAAGTTTCCTCGGAGGGAAAGGAAACTCTTTGAAGAGACTGGATGAATGCGGTTACAAGGAAGTATATACTATCGAGGGATACGTATGCAAGGGTGGTAATGTGCGATTGATGAAGAGATTCGACTCTGACTGGGTTGTTTTTGCGGAGAACGATAGCGAGACGGACTTCATTTTCATGGGAACTCAAGCCTCAAGACCTACTTATCAAGACGTCGAGAAGATGCTTGATGAGAAAGGAGTAAGCCTAAAATATGCAAGAGATGTAGGACTTGCACCAAAACTGGAGTAAGCAAGGAACTGTGTATCTGCCTGTGTTATTATCTCTAGTACCATGAACCATATTGCTGATATCCTCAGATTTCAAATTTTGAAAGAAACATTATTCAAACTGAAGAGTTACAAAGAAACATACGCAATTGGCGAGCGTTTAGAAAATACGTAATTCTTTTTAAATAAACATTTATCTACTATCAAACACCCTGAAAAGTGCTTATACACCTCTTCTTTGAATCATTGCGTTTTTTACAGCCACAGCTGCATACACCAAAATCCCCTTCTGACGCAATAATCTGTTTACGAAACTGGATCGTAAGATCCAGATGTTATACTTGTTCTGATTTGAAAGCGATCGCCCGCCTTACTAGCAAGTGAGTTCCGATTGAATTCATCATGTACTTCTAGAATCCCATCATCAACTATTATTTCAACCTTATCCCAATTTATATTTGTGGATGGTGGTAAATCAAAGTCATCATCAGAACGCAACTTATCATTTGGTGCAAATAACCCACAGTTGACACTGCTATCTTCTTCGACATTCTGGTACCTTGGCGAGAATTTTTCACGAAGAATCACGAATGCGCCATAAATTGTAAGCATTATTCCAGCAATCAAAGGGAAAAGAACCCATCCAGATTGAACTGTGATTTGAGGAATGATGGCATTTCTAGAAGTAGCACTAGAGACAAAGTATAATTCCTCTAAATCTGGAATGTACGCTGCAAGTGTTTCATTGTTTTCCTGTAGAATCTGAAGAGTATAAATGGTGATGGCACTAATGTCAAGATTTCTGTTATCACCATCAGTCTCGTATGCCATCCCGATTCTACCTTCTCCTCCCATGCAGTTTTCGTCTTTGCTGGAACAGAATGCTAAATAATATTGAAGAAAGAATGTTAGACTTTAATATAAATGAAACGTTTTTCATGAAAAAGAAACAGAACTTACTTTTTGTACCTCTCACACTCAAATCCAACCAGTTGAAATCAGCATTTTCGAGGCTAATGGTTGAGATTTCACCGCCTTCCACTTGCAACTTTCTATCTGGGTCTGTGGTAGAGGAAGGATTGCAGCCCCCAAATTCAGCTTGGTAATATCCATTCAAAACTTCCTTCAAAGCAGATTCCATCTCTTTGTCGGTCATGGTTGAGTTACTCTTCACGCCAATTTTCAAACCATAGTATACTTTGAGTTTTTCAGAACCTCCAATGGTTTGATCTCCATCATTTTCCATGATGGCAGCGCACTCGTCACAACTCTTAGGATCTGGGTTTTGAAACCATACACCTGATTTCCCACTCTTTGTACTCTTACTTTTTGTTCTCCTTGATGAGTAACTTGGAAGAGCTTTCTGACTCGTAGAAGGAGATGATCGACGAGAAGACAATCTTCTATCTCCTTTACAGGAATATTTGTAATATTTGCCCTTGGAAGATTTACTTGATTTGGCTTTTTGGCTCTTGGATGTTTTCGTAGACTTTGTTGGTGGAGGAGAAGTTGGATCCTGATCAGAAGTTGGTTCTTTTGTGGCTTGTGGCGTAGGTTTGGCAGTGGAAGGTTGTGCATTTGGATCTGCAGTAACTTGAGGTGTTGGACTGGTAGTTGGGGATAGCGTTGGAGCTGGGGTTGGGCTTGTTGACTGAAAATCAAAAGCTTTACTTTCTAAATTACACTTGAATGTGTCTGGACTATCCGAGTCAGCTTTTGCCCCAGTTAGATTGAATATTCCATATTTACCTTCAAAGGTACAAAAGTTTATATCTATTCCACACTGATATGTGGCTGTGTCACCCGTCGCTATTGCAGAATCTACCAGGTCGCTAAAACAAGAAGAGTCTTCAATTGGGGAATCTTCAGCTAAGCCATTGGCATTACCAGTGTTGAATCTAATTGTATCAGATGCAATGTTCGTAATACCAATTGTAAAAGAAGTGGTGAGCAGATCACATCCGTGTATTTTAGAATCAAACTTTGCACAGGATACTTTCTCAGATTCTTCGTCAAGAAATGTACACTTGACATCCAAATCAAAGCAATCTACATCATTATTGCCATTCCGTTCTTGAACATCTGCGAAAGAAAGGTTAGTGATTTGGTTTTGTGTCATGAATACGAGGCATAAGGAGATTGATGAAGTTATAATTGCAAGTGTATGCATGCACATGCAGCCCATGCGCGAACTTGGCTTGCTTGAATAGACCTACCTTCCCATTCGGTGATTTTTAATGGCTTAGGAGGAGATGAGCCAGGTTTCCCATCATGTACTGCCCTCACACATGATATGCTTTGACTCAATATGAGTCCTATTGTTGCGCTGCTCTTGTTGAACTTCATGTTGTATAACTTATGGGGTGAAGTAGTGATGTATTGTGTAGAAGAACTCTATTCAGATATCAATATCACTTTCTCTTGGTTTTCCACCACAGAAAAGCTTCTTTCTTTCTTGAAGAGTGGAGTTCTCTGGTTACTAGTTGGCACTTGATTCATTCGTGCTGTCAATTCCATCGAAGCAAGTCGTTCACAGCTGTATTTTGATTGGTTCCAAAGATATGAAGGGCTCAGAACTCTTTTTTGGAGACAATCTTGCAAGATTCATGTGAAATTTGACGAATTTGATGCGTTGGAAGAACTCGTCTTCTTCTAATAGGTTATGGATATAAACAGGATTGCGAAAGATACTTTTCTGCTTTTCCCCTCTGCTGAACTCGAGTTAACGAGTATGTAAGAGTTGATGAAGTCACCCGCATTCGCATTCCAGTGAAACTTATTGATATCAATAATAAATCAAACACACATATATTACATAGAAAATGCCAGAAGCATCAGATAAGATCCTTACCGCAGAAACAGTACCACAGTACTTGAATGAACATGCTGAGGAAATTGGAGTATTCCCTCCAAATGCAAAAATGACTGCCAATGCTATTCTAGGTGGAAACGTAAACTATGCGTTCTGTGCAACAGAGGAGGGAACAAACAAGAAAATTTTTGTAAAGCAGGCACCGGAATTTGTTGCTATCTTTGGACCAGATGGCCTACCTTTGACATCAGCTCGTATGAAGCAAGAGATTGCTGTGTTTGAAGAATGGAAAGGGATTCTTGGACCAGAACTTTGTGCAAAATATCTACCAAATATTTACAAATTCGACAGTAAGTAAATTCTTGTGTTTTGAACTATGTAACATCCTTATAGTCACATATCTAATGCCAACTTGAACACAGCTGAAAGAATGGTATTTGTGATGGATTTCTTGGAGACCCATACGTTGCTCGATCACGAGTTGGTTGGAAAAGATATTGTTAGTAATGAAGTTGCAAAAGGTCTCGGAGAGTTTATGGGAAAGACTCATGCTGCAACACATAGTAGCAAAGTCTCAAAGGAAAGATTAGAGTATTTGAAAAAGAATTTTGAGAACCGAGCAATGCGAGACATTCAACTGGAATATGTGTTTACAAAATGCTACAAAGAATCCACTGAAGAGCAACGAGCAGGGTTGAATGTGGATGAAAAGTTTATGAAAGAGGTTAATGAATTGAAATCAATGTATGATGGAAATACTGATAACTTGGCTCTCAATCATGGGGACCTTCATCCGGGCTCAATCATGATTAGTGGAGATGATGTAAAGGTCATTGATCCAGAATTCACCGTGTATGGACCTCCAGGCCTTGATGGTAAGTGAACAATGGTTCAGTTTATAAATATATTGATTATTTCAGAATTTTTCTGGAGGTTTGTGAATTCTGAATTGATGCTTTATTTCTTTCGAAAGTTGGAAGTCTTTTGTCGGGATACGTTTTAGGAGCAGTTCATCAAGCATTTTCAAATAACTCGAAAGCAGTGGATTCAATTATCAAAGGAATTGCTGCAATATGGGAATCATATTCAAATGAATTGAAGAATGCAGGGATTTCAGAAGATATCATTGCTAAAATTGAAGCTGAAACTGTTGGATACACGGTTGCTGAAGTTTGTAGAACTGCTTTGGAATTTGCAGGAGGAAGGAAGTGGCTTCAATTCGAAGACACTGAAGTCAAATCTAACTCAAGAAAGGCGGCTCTTCAAATTGTTGAGAAGTGTATAGTGAATCGTCATCAGAATGGAATGAAACTTCTCATCGAAAGTATTGAAAAGGAATGTGCAAAATAGATACGCAATAAATAGCAAATCACAAACATTTCAAGAGAATTACCTTGAACAAGCGTGAACAAAACCAAGTTTATCAGTTAATTGGGGAATCTTTGCGGTATTAATATATAATGGTCCTTAATGAGTATTATACCTTCCTTCTGCTGAAAAATTTGAATTTATTTCATGTTCATACCCATTCTCTTGATGGATTTCTACGTCGTTAAACCGTCGGAACGTACGTACGTACGTACATTCGAAACAGAGGCGTCTATCATTCACCATTCCCCACGTATTAGATGAAATCTTCTTTCTAAAATGCACTACATGTTGTGATGAAATAAACAAACGATTAAGTAGTACCTCGAGTTTTCAATTATCTCGCTTTACATAATCATAGCAACTCGAACGTCTTACATAAATACTTGCAAGGGCTGATGGGATCAAAGGTTCACTTTCCACTACTAGACTCTCCTCATCATTCATCCTTTCATCCCCACAAAGAACAAACATCTTTCACCCCAAATCGAAGAGAGATCAAGTTGCTATGTTTGCTATTTATTTGTTCCTTTGACAAATGCAGTTCTGTTGTGCTACCATCGAGGACATACCGCATACAAAAAGTCGATAGTTTATGTCCCAACCTTGTGTTTCAACATATTGCTAGATCTAGATATTCTAATAGGAATTCGCAAGAACCCAGCTCCAGAAGCTTTTCTCAATCTTCAAAGCTTCATGTTACAAACAATCCAGACGATGACATTATTGATGATGAAAAAGCTGAAGAAGTTGATAATAATATTTTCAATAAGGTTGGTAGAGTTGGTTCTCGTGTCATATCTTCTATCCGTCGAGAAGATAACAATTCAGATGAGAACGGCGATGAAAATGAGGCTACTGTAGACGAAGAAAAGGAGACAAAGAAGAGAAATTGGTTTGGTAGGAAACGCAAGGAGAAAAAAGAGAAATCAGGCGAAGATTCATCCAATGGTGAACAAATAGGTAATTCAGGCGTTGTACGAGGTTTTGTCTCCACCACTTTCAAAATAAAGCCAAAAAATAGAGGAGAAAGTGACGATCAAGTTCAGGGACAAGATAAAAGCGATTCTGAACCAAGAAGTAGAAGTCCTTTTGGACAAAAATCATTTAGTGATCCATTCAAAAGTGAAGTAGCACTATCGAAAGAATTGGAAAAACAGCGTGCCCTAGAAAATTACATAGCTGGGAGTAGTGATGACATACCTGAAGAGCTATTGCCGAGCTCACCGGCAGAGGGAACATTAGGAATTGATCAAGCACTTCAGTCACTTGATGATAGCCTCTCTTTTGTAAGAGAAAAGCTTAGTGATGTCCGTATGAACAAAAATGATGATAGCAACGTTCTATTTTTAACTCCAAAACAAGAAGAGCAGAGGCTAAATAAAATACGAAGAGATTTGGAAATTAGGCGAAAGAATATGATCCTTGAAGATGAAAAGAAAAAGAGAGAAAGACAAGCAATAGAGACAGCCAAAGCAAAGAAAATCCGCGAAGCACGAGCTAAAGGTACTCAGAGTCAATCAGGAGAGGATGATGTCGAAGAAATCATTGAGATTCAAAAGGGTCGTGTGGGAGTATTTATTGATGGCGCATTTGTAGCAGGATCAAATGCAATTGGAAACGCTTGGCAAGCAATTCGATCAACCGCTAAGATTCAAGACAAAGATGAATGGATCGAAGTTTGCCCTAAAACAAGAATAAGTCCAGGAGAAGTATATCCCGTCGTGGCGGGTGGATTAGAACTACTTGTGATTGGTTCTAAAGATGGTACAAAAGTTTACTGTGTGTCAAATAGATGTCCTCACCTTGGCACACCACTAGAGACAGGCATGGTAGAGCGAAGGGCATGTTCAAAGGTTTCTGGACCAGGCTTAAAGTCGACTGGTTTGAGTACAGAAGACGATACGAAACAAAGTGTAGATGATGGTTTTGAAGATTGCATCGTTTGTCCACTTCACAAAACGGCATTTAGTCTTGATACAGGTGAAGTGCGAGGAGAGTGGTGTCCTTATCCACCAGTTCTAGGTAAAGTTATGGGCACAGTGAAGAGCGAGAATAATCTCACAACATTCACTCTGCGCAGTCGAGGTAAAAATCTTGAGATCAAGATATCTTCACAATTGGAGGAAGGTGAAGATGAAACATCATAGATAGAAGGCATGTTTTTTGTGCCAAGCCCATGTTTACAAAGTAAAACAATAACTGAAAAGCTAATAACGTACAATACCATTATAACTGACCCTGTGTAGTTTATTCCTTCGAATTAAGAATTGTTCAAAATTCAAAGAAAAGAAAAAGATCAGAGCAGCTACTTGCGACGTAAGTAGCTATTTACCTAGCTCCCGATGCAACCTCTGTACGTACTGCTAGTACTGCACCTGTCAACCACCAAAAGAAGCACCATCAAAATCTCAATGAAAAATGAGAGAAAAATCGGATATGCACATTTTAACAATTTCAATTCTGAATTAATCAACTTATCTGTGAATTTGTAAAGAAATATGTCGGAAATACCTGCCAATGCAAACGAAAAATGTGTAGGGCCATCATCAGCAGATGCTGGAAAATCATCTGCTTGCGAAGGTTGTCCCAATCAAAAAGCTTGTGCATCTGGGCAATTTTCATCGCCTGAAGCGCAACAAATGAAAGACCTTGAGCATGAAAATATAAGAAATGCATTATCAAATATTCAGAATGTAATTTTGGTGTTGAGTGGCAAAGGAGGTGTTGGAAAAAGCACAGTCTGTTGTCAATTAGCACATACACTTGCTGCAAGAGGCTACGGAGTTGGTGTTCTAGACGTAGACATTTGCGGTCCAAGTGTAGCTAGAATGTTGGGTTGTTCTGGCCGCACAGTTCACAAGTCTGGTTCCGGTTGGATGCCAGTATATGCGAATCCAAATTTATCAGTCATGTCTATTTCATTTCTTCTTGGTGATGACGATGCTGCAGTTGTTTGGCGTGGCCCAAGAAAAAATGGACTTATTAAACAGTTTTTGACTGAAACGTGTTGGGATGAGGAAGGATTGGATTATTTACTCATAGATACACCTCCTGGAACGTCAGATGAGCATATTTCAACTGTACAATACTTACAGGGTGCACTGGCATCTCGAGATGGAGAAACAGGCGCGAAGCTAGGAGGTGCTGTCATGGTTACCACTCCAGAAGAAGTCGCAATGATGGATGTGAGAAAAGAACTAAACTTTTGTGTAAAAACAAAGCTAAATGTTTTGGGGGTTGTAGAAAATATGAGTAGATTTCAAACACCTGTGAATAAGTTGACATTTCTTTCTAGAGACGAAAATGGACAAGAGACTGACAAAACAGATGTTGTCCTCGAAACAATTAAAGAGAAATGCCCAGAGCTTTTGGATATGTTTGCCACCGCTAATGTTTTCCCACCATCTGGAAATGGACCAGCTGGTATGGCTGCAAAGTTCCAAGTGCCATATCTCGGTTCCATTCCACTTGACACAAATCTCCTGAAATCATGTGACGAAGGGAAATGCTTTGTACAACATTTTCCAAAGAGTGCTGCTTCTACTTCTATGAATAGGATAGTTGATCAGATCGTAAAGGCACTCCCTGTCGAAGATGACGATGAACATATGGAGGAATAAATATTATTAAAATATGAAAAATAAAAAAGTAGGCCGACAGAAATTGAAAAATATCTAAAAAGAATTGTTTAAGCTTTTAGTTTTCTTCTTTTTGGTTTCTCGTCTTCACTTGAATCATCATCCATCATATCATCGACGTCGGCTGCTCTTTTCATTCCGCGGATATCGTCTTCATCTTCACTATCATCGTCATCATCTGAAAGAGCTTTGTCCCAATCTGTTATCTTTTTATTCATCAAGAAGTCATCCTTCAGTGCGTTCCATCCTCCCTTTGAAGCTTTCTTGTCACTTACACTATCCACCTTTTGAGCTGAAGTTGAACCATCTTTTGAAGATTCTATTTTTGAGGATCCTGTTTTCTTTAGCATGTCCAAGAAACCATGTTTGGACATTGTTTTAATCTCACTGCTTTTCTTTGTATTGATTCCAGCATCAGCCTATCCATTTTGGAAAAATTAGAAATGACGATGAAAACAAAATAAAAGCATAATACTACAGTAAAAAAAGACTTACCTGTTCCTGAGCTCTTTGTTGTTGATGTTGAGAAATAGTGTTGAAGAGTGCAACTACACCTCTTGTTGCTACTCTTCTGTGCATACTCTCTACTTCGATTTCTTGCGCCATAGCTTTTGCGATCATATCTGATGACTTGTCCTTTCCTACAATAGGTCTAGAAGTTGCTGCTGAAAGTGGTACATGTAAAGCAGTGAGAGCTATTTCTCTTCGCTGTTTTCTTTTCAGTCTGAGTGCATCATACTCTTCTTTCTCTTTCTTTTGCTGCTTTTGCAATGGTGTAATTGTCTTGGAAAGAACAACAGCCTTTGTATCTTTTGCTTTTGGCATAGGTACACCTAGAATTTTAGACATAGCTCCAGCCATACCGTTCTGAGATGCTTCAGGAAACATGTTCTCATCATCAGAATCATCTTTATCTGACTCTTCTTCATCGGAGTCAACTGGTGCCTTTTTCTTCTTGCTTACTGCCTTCGTTGTTACAGGACCATATTCATCATCATCTGATGAAGATACGGTCTCCTCATCTTCATCAACCGATGACTCATCTGCTTCATCTCCACCAGCTACATGCTTCTGAGGAATATTCTCGTTTATCTCATCTTCTGAACTATCGTCATACTCATTTTCCACTTCATCTTGGTCATTATCCTCCTCCTCACTCGATCCAGCAAATCTATCCAAATTCTTGAGCAACTCTTCTTGTTTTTTTGCCTCAGAATCTTTCTTTCCAGACTTCTTTTTCTTTCCTTTCACGTGATGTTTTGCCATATTTGAAATGAAAGTGACCTAGTTGAATGAAACCTAGAAGACAATAGACAGAACTAAGTAATACAATAATTGAAAGAAACAAAAGATGATGTTCCGAGTTTCCAGATGGAAAGAATGAATGGCAGCGAAGAAGCCGTAAAGAGTCTCAAAACCTGTTTGGTTACATTTTGAAAACCAAATTTGTGTCATTTAGACGTCTTGACAATTCAATCTTGCGAGTTGAACGGAAAAGAGAAGGCTTGCAAAAAAAGTGCGATTGTAGCAGAGCTTTCGAAGATATCTCATGCGAACATAAAAATTTCTTCCTCTATCTAACTTCCTAATATGGTTGCAGAAAATGCAAACGAGAGCCTAACAGCTCTTCGTCAGCAAATACTTCTATACGATGGACTTGATTCAAAAAGTGAAGCAGTGAAATTTGCTTTGAAGACGATTGACGATGTTCAGAAGGAAAGGGTGCATATGGCAGACAAGGATGTGCCTAGACAACCAGAACGCGAGAAAACAAATGGTATATCAGAGATAACAATAGATAATGGCAAACTAGAAGAAGTGAAAGTTAGGAAAACAAACAAAGACAAGGTTGAGAAAAAGAACTTTGGAGTTCTCTCTTTCGTCTTTGCTTTTTTGCGATTCTTGATTGCTGAACTGCCTCTTGTAGTTTTGATGTCATTTGCTGTCGCTGCACATGTTGGTGAATACGTGTATAGAGTATATCTGGACCCTCAAATTGATCTGATGGAATATACCGATCATAACAAAACAGTTGATCGTACTTATTATCAAATGAATTGCGATGCTAGTGATATTTCTACACTTGATCCTCAAGATCTATATATACAAAGTCACTTCACTACAAAAGATTCTGTAGATCATATGTTGACGCATGGAATGAGTGTATACAAGAATATTTTGAAGAAAGATACTGCAAGCAAGCTAAGAGAATGGATACTTGAGCGCAACAAGTCACTCAACAAAGGCGATGAGATTGATGTCATTGCAAATGAGAATCGCTGGTCATTTTACATTGGGGCAAACGAAGATCCTATTGTGACTGAAGCAATCAAAGAAGTTGCAAATCATAAAATCTTTCTTCCAGCAGTGGAGAAGATCGTCGGTACGAATCCAGCAATAATTGAGATGACAGCTATTACAAGTGCTTATGGCGCAGAAGATCAATTTTGGCATCATGATATTGTTGCAGAAGGATCACCTGCAAAGTATGGTCGATCATTCATCCCCAGCTATTCACTGTTCATGAATCTTCAAGATACGACTGCTGCAATGGGAGCAACTGAGGTATGCCCCGGAACATATAGATGCACAAATTCAGATTCAGACAGAACCTGTCGAGAAGATGGCTTTCAAGTTAGTGGAGATGGTGTATGGGAGCAAGGCGATGCAGTGTTTATGAACCAGCAAAGTTTTCATCGAGGAGCAGCACATACCGATCCAAACGGTCCTCATAGAGTATTATTTATCATTACCTTCGCCCCACGACCAATGGATATTAAATATGAGACCCGTCTAGTTGGGCAGGGAGGATCTTATTCCCTAAAATGGGATATGTGGGGACATACATTAAATGATTTCCGATCATCAGAGTCAAGAATGGTACAGCCTTGGACAACCTTGCGTTCATTGGGAGTTTATAAACCAAAGGAGTATCAATGGGGATGGGATTGGATCACACAGCAATCCATGCGTTTAGCAAATGGAGACATAGGATACGCAGATGAAAGTCAGTTTCAAGCTATGGTTGACAACATACGTGGCTTCCTACCAAATATTTTCAATGTTGAAATATCAAGGGGGATGGGATACAAAGAATATTTTCAAAGTATGACAGAGAGGTTCAAAGATGTATTGACCAAGATTGCTTTGTGGGCAAGTGGTGTCTACGTTGTTATCTCTTTGTTTCTTTCTTTACTCCTTCATGTGGTACTTTCGAGAAATAAACATTTTGGATCACCTATCAAGGGTGCCATGAGATCTATTTGGCGTGTTGCTATGCTTGATGCAGTAGTAGTATGTATCGGCTATCTACTTATCTGCCGTACAGACAATTCTGACTGGGCAAAAGCTATCAGGTCTAAAACATTATACTCATCGGCATTTCTCTCTGTACCACAAATAATAGAAGAAAAGCCTTTCGCAGTTTTATCCAGAAAAGATATGTTAATTAGTGACCGTCTTGATTTCAAGAATTTAGGTAGTCTCAGTGATATGCTTGACTTTCATGGTGGAAATGTGATGTTTAGATCTATAATAAGCGGAGGATCAAAGATTGTTCAGAATTTGACCCCTGAAGAAGTAGAAATGTTAGTTGAGGATGTTGTAGATGGTTTAAGAAGAGAAGGGACACGTTTGCTGCTACAAAATCACAATGCAGACTGGGTTGAGTTGTCTGTTGAAGATGCGAAAGCTTACACTAAGCAGTATTTATTTCTGGAGACGAACAATGCTGTGAAAGCAATACATAGAGAGTCTCGGTATCTCGAATCTTCCTTCAAGTATGGGTTAAAATACAAGGGTGCTATGGCACAAAGATATGGCCCTGCGCTTGTAAAAAATCTTACAAAAAGCATTCTTGACAATGCAGGGGTTCCATACTTCGATCCTTACCCTTTGTCTGGGAACAGTTTGAATAATCCCAAGTCGTCAAGTTCTGCTATGAAGAAAGAAATGCCAAAGCCTTTTGGAAAGCCTAGATTCACATTATTATATCCTCACAGATCTATTTCACTTCAGCGAACCACATCATCCATTCCAAAAAAGATTCAAGTAGGAAAAGGAGGAATGTTGAAAGTTGGAGATATTGTGGAAGCCAAATATCAAGGGGCATTCAACGAGTTCTATAAGGGGCAGATTGTGAGTGTTCAGGAAGGTAGTATTGTTGATGTATTGTATTCAGATGGCGAAATTGACAAAGGACTTGACCAGAGTCATGTGAAAGCTTTTGTTCCATACTACGAAGGGGAATCAGTCGAAGTCAAGAGATCCACAGATGGCGCCTTTTTGCCAGCAGTAGTGACAGGCATTATATCCGAAACAGCAATTTACGTTCGTATGAATGATAACAACAAGAGACGAAGAGTAGATCATTCAAATGTAAGAAGAGTGAAACAGTTCAAAGTTGGAGATCCAGTGTTTGCCCCATTCAATAACAGTGGTGAATTCTTTCCAGCCAAAATAGTGAAGGAAAACGCTGACGGAACAGTAAATTTGTTATTTGACGATGGTGACAAGGAAAACAATGTAGAGAAACGAGTGCTCGAAGCTATCGAGTACATTTAGATTTCAAACTGAGAGTATAGATGAAGATATTTACATTCACATTAGCAATGTTTGTCACATTGAAATTCTCTACATGCATTCCCTTTAGTTTTTTCTTGAAATTCCTATTTGGATATATACAGTACTACTTGTGCTTTAGATAGAAGGACCCTCCTTGGCTCCGAATTCAGCCCCAGGTTGTTTGTGATCTTTCTTCATGCCTCTTGTCTCGTAGACACATTCCACGGCTTGACGTTTTACGGATGTACCGCTTCCTTTGAAGCCGATATAATTTATTTCTGTAGGAATAACATCTTCATCGTCATTGCCCTCAGCTTCGGCCATGATTTTTGCATAATTGTCGCCGAAGAAAAGAGTTATGGAAGTGCACATCTTGAATTTCGATGCAGGTCGCAAAGGAAAGTCAAGAGTCCCTGGTCCTTTAGAATCGTCTGTTTGGACCTCTGCCAAATGTTCAGGTGGCAAAAGCTCAATTTTAACATCAGGCTCTAATTCCCGCGCTGTGTCAAAATCCAAATCAGTACGATTGGCGAAAACTTTGCAAGTAAATGGAGCAGATGTTGATTCATCTTCGTCATCAGGTTTAAATATTGACGCTCGTCCACTAACGCAAATAGATCTGATTGTAACAGCCTCTGTAAATGGAATATGCATCAATAACTCAATATCATCGTCATCTCTAGGAGATTGAAGATTTGGTTCCAAACTAAGTCTATCCTCATAAGGCTTCAAGACTGACCTTCCAGCGTTCTCCCTATGTTCATTCAAACAGAAGACTTGACTCTGGTCGATATATTGTAAAAGAGAAAGCCCAAGTTGATCTTCATGATCATGATCGTGTGAATGTCCTGTGCAAGCCATGTCTATTTTTTTATAGCAAATTGTTTTATGATTATGTACTCGATCTTTGATCTATGGTTGTTAGTTGTTAGCCTTTCAGCCTTTTGCCTTTGTTGCGTTGGAGGGGTTTTAGCCAATGCGAACCCCCTGCCATCATCCCCATTTTAATTTTTGATCAGTAATGTGACCCCCTAGACTCCTTTCCATCAGCGGGTTCTTTACAATGTCATTGTTCTTCCAGAAGTTTTACTGTGAGCTAGTGCGAGCTATTCCGTAATCTTGGAATTTATGTTTATTTTCATTACCAGATTGTTTGATTTGGAGATCAATGAAAAAATCCTCTATTACTAAAAGATTGAATGATCACACGGTCAAAAGTTGAAAACCGGATGAACATAGGTCCATGGCAAAAGTCCCTTTCGCCACTTTTAACCTCTCTTTGCAATTTCAATAATGCACCTATTTCCTAACTGAGATAGAAGTCGTTGAATACATTTCACGGAAATATATGTTCAATATACTAGTTTTACTCTTTTTTACAAATTATTTTCTATTTCCCTACAATACAATTTCTTTGTTTCAAAAGCCATTTGGTAAAGAAGATTGCGAATGAAACGCAAAATCATCATTTGAAATTTGATCTTGAGTCGCCGAGATACCAACTGGTGATAGAGTTATTTGCTTTTTATCGTCAATCTGAATGCTCGATGGAATTCCCTCTACATTCTTTGGCTTTTCAGATAGCAATGACCCCAAATGTTTGAATTTTTTATTCATTGACCCTCCATACTTTTTTCTTCGCTTTCTTCTTGATCTAGGTGTAGACATGTTCCATACACGGCCACCTTCCTCGTTACGTTTCATGACTTTTGGTGTATCGTGTACAGCTGGTGGCGGTGTCAATGGAGGATTGATGGGAGGTGACAGTTTCTTTTCTACTTTCACTTTGCATTCATCAACTTGCTTGTCATTCAAAAAGTCAAAATCTAGCTTTCTTGCTTTTGGCTTTTTACATTCTAATGTTGTATGGCTATCATCGTCATCTCTTTGATCGCTCGGTGACATTGGCGGAATTCCAACATTTTCAATTTGACTGTTCTCTTCTTGTTTTGCTTTGGACTGAAGTGGTCTTCCAATTGTCTTCTCATTAGCGTCCATTTCCTTCACACATATTCCATTCACCTCTAGCAGTTTTGTAATGGAGTCTATGAAACTCTGGGAAGGTAGATATCTCTCGATGGATGGATCTGGGTTCCGCCTAGTCTGCTCTAGAACATGTTGAAACAGGAATAGAGCCTCTTTGAGTTCCTGTGGATCCCTTAAAACAGGAATCGCACCAGCATCAAGAGGATTATGACTAGGTGTGTTCATCTTCCGCGATTATGGTGTTGAGCCCATATATTTGGTCAATTATATTGATTTTACGGAACAGAAGTGATGTGATGTCCTTTCTTTGATGATTTCATCGCTCCTTCACGTTTTGTCGTTTTTGTAGTGTGAAAAATTTGATGCCGACTTTATCGGCTAGTCAATTCTGATAGGGCTACGTAGCTAGCTATGGGTGTCATTATTTTATTCTTTCACTTCGCTCTGCTCGCAGGTCTTTTCAACCCATATTTATTTTCATAGATTATGATGAAAGATCTATTTGATCATTTCTATTTGATTTGATTGTTTGGCATAATCAATTTAATATATATTACAAAAACACAATAAAAGCTCACTATTGAGTGAAATATAATTCTAGAACTTGGTAGCCTACGTACTACAAGATGACGAGAAAAGGAGCTTACAAACAGAGTTCTGGGAAGTTGAAAACATGCACGAAGTACAGTACTTATAAAATTAAAGCCGCATTGGGTGTTTTCCTTCCACTACATATCTCAAACATGTGATATTCAACTGATAGCCACACAACTTACAACTTAAAGGTCCATCCGGTAATAAGTTGGAGGTGGGTCGAAAGTCCACCTCACTTCTCTAGCAAATCTTGGAGATTGTCAAAATGCCTAAAACAATATGAATGTTGCAATGACCTTACTACCTTACTAAGGGTCTAATCCGACTTGCTTGGTCATTGCTTTCCTTGGAAGACAGCTCTTAGTCTAATATGCAAAGCTTAAGTATGTTCTCTGGATTCCATGTCAGAAAATGTTCTTCATGCTGAAGTTCTATTATCTAGACTTGTGTTTTCGGTTCTAATGCAAGAATGATTACTATGTCATGCACTCCAGCGTCATATAGAAGTGAAAATAAGCTTGAAATAAGATTGGCTTGTTTCTATTCTATGTCCAAGGACTAGAACAGTACGTACGTTCCTGCCCAAGCACATCAAGCACCTATTGATTAAAATTCTCTCCCTGGAAGGTCAGTAGGAATGAAGAAAGATCACAAACAACCTGGGGCTGAGTTCGGAGCCCTTGAAAAAAACTTCAGGAACAATCGTGAAGTTTTATATGACAAATATTGCTAATGTGACTGTAAATACCTTCGATCTATACTCTCAGTTTTAAATCTAAATGTACTCGATAGCTTCGAGAACTCTCTTCTCTACATTGTTTTCCTTATCACCATCGTCAAATAATAAATTTACTGTTCCGTCAGCGTTTTCCTTAACTATTTTGGCTGGAAAGAATTCACCACTGTCATTGAACGGGGCAAACACTGGATCCCCCACCTTGAACTGTTTCACTCTTCTTACATTTGAATGATCTACTCTTCGTCTCTTGTTGTTATCATTCATACGAACGTAAATTGCTGTTTCGGATATAATGCCTGTCACTACTGCTGGCAAAAAGGCACCATCTACGGATCTCTTGACTTCGATTGATTCCCCTTCGTAGTACGGAACAAAAGCTTTCACATGACTCTGGTCAAGTTCATTGTATAATCCATTTGAATACAAAACATCAACAATATTACCTTCCTGAACGTCCATAATCTGTCCCTTGTAGAACTCGTTGTAAGACCCTTCATATTTGGCTTCCACAATGTCTCCAACTTTCAACATTCCTCCTTTTTCTATTTGAATCTTCTTTGGAATAGATGATGTGGTTCGCTGCAGTGAAAAGGATTTTTGAGGATATAATAATGCGAATCTAGGCATTCCAAAAGGCGTTGGCATTACTTTCTTTTGAGAAGAACTTGATGACTTGGGTGTACTTAAACTGTTCCCAGACAAAGGGTAAGGATCGAAGTATGGAACCCCTGCATTGTCAAGAATGCTTTTTGTAAGATTTTTTACAAGCGCAGGGCCATACCTTTGTGCCATAGCACCCTTGTATTTCAACCCATACTTAAAGGAAGATTCGAGGTACCGAGACTCTCTATGTATTGCTTTCACAGCATTGTTCGTCTCCAGAAATAAATACTGCTTAGTGTAAGCTTTCGCATCTTCAACAGACAACTCAACCCAGTCTGCATTGTGATTTTGAAGCAGCAAACGTGTCCCTTCTCTTCTTAAACCATCTACAACATCCTCAACTAACATTTCTACTTCTTCAGGGGTCAAATTCTGAACAATCTTTGATCCTCCGCTTATAACTGATCTAAACTTCACATTTCCTCCATGAAAGTCAAGCATATCACTGAGACTACCTAAATTCTTGAAATCAAGACGGTCACTAATTAACATATCTTTTCTGGATACAACTGCGAGAGGCTTTTCTTCTATTATTTGTGGTACAGAGAGAAATGCCGATGAGTATAATGTTTTAGACCTGATAGCTTTTGCCCAGTCAGAATTGTCTGTACGGCAGATAAGTAGATAGCCGATACATACTACTACTGCATCAAGCATAGCAACACGCGAAATAGATCTCATGGCACCCTTGATAGGTGATGTATGATATTCACGTCTCGAAAGTACCACATGAAGGAGTACAGAAACATATAAAGAGATGACAACATAGACACCACTTGCCCACAAAGCAATCTTGGTAAATATCTCTTTGAACCTCTTGGTCATACTTTGAAAATATTCTTTGTATCCCATCCCCCTTGATACTTCAACATTGAAAATATTTGGTAGGAAGCTACGTATGTCGTCCACCATAGGCTCAAACTCACTTTCATCGTATCCTGTGTCTCCATTTGCTAAACGCATGGATTGCTGTGTGATCCAATCCCATCCCCATTGATACTCTTTTGGTTTATAAATTCCCAATGAGCGCAAGGTTGTCCAAGGCTGTACCATTCTTGACTCTGATGATCGGAAATCATTTAATGTATGTCCCCACATATCCCATCTTAAGGAATAAGATCCTCCCTGTCCAACTAGACGTGTCTCATATTTAATATCCATTGGTCGTGGGGCGAAAGTTATGATAAATAATACTCTATGAGGACCGTTTGGATCGGTATGTGCTGCTCCTCGATGATAACTTTGCTGGTTCATAAACACTGCATCGCCTTGCTCCCATACACCATCTCCACTAACTGGAAAGCCGTCTTCTTGGTAAGCGTCAAAATCTCCCGAGTTTGTGCATCTATATGTTCCGGGGCATACCTCAGTTGCTCCCATTGCAGCAGTCGTATCTTGAAGATTCATGAAAAGCGAATAGCTGGGGATAAATGATCGACCATACTTTGCAGGAGATCCTTCTGCAGGAATATCATAATGCCAAATTTGATCTTTTGCGCCATAAGCTGAAGTGATCGCCGTCATTTCAATGATAGCAGGATTCGTACCGACGATCTTCTCCACTGCTGGAAGAAAGATTTCATGATTTGCAACTTCTTTGATTGCTTCAGTCACAATAGGATCTTCGTTTGCCCCAATGTAAAATGACCAGCGATTCTCATTTGCAATGACATCAATCTCATCGCCTTTGTTGAGTGACTTGTTTCGCTCAAGTATCCATTCTCTTAGCTTGATTGCAGTATCTTTCTTCAAAATATTCTTGTATACACTCATTCCATGCGTCAACATATGATCCACAGAATTTTTTGTAGTGAAGTGACTTTGTATATATAGATCTTGAGGATCGAGTGTAGAAATATCACTAGCATCGCAATTCATTTGATAAAAAGTACGATCAACTGTTCTGTTAAGATCGGTATATTCCATTAGATCAATTTGAGGGTCCAAATAAGCTCTATACACATATTCACCAACATGTGCAGCGACAGCAAATGACATCAAAACTACAAGAGGTAGTTCAGCAATCAAGAATCGCAAAAAAGCAAAGACGAAAGAGAGAACTCCAAAGGTCTTTTTCTCAACTTTGTCTTTGTTTATTTTCCTGACTTTCACTTCTTCTAGTTTGCCATTATCTATTGTTATCTCTGCTGGTTGCCTAGGCACATCCTTGTCTGCCACATGCACCCTTTCCTTCTGAACATCGTCAATCGTTTTCAAAGCAAATTTCACTGCTTCACTTTTTGAATCAAGTCCATCGTATAGAAGGATTTGCTGACGAAGAGCTGTTAGGCTCTCGTTAACATTTTCTGCAACCATATTAGGAAGTTAATGGAAGAAGTTTTTATGCTAAAAAATGTAGCTATGTATTCTTTATTTATTTTTATCACTTTTTTAAAGCTTTGATAGTCTACAGAATATATATAATGTGATATTTTATGATTGTTGACATGGAGGTTAGAATTACGTTAGGAATATTCGATGGAACCATGACGATTTGTTAGTCATTGGGGTACCTATTACTCCTAACTCTCCTAACTAGTACTATTGTCCGTCACTATGGTACCTACTATTGCATTTAATATGATCACAATGTGTAGAATAGAGTATAATATTGAAATCATGGTGTTTATGACACTATTATGTACGTATTTCGTATCCCTCTATCAAATTGGTAACCCTAATTATCTCAATCATGCTCGATCCTTTTTTCGTTGCAATAGAACAGGAGTCTTTGGCATCTTCACACCGTCTTTTTCCACAACACGATCAATTTCTTCAACCAAAAAGTCCATGAGATCAACAGGACTGTGAAACCTCTGGTCATTGACTTTATTCTTGATCTTTTGTAGAACAGATTCGGACCAACCTCCACATCCTACAAGGCGTTGAATGTAAACACTTCCCTTCAATATAGGACAGTCTGCAGATAATCTAAGAACCGCAGTAATTTGCGACTTGAGGGAGCAGAAAATTTCTTGGTCTTCTCCTCCATAACCATATTTGATTTTATTCTTGGTGGGGTCTGTAATTTTGGTCAAGTATTTAGTTCTCAACAATGCCAACTCATTCAACCTTGAGGAAAGAGTACGAATTCTTGCTAACGATTCTCGCAAAAGGAATTTGAGATCCTGAACAGGTTCAAGATTAGCAGCAAGAGCAACCAAGTCGTTCAAAGGTGGAATCGTGATTGAAACTGTAGGGAGAGAATTGCGCTGACGTTCCTCTTCATCTTCAAGAGTATCAGATAAAGTCGATGAGGTAACAAGATTTGCAGAAACAACTCGGAACATATCAATAGATCCATTCGCTGCGGAGACAGATGCCATGCGATTATTACTAGCCGTATTTGCAAGTGTGATATCAATGATGTGCTGTTCAAGCAGTTGCACCTTAAGCATAATAGAACCGTCAGGAAGAGAAGAATCACTTTTACTTGGAGAAGCGTCCATCTTTTTCCTGGAACTAGTTTTTGTTGGACTTTCCATAACTACATCTTCAGAGTCATTAGGTTGTGCATCTGTAATAGAGAGTATCTTAATACCGCTAATCACTTCAATGGCACTCTTGGTTGACTCGTAGTAATCACTAATATCCCTATACTCTTGAGCCTGTTGTTTCAATTGTTCTGCTTCTTCATTGATGGCATCTACATCTGCACTCTCCATCCATTCTACAATAGACTGTGGAGAAATTCTTCCATCGCTCTTTTGCTCATCGCCCATGAGTTCCACCAACAATTCCTTCTTGCGTTCCACTTCACCTTGAACCACTTGGCTCTCCATACGAATTTTACGCAACTTGGCTTCCATTTCACTCTTTTCACGCATCAATGATTCAATTCTTTCATTCTGAGCATCAACTTCAGTCTTTGTAAGTAACGAATCATTTTCATCCATTTGATCTTCCATGGAATCAAGAGTGACAACTTGACCATTCTCCTCCATCTGTTTGACAATTTGTTGCAATTGTGCGCGTTTTTGAGTCAAGAGTTGATATTTGTACGCTACAGATTCATAACTTGACTTTACAGAATGAATAGATTTCGCAAGAGATTCTTTTGCCGAATGAATTTTCTCTTCGAGCTCTTGCTTTTCTTCTTGTGTGATGGGTGATGGCAAGTCTATGGCAGGTCTCGATGGGTCTTCACCATAATGGATAGATTTCAAGTGATGAATGATGCGAGCATTGATTGCAGCTTTGAGGTATTTCGATCGAGCTTGTTGATATCTTTGTGTTGTTTGAGGATCCAAAAGAGGTTGACTGTGTATATCTGTAGAGTTACCATTGGAACTCTTTTCATTTTCAGCCAAAATTTGTTTGTACCAATCTGGTAATTTGTAGCTTTCGAGGGTTGCTAGAGATTCCCGAATCTGGTCAAGAGATGTCGCCATTGTAGAGTAATGTGTTTTCTATTTGAAGTGGCTGTATGGTTACTCTGCTAAACTCTTTGTATCGCAATCAACAACAATGATGTTGATGATGTTCTTTCAATTCAAATTTGCCCGTTTTGTAGCATACAATTATTTGAAAATACCGTTATGGTATTCGATAACGTATCAAACGCGTTCCATTTTTCTATAATCAGGCTTTAGCTAGCCATGAAAGAGCAAGTGCTTTCCGCCGTCCAACACCATCGAACAAAAACGAAATGCGATGGATGCAAGTTTCAACTGAATGCTTTGCTCGTACATAATTACTAGTTCCACACATAGATAACACATAGAATCAAAGCAATCTGCAGCCATATCCTCCACTTGACAAATGGAAAAGTAGAAGCTTTAGTTGAGTCAAAATGCCGAGTGATGAATGGAATTGCTCTGTTTGTACATTTCGTCATCTGTTTCCTGCCCAACGATGTCAAATGTGCAATTCTTTGAGAGTGACGAAGCAACAGATGCGAGACTTTGTCCAGGGGAAAACAGTAGATGTCAGCAAAAATGGAAATAGTAGTGGCCATACTGGCCCGAGTCAGACAGTTGCAAATACTCAGAATTCAAATGCACGCAATTCAAATCAGAATGCTAGCAAGAATAGGCAGAGTGTTGTCAATGTCTATGCCAATCAAAAGAAAAACAATAACAGTAGTAGTGTCAGATCAAATAATATGCAGCAACGGCAACAGGGAAATAATGTACATAATGGGGGATTTCATAGGCAACAGAATCAGACTATAGCTACGAATACAGCACGAATTACTCCAAGTAGTGAACCACAAAAGAAAACGCAACAGTCAATCATTAGTAATCCATATGCTACAAATAAAGGTGCTGCGTCAGTACCAAGGGGAAATAATTATTCTGCAAATAATGCTAGGAATAATATGGTGAATGCAAATGAAAGTCAATCACGAACTATTATCCAGACAACAAATAATGCTACAAGTCAAAACAATACCATGAGAGGAGGTCAGCCTGCTCAAATATCAAATTACCGTGGGAACTCAAACGTTGTCACATCTTCTACAACAGTCAATCCTTATTTGAATCGTAATGCAAGTCAAAGGATGAATCAGAGCAATGTCACATTAGGAAATCAAGGGGCAAGTAATGCCAATCGACAAGTCAACCAGTTGAATCCATATTCGACAAATACATTTAGGAATACTTCTACATCAAGTAGTCATACTTCAAATCCGAATGTAAATCAGCAGCATTCGACAACTTCCAACATGCAACAAGGTAAAAGTATACAACCTGTTCCACAAACCAATGTAGATACTCAAAAGGCCGTGAGCAAAAAGAAACCTGCAAAGCGCAAACAAACACAAAAAATAGCTGTAGGTAGAAACCAACAAACTCTGACATTTGGAAATCCCAATGTTGTAGAGCGCAATGTACTTCAACGTGGTTATGAACCGGGAAAAGTGCCTCTGGTGGAAGGGGATGCATCGAAAACCTGGATCTATCCAACTAGTACAAAATATCAAGAACGTGCATATCAAGTGAATATATGCAACACTGCAATTCACAACAATACTCTCGTAGCCATCCCTACAGGAACGGGAAAAACTTTGATTGCGGCTGTTGTTATGTACAATTTCTATAGATGGTTTCCAACTGGTAAAATTATTTTCCTTGCTCCTACAAAACCATTGGTTTCCCAGCAAATAGGAGCGTGTTACAACATCATGGTATGTTCATGTAATATATTTGAATATGTTTATCACATTTATCCTTTCTTTTCAATTTTTCTAACCATAATTTTCATTTTCAGGGAATTCCCGAAACAGATACTGCTGAGATTACTGGAGACAATAAGTCAGGAAACCGATCGCGTCTATGGAGAGAAAGGCGAGTGTTCTTTTGTACAGCCCAAACTGTAGAAAGAGATATTAAAGCTGGTAGTCTAGATATCAATGATGTCGTGTGTTTGGTGATAGATGAAGCTCATAAAGCAACGAAAAAATTTGCCTTCAACAAGATTACAAGTTTATTCCTGGAGAAGAACGTTAAAGCCAGAATTGTAGGCCTTTCTGCAACTCCTGGAAAAGACCTTAAAACAATTCAGACAATCATTTCAAACTTGGGTGCTTCTAAAATTGAAGCATATGTTGATACAGATGACGAAATTAAACCATACATGTTTAATCGTCATGAGGGAACCAAAATAATTAAGCAAACTGATGCTATTAAGGCAATTGAAAAACGTCTACTCAAAATAATTGAGCCTGTTGCGACAGACCTCAAGAAGTGCGGTGCACTAAGTAAATATGGAGGTTCAATATCAAACATGCAACCATATACCATCATTGCAGCAAAACAGGATCTAAATAAGCCAGAGAACGCGCATATGAATAAATCGGTGCTATTTCCGCGCCTCAATGTTGCACAAGCACTACTGACCGCACGAACTCAACTGATGCAATCTGGTATCAATTCGGCAAGAGATGAATTATTCAAATTTATGAAATTAAACACTGCATATGCAAAGCAGGTCCAACGAACTGATGAATTTATGACATTGTGGGAGACGTTGGTTGGAACCCAGAATGTGAATAAACCTCTTAGCCAGTATGACATTTCCGACTTGCAATTAAACAACCCCAAATTACAGAAATTGGAGGAGATATTGAAAGATCATTTTGAAAAGTCAGAGGCCATTGGTCAGGACACAAGAGCCATTGTATTTTCGAATTTGCGAAAGTCCGTAACAGAAATTGTCACAATGCTTCAAGCTAGTAAGCCAAGATCAAGCAAATCTAGATTGAAACCAACAGAATTTGTGGGGCAAGGTTCAGGAAGCGAGAAAGACAAGGATGGAAAGGCTAAAGTAACCAAAGGGATGAACCAAGCTACCCAGCAAAAAGTTATCAAAGAATTCAAGGATGGAAAATACAACATTTTGGTTTGTACATGTAAGTTTACTCATTGAAGATATGCCTCTGAATTTTGCGATAACTAATGAATTACAATCAATAGCTATTGGAGAAGAAGGACTTGACATTGGAAGCGTTGATTTAATCATTAATTTTGATTGTGTCCGTTCTCCTATAAGAAATCTACAAAGAATAGGGCGAACTGGGCGATCTCGTGACGGTGAAGTGATATGGTTAGGTAAGTTTCTATCACATCACTAAATGCTCCATATAGATTTTATTTAGTTCCTCATCATAATTGTCCCTGTTTTACCCCAAAGTAATGGAAGGCATGGAAGAAGAAAAGCTCGATAAATCCAATGCCGATGCAAAGCGCCTATGGAATGCATTGAAAAAAGGTGAAAAACATTTCACGATGCACAAGAACATTCCCCTTTTACCCTCACGTCCTACAATGGAAAAACGAAATATGAATATCATTCGCGAATATAGAATGTCTCAAGTTGGTGGTCACAGTCACCAAAAAGGAAAGGGACAAAAGAAAGAACCACCACGAATTCAAATAGACTCAAATGCTTGGAAGCTAAGCTTCAAAGAAAACCATACTAGATTACAAAATTTTGGGGAATGTAACATGAATCCATCATTTCGTAAAAGTGCTTTGAAATCCTGGCAGCGAAATGTGCTTACTGGGAATCGGATTTCACGTGGTACGGGGAGATCTTGCTCTATACTCAATAAATTGGAAGCAACTGTCATGAAGGACCGTAAAATGAACGAGAAATCGAGGACAATGAATGAAAAGATACAAAAATCGAGGGCCATAAATGCTAGAATAGAAGATATCGTGCCTTCAAAGCAGAGGTATGAGAAAAGGAATCTTCTTGGAAAATTCAGGGATTGCTTTGAAAGCCCAGACGGAAGTGAGGAGGTTCAAAAAGACAAATCTGAAGATGATGTTGAGATTCTCCTTCTTTCTCCAACCGAGAAATGTGACGTGGCTAAAGAGTCTAAGAATCATGACTATGATTATGGTGAAGATGAATTTGCAAATGTTGTATTTGGATCTCAAGAAAGCATTGAATGTGTAGTTTTAGAAAGCCCGACAAAACATTGCACTACTGGTTTTGAAGATACTTTGTCATCTATCTTTGGAGTTGTAACAACTGACGAAGACAGTGGATATCGTCTCCAAGCAAAAGCTAGTGAAATCATCTTTGGTCTACAAGATGAAGGGAATGGATCTGGAGTGCATTTAGATACAAATACAACCAGTCCTGAGTTTTGCAATGAATCGGACTTGGGGCATGGATCGCCTCAATTTGTAGAGGACATACAAAACTCAAATGATGATGAGACATTAAATAATGGAGAAAATAATGATGCGGAAATATCCACGAAAGAAGAAGAAACTATGAATACCAGTATCGCTGTACTCCATTGCAACGAATCACCCAAAGCCATTGAGAGTATCCATTCTAGAGCTTCTACCCAGTCGCCAAATGGTGGACAAGTCAATCTTCAATCTGAACACCTAAATGTACCAGCTCCTCTGAACTCTACCAAAGAAAGTTTTATGATTCAGGAGGGCACAAATATGGATGATAATGCCAGTTGCTCTGAATCTTCAAGAAGTCTAAACTTTGAGATCAATATGAGCAGTAGCGACGAAGAATCGATTTGCTTTGATTTAAACATTCAGGATTCCTCTTCATCTTCTTCAGAAGATGAGGAAAGTTGCAAAGGACACGAAGAAAATTCTCCAAAAACTGATCTAAATGCAAAAATGGATCAACTCGAGGATTTTTCTTCGCCTCAGAAAGAATGTTTAGTCGACAAAAATCCTGAACAAAAGAAGTCGCTTTCACTAAATATTGGTGATGACAAAAACTCAAGCATGAAGGAGGAAACTAATTTTAGTTGTTCTACTGCAAAACTATGTGATGCAATCAACTCATCCCCAGCGATTAAAGATAAAGACGTGCCCGACAAAGGTCATCACGAACCAAAAGATGCCAACGATGTCCCAGCTTTGAATAATCCCTCAAAATGTTCTAATGAAAACAACCCACAAATACAGTCCACTGTTTTTCGTACAGAGAATCATGCCCAAGAAACAAGTGATGTGGATGAAACCCCTATTGTAAACAGGAGACGACTAGCTTCAAAGAAAACAAATGTATCGTTTAGTTCGTCTCAGGAAGAGACTCCTCTTCTCCCTCGTTTTAGGAAGCCTGCGACAACTTCAGCTCTAGCAGGGGAACTTACTGATACACCCATGACAGCTGAAAATAAAATGGAAAATGCGACCTCGCAATTAGAAGATACACCCGAGTCTAAAGCAAACCCCTCGAAAAGAGTAATGACAAGGAAACGAAAAGGAGATACATATGAGATAGACCTGACGAATACTCCTGCTAGCGAACAAAAAGATTTACTTCAAAGCTCGGCACCAAGCGACCCTAAAGTGCAAGTTGGCACAAAAAGGAATAGAGTAGAAGCCCTGGCTAAGAGACACAAGAAATCAAACACAATCAGCAAATTCCTGGACATTGAATGTGCTGCGAGCGATTCTGATTCGGAAGAAGATGAAGACGATAATGGTCTCTCTCAAGATAGTTTCATCAACGATTCTTCGCAGCTAGGTTTTACGCAGGATGACCTTGATAGATTGGTATGTAGCGATAGTGTCCAAAAATCGAGCGATGAAGGAGGTGCCTCTCTTTACAGACAAGTTGACATGATGCACGTTCATGAAGATGCATTTGCTACCCCTCTACTAAAACGAAGGAATCCCGAGCATACACAAATGTCTATTCCGTCATCTGATCGTAATCTTGGAAAGATGAGTTTTATTAGAAGTGTCATTGAACATCATCGTGAGGGCGGTGATGCTGACGAGTTAGAGCAAGGTTACCATGAAATTATGAAACAAAATGCCTCATTGACATCGCAAGCTTCAGCTACATCCCAGCAAGATGAACCTTCGCAACATCAAAACATTACTGCAGAAAACAATCAAAAGAAAGACGCAAAAGTAAGAAATCCCAAACCTCCTGTACCTCACAACAATTCAAAGTTGACAGAAGCCCAACGTGAACGTATGCGACTAAATCGAGAAAAGGCTCTTCGGATAAGACAACAAAGAATTGCAAAGAAAAAGTAATGTATAATTAATTAAAATAGTTTTAGTGTATGATAAAAGATCTACTCAGATAAAGAAAGGTCATTCTAGGGTATTAATAGCTTATGTAGTTAATAAGTTGCGGAACTTCTTTCAAATCTTCTGATGTTTTTATTCTTTCCCCAACTGATTGGGAATCCATATCCATTTACGTCCTTGACAAGCTTTGCTTTTGTATTTTTCCACCATGTATCGAATAATTCACCATGTTGTTCATCTGCAACTTGTTGGACAGTATCGAATAACTCCAAATCTAGTACACCATCCTGAATTGCTTTTTCCCACATGACTCGGATGAAATTACCCCTTATTTCTCCAACAGGAAATAATCCACCAATCATATTGAGCATATATCTATAAGTAGCAGAGTTTCGAGGTACTACAGGATGGTGAAGCATACCATCAAATGCAAAAAAAGCGTTTTCCATAGCATAATCTCTAATCTGTGCATCATCACCCTTGCTTGAAATATTTGCCGAAGTACGAATCACAGCATTAAATGTAGCAGCAGTAGGACATGAAGAAGGATTCAATTGATCAAAACCCGATTTTTCATCTAAATCATATCGTTCCAAAGATCTGGTGTAGATCGCTCTAGATTTTTCAAGAAGAGAAACTGGGTTTTTGGATGACTCAATTGAAACCGCGATTGCATCAAGGACAAGATCATACATGATATTAGATGGGCCAGGAGGAGCGCCATAATTATTCACAAGTGCAGTCATTTTCCAAGCATCCACGTCTGTATCTTCGTCAATACTATCTTCCTTATCTCCAGTTGCAGGATCAGATTCATTTTCTCCTGAATCTGTATTATCAGCAACTCGCGCCAATTGTGAACGATACTTGGATCTTACTTCTACATACGCTTTGCCTTCTGCTTCCATCCTCTCCAATAATTCAATCATATTATGAATGATTTCATCTTTATTCTCTGCAAAACTGTTATCGCTTTTTGTCATGGATCCTTCCAACATTGATGAATATCCTCTCAACAGATATTCAACCTTTTGCTGAAGAGCATGACATTCCAAAAGTGCATTTTCATATTCATCACTTTGTGTCATGTTCAAATTTTTAGGATTGTAGGCTATTATTATGGATGAGCTATGAGAAAAATGTATTCAAGAAAAGATTCACTGTGTCATCTACAATTTATACTTACAGAACAAAGTTCCTGGCATAGCAGTCAAAAGTTTCTCCACAGAACTAACCAAAATATCTTCTGAAGCAACTTGTGCAGGAAGATGTCTACTGTGTCTCAAAGGTAAATCTCTAGGAGCAGTCTTCTTTGCAGCTTTTGTTTCATCAGAAGTTGCATCTGAAGGAGGGGTTGTTGCAAGGCATCTACCAAGATTTCTCTGGAAAGATCTCTTGGAAATCGTTGTCACTGCCTTGCGTAGACTTTTATTGAGCATCATGTTGTGAAAGATGAGTTATTTTGATTCAAACAGGACTTGAATGAGTTGAGATGATTGAATTAGATACATTCACAACCTTTCTGTGCTGTATTTTTTGTGTTAGAAAAGTGAACGGTCTAGACCGCTCACTTTTCCAATTTTCGGAAAAGAAGGGGAAGGGAAGAGCAATAGCACACAACTAAAACGAAAAAATGAAGACAAATGATGTTTCTTCCTATTATTTCTTTCTATTCATTACGAAGAAGTGCTTCCATACTCTGATACACGGAAGAGGATCACAATAGAATTTCAACACATCAAGAATCATGTCTGACGGAAAGGAACGTAAACCGACAGAGGATGAAAAGCAAAAGATTGCTGCCATTATTCAGGCACTCAAACAGCAAAACATTTCTCCTACCGCATTGCCAGCAGCACAGGAGGAAGTCACAAGAACTCATGCTTTCTGGGACACACAGCCAATGTTCCTTGGCGAAGATGATCCAGAGAAAAAGCAAGAGCTTCATGCTCCACTAATCCCTAACAAGCCAAAAGAGGAATTGCGACAAACTCCATACAATATGCCAAAGGGATTCGAGTGGTGTGACATTGATATCACTAACGCTGAAGAAAGAATGCAAGTCTATGACCTTCTCAACAAAAACTATGTGGAAGATGATCAAGCAATGTTTCGATTTGATTACTCTCATGAATTCTTGCTTTGGGCACTCACTCCTCCTGGATATAAAAAAGAACTTCATCTCGGAGTTCGATCCTCCAAGGGTAACCTCGTAGGTTTCATTAGTGCGGTGCCTGCTGTAGTGCGCAGTTATGAGAAGAAATTTGATTCAGTTGAGATTAACTTTTTGTGTGTACACAAGAAATTGAGAAGTAAGAGATTAGCACCTGTATTAATTAAGGAAATCACTAGAAGAGTGAACCATACCGGTGTTTTCCAAGCTGTTTATACTGCTGGTGTTGAGCTCCCTGGACCAGTTTCATGTTGCAGATATTATCATCGTACTTTGAGTCCGAAGAAGTTGTGTGATATCCAGTTCACAAGAGTACCACCTCGTATGACCATGGCAAGATTTCAGAAACTTTACAAGTTGCCTACTGAAACAACTATTTCTGGTTTGAGACCGTTGGAAGAAAAAGACTGTGAGAGTGCATGCAAATTACTCAAAACACATTTGGATCAATTTAAACTTGTGATTGAATTCTCAGTAGATGATTTCAAGCATTGGTTCTTGCCTAGAAAGGGTGTCATTACCTCCTATGTCATTAGCAATGATGATGGTGACGTGACAGATATGATTTCTTACTATCACTTGAATTCCACTATCGTGAATCACGAGCTTCATGACAAATTGAATGCTGCATACAGTTTTTACAATGTTGCCACAACCGTTGAGTTGGAAGATTTGATGAGAAATGCATTGATTCTTGCAAAGAACGAAAACATGGATGTCTTCAACGCTTTGGAGCAGATGAAAAACAAGCAATTCTTTTCTGACTTGAAGTTTGGAATGGGAGATGGAAACTTACAATACTACTTGTATAACTGGTGTTGCCCAACCATGGAGGACAAGGATATTGGTATTGTTCTACTTTAAAAAACACAATTTATTATTTCACCAACTATGTTTTCTTTCAAACGCATTTGCATATTCTGGTTTAATGAATTCAGTGCTGAAATAAGTAACGCAATCACAAACACCATTGAATAATTACTATGCCTTGAATTTAATTTGTCGTTAGATCTATATATTATTATACTTTGTTGGCTGGCGACTCTTAATCTCGAATTAGTCCTATGCACATCACCATTCCTAGGTAAGCTAAACTAATTCGGGAGAGATAGTCTGCATGAGTATTTATTCAGCCTATTCAATAGAAACCTGCAGCTCTTTGTGGAATCTCTCGAACATCTTTGTGTGCTCGAGATGTACTAGTCACTTCAGATCTCGACTGCCGTTTCATATTTACTTTCCCCATAAATCCACTATTTGATTTTAAAAGGGCCATTTGAAGAATGTCCACCTTTATTTCATCAGGAAGAATCATGTAGTCCCTTGCTCTTTCGTCGTTGGAGCTATCTCCATCACGAAAGAGACGGCCTTGATTATCTTCACTATCAAAACTGCCTGATGTACGCTTCACTGCACTTTCAACAGGTCCCAATAGATTCTCTTGCCAGTTTTTGGTCACTGCAACAACACATCGATATTGCAATGTTGATTCACGATCTTCTCCTTCAGTAAGAGTACTTGGAAAGTTTTTACTAGCATAGCTCAAATACCACATAGCTTCTTTCGGATGAAAAGAAGGGAGAATATTTGCATGGGTCAAGAAATAAAATGTCTCGTGGTCAATATCATTCCTCCCCTTGATATATGCTGCGATTCGCTGAGACAAACGTTCAGGTGTTGATACATTCAATTTCTGATCTGCAACTAAGTTTTGCATTTTATCAATAGGAATCTTACTAATCTCATTGTCTGGGATCTTATTGAAGAGCTGGAGTGCCATCATCACACATACTTTCGATAACTCTTTGTCATTGACAACATCAGCCTGTTCGATGTATCCAGCCACAGTGTTGAAAGTTATATCTTGCTGAATGAATGACGAAACTAGTGCATACAAAGTTCTGATATCAAATTGATTTGAAAGTTTTCGGAGTGCTGCCGCATTTGAAATGGTGAGGTCAAGCTTATCTTCGTATACATAGTCCAACATCATAGGGATGAAAGGCGCAACTGAAGCATCAATCAACACCTCTGTGATTGGTTTCTTATCTACTCTGTTACTGTCTGCATAGATCTCGTCAAACTTTTTAAGGAAAAATCCACTCTTTCGTTGACCATAAACGAGACTACTTTGATGAACATGATAGATGTAATTCTGTCGTCCATCTTTGACAACCAAGACCCAATCACTCTTTGATCTGATAGGGTCCATTCTCCAAGTAATCTTTACTTCTTCATCTTCAACAACTTTATTATATTCGGATTCACCATCTGCCACCCCACATGCATAACCCAAGCTCATTAGGTTGTTCATCTTTTCTTTGATGAAGCTTTCCAAATAGCTTGCCTCTTCTTTCTTGCTCTTGCTATCGCATGAAGATGCCGAAGTCTGTCTAGTCGGTTTCTTTCCAAACCTATTCTTAGTAGACGACATTTTGAATATATAACTCTATAGATATATGATCAGGAGATGCCTCCTTCAGAACAGTCTGTACTTGAATCAAGCTTTATTTCGTGTCTACTCCTAGTATTTGACCTCTGTAAAATTACAAAAGAATGTTTTTCTCAGAGATGAAGCGATTAGCGACAACCTTCCGTTGAGATCACTAAAAAACTTAGAATTTAGATAAAAATAGCTTTATGAAGATTTTAGCTACGGGACTAAACAAAGAGATGGAAGGATCCTTCTACACGGTAGTCCATCCTGCTACAGGAGAGGAGAGAGGAGCCACACAGTTTGAAATTGCTCCTGCTCAATGCACCATAAATTGGAAATAATAACTTGAACTCCCATTCCGTAATAGATTTCATTAGATTCATTTGAATATCACCCCTAAATAAAATGAGCGATAGTGAGAAGCCATTAGATGAGAATCAAGTGATTGCTAGATACAAGGAGCTGCAGAGTGAATGCCAATCATTTCAAGGCAAAATTTCAGATTTGGAACAGGAGCTGGGAGAGCATCGGTAAGTCTTTTTCAATAGTTTTTAAAGGAATCAATATGGAAGTAATCTAACACTTTCAAATTTTATTCATAGACTTGTAGAAGAGACATTACAGCCTCTTGATTCCAAGAGAAGAGCGTTCAGACTTGTCGGAGGTGTTTTAGTGGAACGTACTGTTGGAGAGGTGCTTCCAAGTGTTGTCACAAATCGTGAAAACGTAAGTGATTTTGCAAATTACATTTTCATATAGATTCAATTTTGTAGGCATACTAATTCATTTATTCAATTCCAAAAATAAAGCTTGAAAAGGTTGTTGATAATTTGAGATCGACGCTTGAAGGGAAACAAAAGGAGTTGATTTCTTGGAAACTAAAGTACAATATCAAGACTGCAGAAGAAGCTGAAGCAATCAGAAAACAGCAGGGTGCAAACTAGAAGTCAAATTACAAAGATGTATCAAATGAAATAAAATTGCAATGAAATTTTATGATATGAAAAAGAAATGATTTGAGTCCCCTATTTACGTTGAAATGACGACAAGTCCAAAAAGTCCATCAGATACATTTTTTGCCACCATTTCCTACGTATGTAAAAGTAAACTCTGCCGTCACTGATAAAGTATAGTTTTTACATGTTACTAGTTGATCGCTTGATAATTGCTCAAAGACTCTTCTGAGTTCTCATTTATAAAGAATTTCATGTATCTTCCTACGATTTCTTTTGATATTGCTTCATTCTCTGTTTCAGCCTCGTTACTCATGTACAAATCGTGTATCCATAAAGTTGCTCGCTCCGAGATTTTCTTTGCCTTTTCACTATTCTTATTTACGAATTTTACCTTTTTCTCAAGATCTGAGAAGTCATCTTCGACAGGGATATAATGTATCCAAGGCTCTAGCTTTTCTTCAAGAAGGAACGACGTATTTTTTGGCTTTGGCATAATGACAACACTACTCGAGTACAGTGCCCATGCTAATGATGTAGCAAAACCGTCACCTTCTGTCACAATGATCATTTTATATTGCAACAACTCTCCAATAGACATTGGTGATACAACAGGATGTATTTTTGAGTCCAAGAATAAATCTGCTCTTTGTTGGGTGATTCCTACACAAACATTTTTCATTTTGGTGGACTTGAGCACCATTGTACACCGAAGATTGCTCGCACATTTTGCATCAAATGTTTCACCTTCTACTGCACCGCTAAGTTTACCTCTCCATATTGCCTTGCTGATTTTTGCTTCCCAAGAAATATCTACGTCGAGAACTTTGATTGCTTGAGATTTCAAATCAAAAGTATCCCAAATGATTGGACTCATCACTTTTACTTTGGAAACAGTGTGCAGGCGATTCTTGTACTGCCTTTCACCTCTATTGTTACAATCTACATCTTTGATTGCTTTCGATATACTCTTTTCGGTCTTGGCAGCATGTCTATGAGAGGCAAAGAATGGATAAGCGATATCCATATCTTCCAATAAACCTTTACCAAAATACATAATTACGGGAATCCATTCCTCATGTCCAATATTTGATGTACCACTGAAATCATTATGAAAGTATTTTTGACAAACATCATGTAGCATTCTTTGACCAGCTTGACAAATAAAAGTTGAACATCCCTTGAGATATTCTTCTGTCAGTACCATTGGCATATCATCAACAAAACTTCCAGGTATCATTCCCAAGAGTTCTTGATCTTGTCGATTATTCAATGAAAGGTCTGGATATTTCAAGGTAAAATCGTAAGCATAGCCCACACGTTCATCCATGTCATCTTTGATACAAGGTGGAGCATACCAATTACTGAGATATATTTTCAACCTATCTTCTTTCGAAGGAAACCTATCTTTTCTTAGCTTTGGTTGTCTACTCATTTCAAAGCCAAAATCTTCAGTGATCCAAGTATCTATCGTAGGCTTAATCCCATAGTCTAGATGATTTGATTTAGAATGCGATAAAGCATTGTACAATAAAAATGCTGACATCAATATGGGTATCAACAACAGAATTTTCACTGCCTGTCCAGCAACTGTGCGCTGTTTCTTCCTAATTCGCATATTTAGATTTGTTTAATAAACTAGACTTGTGATATGGATACCAAGCAAATGACAGTTGCAACTAATGCAATCATAGACGAGAGAGGAAAGAAGGTTCAAAAATTTAAAAATCGATGTCCATGACCATTTTTACGAAGTAGATCCTTTTGTTTGAACAAGAGGGGAAGGGGGATTGGTGTCTACGATATAGCTACAATACGTTAAATAGCTATCTACATGATTTTTTTCGAATTTTTCATTTGGATTTTCATTTCGAATTCATGAACATACTTTGAACTCACTGCTCATCTCTTCAATGACAATAGAGTGAAAATGGAGGAAAGAAAAAGAGACAAAGTGAGGAACGACTTCTTGGCAATGAGAAATCATCTATCTTCATCTTACAGTACAGATGTTTCTCATAATTCTAGAATCACATCGAATGTTTCATTGATGAAGAGCTTTCTTGAACAGAGGGATGAAATTACTTCAAAGATAGAGAAATCGTCTCGACATATCGAAAAACTGAAGGAAAACCTTTTACAACAACGGAATTCTCTGCTTAGAGTGCAACATGAGCCACATATTCACCAACAATTGATTCTTCCATCAAACGCAACACGAGGAAGACATGAGACTAACAAGCCAAGAATGATAATGGATCGAACAGGATTCTTTAGACTGTTGAATAGCAAAAGAAATCACCGATATACAAAAGACTACATAGCTATGGTGGATAATTATACGAAAAATCTAAAATATAGACCTTACAACGAGGAGGAAGAGATTACTTGTCACTCATGTAACTCTCCTGCAAAGAAAATATCAGGAAAAGAAACCAAAGTTGTATTCAACCCAAATGTAAAAACAATATCAAAAGTTTTCTTTCCATGTGAACATATGTGTCTCTGTGACGATTGCTATTTCCAACTAGACGCACTTCAAAGTTGTCCTGCATGTAATCAGAGTATCAAATATGTATCAACTTACAATGATGGAAGAGAACTTGACGACTATTGGAACTGGATAAAAGAAGTTAAACCTCCTCTTGACCAAGATTTCAAAAGAAACTTTCTTCAACTTAGTCATGCTTCAATCTCAGAAGCAATGTCAAAGAGTATAGAGGGAATGTGTTTTGACGATATAAATATTTGTAAAGACGAAGAGGACAATGAGTTTGAAGTAGGGAATGAGACTGAAAGCAGAATTTGTGTAATATCGTGAAGTGCAATACGTAATTCGGAGCGAAACTATTCCTAAGTAGTTGGCAATCACGGAAAAATCTAAAATCAATGTACTAATATTATTTTATTCACAACACGAATACTCTTTGCACGGAAACTTATTCCTTCACTATTAACGCGATCATGACTGCTGAAATTGCAACAAAAGCACTTATGATGGCTCCAGTATACTTCTTCTTTTCAGGCTTCGTCATTCCAGTAAGTTTTTCAAAGTACTGGTGTTGAATGAGTTCATTTCTCGCACGAAGTTTGGGGATAATGTTCAGTCTCGTAGCAAGATCGTAAACATCACTCAATGCAACATCTCTCATCCCAATCATGTTTTGAGGATGGTTAGTGACTAGTTTCGGAAACTTCTTGTGCAAAAAAGTTCGTATGATCATATGCAATACTTCCATTGTCTGCATTTTACTATCCAAGCAATACAAGTTGAATGCTAAAGAGGAAAGACTATTGCCTTCCTTGACTCTTTCCTCAGAAAATTGAGGGAGAGTCTTCTCAATATCATCCTTGTTCTTTTTGAGTAATTGATAAAAGACTCTGGCATCTCTCAGAGCAGTATTCATACCCATACCAATGCTTGGAGATGTAGCGTGAGCAGCATCTCCCATAATAACAATATTCATCTTGCTGGAATGGTACTTGTTACAATGAACCATACCAGTTTGATTCCAACGCTGACCAACCCACTGCTTTGCATAGTCATCGTAGTCTACAAGTTCAAATGCCTTGAAGTTCTCCTTAAGATATTTTGAAACAACTTTATAATCGTCACTCTTCAATTCTTCATCGAGTTCTTCATACAAGTTTCTTGGCACTCCGATCGAGATATTGACCTTTCCACCAGTCTCAGGAAGTGCAATTCCTTGACAGTTCTTAAAAATGTTAGGAAGCAAGCTCATACCCTTTGCAGACAATTCTTTCGGCCTGTCTACATGAACAGCCTTGAATTCTTGAAAGATATCTGATACTTTGCATGTGAAATCAGAATGGCATTTAATCAACGCCTCTCTCACAACGGATCGCACACCATCGCAGCCAATTAGCAAATCATATGGAATATACTCTTCCTTTTTTGTTTGAACATTTCTGACAAGAACCTGTTTGTTTTCATAGTCTACATACTGGCAAGTGGTGTCATACATCGCTGTGTAATACTTATTTGAGGTATGGGTATCTCTCACATATCTAGCAAGAGCAGCCACGATAAAATTTCTATCCACGATAAATGCATCAAGATTACTTGTATCAATATCATCGGCGACTCCCTGTGTAATCTTTTTGCTACCAAGATAGAGATTTAATTCTTCCAGCTCCACTCCTTCTCCTTTTACGTAGTTATTGTAAAGATCAGGAATTTCTCTGATGCTATCCATTCCATGATTTGCGAGTCCTAACATCCAACTACGGAACGATTCAGACAGTTCCTCTTTGGAAAGAGCACCAAAGTCCTGGCGACCATCCACCAAAGTGACATCGTAAATGATTGTTGCGTCTTCCTCCTCGTTTCTTGCCAAAAGCAATGCCGAGCACAGAATACCCGCTGGGCCTGCCCCTGAAACAACAACCTTTCTGATTTCTTTTGTAGAACTGGACATAAGTTTAGGTCAATTACTTCGAAATGGTTAGCTGATCTGTTGACGGTGTATTTTTATGGTGAAACAGAGAGTTGAAAAGAAGAAAGGAGTGGTATGATGATGATGTACGTATGATGAATGCTTTTGTGCTGATGCGAGGGAAGATACGACTGGATGTGGTGGCAAATGACTCATCCAACTGCATGCCACATAATAAGAAAAGACTACTATCTAGCTAGGGTATCACGCATGGTAAATTTTTAAATTTTGATTGTTCTTAGAAGTTCAAGCCGCTATGATGTAGGTATGATATCTTCATAGTGCTACGAAAAGAGTAATTTATGATTGATATTAATGGAGAAATTGCTCGAAATATTAGATAAAAGATACATCATGGACCTTGGGAGTGTGTTTTAAAAACAGGCATTGAGAAGCGAAATTAAAAGTACAAGATGATGTCAGTCACAAAACCACCCGAAACGTAAAATGCAAAGTCCCTATATGCAATTTAGTATTCTCTTATCATCTACTGTAGCGGTAGTTTTGCAATTGTCGATCCACAAGTAAAAATCATCACCCTTTCCTGTATACCATTTGTTTAAAATCCATTGTAATGTTTTCTCTGTTGATTTGTAGCCGGTTTCAGAATTTGGAACGAACACATCAGAGTTTCGTCAACAGTCATCATAGCTCCAGCATTATCGAATTCTCCACAATAATTTGGCGCTGAAAAAACAGTGACAAGTTCTCTTCCGGCAAAAAACTCGTATCCATCTTCAACTACTTGATGCGCTCGTACTACAAGATCAAGATCGTGCTTCTTTAAGAAATCAGAGACAATTCTTGGGCCAAAAGTGAAAGAAACTCCTCGATCATTGTGTTGGTAAGTCTATTCAAGAAAGAGAGAATGTAATATGAGATTATACACGAATGACCACATTTGTTCAAAACGAGAAAGACCCAAAGTCAACTTACCTCACTTGAAGCATCTGGATCAGACCATAACAAATCACAAAGAAGACCTACATCAGGTACATCACATGGACGCTGAATTTCACTGATTTGTTCAAGTTTTTGTAATTCAGGACTTAGTCCTCCATGCATACAAATGATTTTATCATCAATAACAGCAGTACACGGAAGGCATTCAAATGCACTACAAAAAGTCTTCCACATTTTAACACTGTAACGACGACGACACTCATCATAAAATCCATAAATTCTGTTAATACCTGAAGCTTCATGGTTTCCTCTCAAAATGAAGAAGTTCTCGGGATATTTAATCTTGTAAGCAAAAAGAAGACATATTACCTCAATGGACTGCTTTCCTCTATCAACATAGTCTCCGAGAAAAAGATAGTTGGACTACAAAATAAATGGTACATAAACATACATTAGCTTTGAATATTGTGGAATATGTAATCTGTGATAATGGTGCACGTCAAATGTTCACTCACCTCTGGTGGGAAGCCACCATATTCGAATAATCTCAGCAAATCATTAAACTGCCCATGGATATCTCCACAAATTTTGATTGGAGCACCAAGCTCCAATAGCATCGGTTGACCCAAGAGGATCATCCTGGCTTGTTCACATAGTTGTGTACAATCTTGTTGGTTCAAGGACACAGGTGTACCAGCCTTGCTATTCTTCGCCGCAATAAGATTGCTAATGATATTATCAAGCCATTGCTCGTTTTTGTTTTCTGTCATTATATTTATTTGAAATTATACTTTTCTAAATAGTGAAGATACTATGTATTGTTTCTGCAACTGTTAGATAAATGAAAAGGAAGGAAACTTTGGCAATGAAGGAAGCAAATGCAACAAATAGGCGAATATGCATGTCTGCCCACTCAACTTTGCCAACTGGAAAATGTTGCAGCATTGTTGGCACGTAAGTACTTTTTGTACGAGTGCTCGTTGAAAAACTGCTGGTTGCAGGGAGCTGACGGATGAAGACCAGACGATATTTTGAAACTAAAGGCCTTTTCAATTTCACCAATAGTTCTGTAAGTACAGTAGATACGTCATAAAGAAACTAAATAGATATCAAATTCAACAATAAAATTGTGAAATTAAAAAATAATAATGTGCTGGTATAGCAATGCTTTCTTATATCCATGTTAGTTTTGTCTGTGTGCAATGGAATATCCAACTCTCCTCAGTTTTCAGTGAAAAATAGAATCTTATTGGAAAATTGAATATAACAACACCCTCTGCTATCCAATGCAAAAATCAAATCAAAACAGAGCCTACGACATCCTCCAGGCAATACTTTAAAATATTTGGCTCTTTCTTGACTCCTAATAAATCTTGGTGATTATCTTCTTCCTCCTCTTCCGTTCTGTGCATTTCTTGCTTGTTGCGCTGCACTAGCAGGTTTCAATATCTGGAAGGAACACATTAGCGTGTCATCAACAGTCATCATAGCTCCAGCATTATCGAATTCTCCACAATAGTTCGGAGCAGAGAAAACTGTTACCAACTCACGGTTCGCGAAAAATTCATATCCATCTTCAACTACTTGATGCGCTCGCACTACAAGATCAAGATCATGACGATGAAGGAATTCATGTACTACATCTATACCAAAAGTAAAAGAAACACCACGATCGTTTTCATTCCATCCCTACATACGTACAAGTTAGAAACGTTTACAAAAAGAAATATGATATGCTGACTACAAGAAAAACTCACCGATTGGTCAACATCTGGGTCGGACCACAACAAATCACAGAGGAGACCTGTGTCAGGTACCTCACAAGGTCTACTAATATTCTGTATTTGATCAACGTTGCTCAGCTGAGGACTTAATCCTCCATGCATACAGATGATCTTGTCATCGATAATTGCAGTACATGGCAAACAATTGAAGGTGTTGCAAAACTGCTTCCATACTTTCACGCTGAAACGACGGCGACATTCGTCATAGAATCCATATATGCGGTTAATACCTGCGCACTCATGGTTTCCTCTCAAGATGAAGAAATTCTCCGGATACTTGATTTTATAAGCGAAAAGAAGGCAGACAACCTCAATTGACTGCTTTCCACGGTCAACGTAGTCACCAAGGAAAAGATAGTTGGACTTTGGATGAAAAGAGAAAGGTGAGAACATTGTATTTTGAAAGAATGAGACACACAAAGATGAGAAAACTATGATCATCATATCTATGACAATAGTATATATTCTTAAAACAAGCGCAAAGTATTTTAATTCTTCCGAGAACGGTCATTTCCAATACTCACCTCAGGAGGAAATCCTCCATATTCAAAAAGCCTCAACAAATCATTATATTGTCCATGAATATCACCGCAGATCTTAATTGGCGCCCCAAGCTCTAGAAGCATTGGCTGACTCAAAAGAATTTCCCTAGCAAGGTTACACAAAGTCAAGATATCATTTACAGGCAAGTCAGTCGGGGTACCTGGCTTTTTAGAACGGGCGGATAGAAGAGTATCAATAATCCCATCTACCCATGCCTCATCCGGCTGGTTGGAGTGACTATTTTGACGGATCATAGTTTATTATTGGGTGATTTGATGTTTTCAGTGAGGATCGACTTGATAGTCGGAAAAGAACCAATACTCCAACTGTAAAAGGCGAAATTTTTGGTGAGCGATATGTCAATAAAAAATATAACTATGGTTCTCTCCTCTTGGAGTCTAGCGGGTGCAATGGATTTATATGTATCACTATTATATTCTCTTTTTTTTGTGTTGATTTAGTTTGCTTCAGATTCATAATTACAGGTTTGACATACTCGTAAATAATGTAATTCCAAGCTTCTCATCACGGTTTGTTGGAACGCCTATTCGCCCAAACACATGCACCAAAACCCTGTTGTCCACCTAGACAAATACACTAGGAATAAAGATTCTTAATAGATTAGAAGCAGTGGCTTACCTGATCCTTACACTTCAAATAAACCGAGGAAGGATGGCTTCGAAGACCGTGCAGTACACAACAGCTAAAGGAGAGGCATAAGAGGAAGTTGGGTCAACACAAAAGAGCAAAAAGTTAGTAACTTGCAGTTTTGCGAGCAAAGGTATGTACTACTAAAATATCCTCATAAAAACGTCATCTAGCGTCAAAAATAGCCGATCCCAGTCCCATCTAACTTTCTTGCTGCTGATGATAATTTCGCACTCATTCTTAGTTCTATGAGCTATTAAAACGACTCAGCTTCTCTGCATGTTTCATTATGTGTGAAAGAGATAATTTACTAAGAGAACAAACAGAAAACTTCTTACTTGGAGCAAGTATACTTTATCATAGGAAAAGAGTAAATCACCTGCGCTCGTATTGCTCGCTACATAAAATAGGAAAATGAGGCGTTTACGAAAAAAGTTGGGTTCTAAAAAATTTGAGAAGATGGAGGAAGATGGCGCACATAAGCAAAATTTGAAAACACGAGCACAAAAGTAAGTATCTATGAAATGTATATGGCTGTGGTTTAAAGGTATTGACAATACGCACAGAGAAGGATTCGGGCATTTGTTCTGAGACTCTTTCTACAGTCTTTGATATTATCAACCCAATTCAAGTGAATTCTGATTGATTCTTGAAGTCAAGATACGCATGTATTTCTGTTCACCATCAAAGCTTTGCAAGATTCTTTGATCTTATTCCATGCGCTTAGTTTCAATACCACGATTGAAACCTCACGATCTTTTTACCTTTTCCATTTCCTAGGAAAGAAAAAGATAGTTCATATATTGCAAGAACAGATAATTCAAGAGACGCTAGTCATTCAACAGAATCTTCACAGACGCCGTCATCATCACAGAAAACAATGTCAGTAGCAGTGCAAAGACCGTCTCCAATATCGCTACCAAGATTATCAGAGGGATTGCCTACCATACAATATGATGAAATCTTATCTCCAGACCATTCACATAGTCATTCTTCTACTTCATTTACAAATAATACTTCTATTCGATCTAATTGGGATGTTCAAGATTCAAAATTAAAAAGCATCCCACCTTTGCATCCTCCTATCCCCCCAAATTGTATGGCATATATAGGGGATACATCTGCTACACCATCCATAGTTGCAAGTAGAATATCACAGTGCTTATTGAAACGAAGTATTGTTGTCGAATATGACTCGGAAGGTGCAACACCTACTGCAACTTGTTTGAACCAAAATGGGGTTGTATATTCAATATCATTGTATAGGGGTGGGAAAGGAACAATTAGTGGGCAATTTAGGAATCAAAATAGAGAAGTGGGGAAGAGTTCTATAGACTTATCCATGGATTCAACAGATAGTGGTGCTCAGTCATTAGCACATTCAAAGTTGGACTTTTCACATGGAATTATTGTCGAGTGTTTGAGAATTCGAGGCGATACAATTTCGTTTCATAGAGACTGTCGAGCTATACTGTCAAGTGCCAAAGGAGAAAGTGATGGGCTTCATGATTTACTTTCTACAAAAGTTGCTCTGATGCATCCACTCGGATTTGGGTTTAAACGTTCGAGAGCCATGATTCCATTTGGAAAACTTTCAACAGAGTATATACAATCTATGAATAGTGATGCTCTACCAGGTCTTGTGGATGTCCGAAAACTGAACTTGATGGCTGCTTCTTGCCTTCACAGTCCTATAAGAAAAGGAACTGATGCAACATTTCATGCACTTTCTGTAGCATTGGAAAACTTGGAAAGGGATAGATTAGATGCAATATTAGCAGGTCTAGAAAGTGTTGCACTACTTACTGACATCAATTCATCTGGTTTAGAACAAGCATATTTGTCAAGTCTAACAGTGTTGGGTTCGTCAAATAAAAAATGGGATAATGTTGCAGATAGCGAAGAGCAGAGACGGATGCGTTCTCTATCTAGATTACACGAACGGATACAGTCATTTGTGTCTGGTAACTATGCTTCTTCTTCAAATCCATCCACCTCTACCCATTTAATCGCTGGAAGTGGACTTGATGATGAAAGCAGTGCAAATGATTCTGATCAAGAAGAATCTGAATGTATCATATTTTCAGATTTTTACGTCAAATTTCATAGAATTGCATTGCAGATTTTGACCAATGCACTGCAAATAGTTATCAATCACTCGAGCGATTTTCCACTTTTGGTAAAGCCTTCTTGTGAACACTTTATGACGACGGAAATACTGAATACTATTGGAAATGACTTGGCAGGAGCCAATAGACCACCAGCTCATGAAATCGGTACAGCTCATGAAGCAACCTATGCTGCAAAATATTTGCATCTAATGGCATCTTATTCAGTTACAGGGCGACGATTTTTAAGCGGAGCCACTGTAGGAAGTCCACCTCAGTCCATAGAAAGTCTTCTAGAGAAAGCTTTGCGGGCAGGAGTTTCGTGTCACAGAGCGTTAGAATTAGAGGCGCAAGTAGCACTTGAAACTTTGACGGGGAAAGAATATTCATAGTTTACATTTGACAATTATAAAAATTTTATTCCTGAAAATTTACAACGTTTGCTCACACTTGAAAACTTTATATTCAAATTGATTCATTCAAATTGAAGTCAAATCACTTCCCGCGAAAACAAACAGTCTGTGTGACCATTTTGTAACCCGGCACATTTTTGATGTAGCTAAATTAGCGTTTTTAGTTATCCGCTTGAGTCGTGGCCAACAGTCTCCAGCCTTGAGCGATATTTGCCTCATAGTAGCACGCTGTTGCTGCTTTTACGTTGAAAGAAAATACCAATTGCATCGTTGTACACAGTGCACCTTTTCCATTCAAAACAAGTAATAGAATGGACCAAGCATCGAAAGCAACGAATCCAACTCAAGTAGGCAGTTCCTCAAAGGAAGGAGATCAGTCAGCTATTCGATCAGCTACACCTACACTCATGGGAGAGCAAAGGTAAGTCTACTAAAATGATAAAAACGTTTCCTCAACACGAGTAAAAACGCTCACACTGTGAGAGAATCGCGACGATGGCACAACACTGTGTGTAACAAATGAGTATCTCTATGTGAGATCGTTTCACGTTCCCTTCGTCTGTCGAGAAATACACAACATCTATATTTTGATTCATGTTATATTCAAAAAGTGTGAAAACCTAACCAATCTACTTCTCAACGTCATCACAGTCCAGATCCATCGTCTACAAGTGCCAACATGAAGAGACCATCTCCATTGGTCAAACGAACTAGTGCTGATCTAAAAATGCCTTTACCTAAAAGAACAAACTGGAAAGTATCCTCGAATGAATTACGCCATATACCTTCCTTTTACCCCTTGGAACATTCTTCCAAAGTGATTCAAGATACTCCTTCAAACGTTGCCTCGAGGTTATCTGACGCATGTCGTCTACTCAGTATACACGCAAATTTTAACGATGAACTTGCTACTGCAGAATTGATCACTGAAGAACATGTAGAGATTCATCTTACACTTTGGAGAGGTGATGCCAAACCTTCTACTCCAGATGAAACAGCTGCTGCGGTATCAGATGATGGTGATAGTGACACCAACGTTGCGAGAGCGGCGTCGTCTACTCCAGAAGTGACATCAGGAGGTGATATCAAGGCTACTATTATCGAGGCACAAAGAAGAAAGGGTTGTGCGGTAACGTATCATCGGTATTGTAGAAACTTATTTGATGCAGCACAAGGTTTATTTGAGCCATCTTCATCTGCTTCAGAAAGACAGCTTCGTAAAGTTGAAGTTGAAAAGAAGGAAGATAATGAGGAAGAGAATTCTTTACTTGCCATCGAGATTGCTGCCAGTCTTTTGAAGAAAGATAGAATGGATGCAAGACGATTGGGAATGGAGAGCTTGATGCTTTTAACTGATCCGTCAAAAACTGGTATTGAAACAGCTCTTCTAGCAAGTCAGATTGTTCTCTTTGGTTCTGTCCAAGAGGAGAGTGGTAACGAAGCAGACTTTATTCCAGATGAACTTGGAATCAGAGAAGCTATTTTGTCATTAGTTCAGTTTGGAAAACTTGGAGAATATTGTGAATTTGATAGTGATGATGAAGGAGACGATAACGTCACTGGTATTGAAGGAGAATTCAATGAAGTTCTTCACAACCTCGCCCTTGCTGTTTTAGCAAATGCACTGGAAGTTCTCGAGGTACATGGAAATGCCATGGTTAAGACACAAGAAGAGAAACCCTCAGCCAACACATTCCTTGAGGAATCCCAAGAAATATCTAAACGGGAATTGTTATCTTCCTTGTTGGGAGTACTTGGAAAAGCAGAGACAAAACCACACGATGCTTGTCTTTCCGCGAGAAGCTTAAGATCACTCTTCCAAGCGTCCAAAGAAGCCAAGCGTAGAGCAAAAGAGCTTAAAGCAAAACAAATAGTTTTAACTGCTTTAGATGTTGGGAGGCGGTCGCATGTGAAACTTGAAAATGAAACTGAAAATGTAATGAAAGAGCTTGAAAAGGTTGATCAGGAGGTCGAAGTAGTAGATCAGGCACAAAATGATGATGACAGTAGTGATGAGGAAGAGCAATAGGCTACTTCATTTCATCATAATGCCATGTTCAAAGGCTTTCTATCTAGACCTGTACAATATTATTGAAAAAAAAGCACCTAATTTTAAAATCTTATAACTACACTTTTAAACTTATTCAATTACATCAAACCCATCAGGGATAGGATTACAGTTCCTTGCCACACCTTGCACCCCTTTCACTTTGTACCTTCCTTTGAATGGGAATCGCCTAGTATGAAATGGGAGTCTTCCATGTGTCAGATAATATTTGAAAGGTACATTCATAGTTACATTGTCAAAAAAGATATTCTTCATTGGGGAGCTCGCATTCCCCATCAAAACACCTGGAGAAAGCAATGGATCTTCAATCAAAACGTTCCGAATTGTTATATTTTCAAAGTTTGTACAACCTTGCGTAGGGCATTTGACAGTCCCAATCGGGTAATCTAATTCACAATTTCCTCCCAAGGAAGAATGAGGTTCATGTTGCTGTTGAGGTCCAATCCAGATCGGCCACCAAACTGGGCTCTTGATGTAGATATCATCATACCTAGTGGTGAACGAAAGTATATTGTGAGGAAGCCTATTACAATGAGGCTATAAAATCTTATCCAACTTACAAAATGTTCGTGATGCTTGATCCAACACCATTATTACAATCGCTCTTGTTGCTTTTGATGTATATGCCTTTACCAGTCCCTGGCATTTTAATCCTTTTAAATGAGACCTGATCTACACAAGGATGATAGTCACTCATAGGCGATGGCCCTACACTACCTATTGAAGCACCGAATCCTGTCAATACCACATCTTCTACAGTCACATTTCGCGTACAGTCATATGGAATGGTACCATTCAAGATACTACCTCTTTTCCCATGTCTTGGAGGCTTGACAGCTATAGAATCGTCATCATTCAAAATAATACAGTCATGAATGTAGATATTCTGTCCAATTGGATCAATGCCATCAGTATTCAGATTTTGGGGTTGAAGCACCCAGTCAGGAAATACATCAGGAAAATGAAACTTTAGCTCCCGGGACCTCAGTCGACGTGCGGTTCTCGCTTCACTTTCAACATCTTCGGTGCCTACAAATTGTTGGCGTATTTCTGTATTATTATGTATCCTTCTTTGATATTTTCGGTCGATAAGCACATTTACATGATGTACTTCGGCGCCTATAGCTTCCAAAGTCAAACTCCAATAAGGACTATTGACCAAGGTCAAATTTTCTACAGTCACATTCATACTGCCTCGAATGTCAATCAGTCTTGGTCTATTCTCGACATCAATATCACCAATGATTGCACTGTCCCACCACTTTTTGCCTCTTCCGTCAATAATTCCTCCATTACCACTATCTTGATCCAAATAGATTTCATCTGTTTCATAATCCACATCCACAATGGCCTTATCTTGTGCGCTACATGTAATGACTACATCTTTGCAATCTACCAAATCAATACATGGGACATATTCCAGATCTGTTACATCTTGCGCACCGCCTGTATAATTTCTCATGGGCCATTGATCTAAATCAAAGATAAACCTTGTATATCCTGCAAAATCTAAAGTAACACCATTCAAATTCACACCTTCAATACCTCCTATAAAGGTATATGTTTCGTGTTCCTTTAGTAAAATCCTGTCACCTCTCTCCGCTGCTTGCATAGCTAAATTGTACGCCTTTGTATTTTCAATAGCTTGTTTCTTTATATTCTCATCATCCTTTGCTCTATGATGTTTTACTCTCAACGTGTTCACTTTTTTCACAGAAGAATGATGAAATTCCGAATGAAGTAGAGGTTCTTTCGGGCTTGGAATTTGTGAATCAGGTTTGCCTATGAATCAAAAAGTTTTATATGTTTAAAAAAATATGTGTAGAGACAAAATGGGATTAACGCGATCAAGAAAGAACCCTGCTTACCTCCGAAATCTTCAATTGTAATGATCCTAGCTTCTATTCCAGAGCAAAATGCAAAACAAACCAATGCATAGAAGCAAATCATCTTTAAATAAGTATTTCTTCCTCTTGAACTTTTGTATCCACTATCGATAGCTAATTGAAGTTAAGACTACTATGAATGAATTCTTCACCTTCAAGAATTTGAGATTGTTGTTCTTTTCACGTGTCAAACAATGTCGTGTGATGTCTACAGTGCGCAAAGCAAGCAAGACGCAGGAATGACATTTAGGGGGACAAAATCTATACCTATCATGAAATGAGTTTTTAAACCCTCTATGGTTGGGGTTCTAAGTACCTTCACCTAGCCTCAAATCTTTTCGTTCTCGTTCACTCCTTCGTTGAAAAAATGGCAAATGGTAGTAGCATCATCTATTAAATAGCACACATTCGACTTACCGCAGCAACCACATAGTTGTAGATATGTGTTATGGAATCTATAATGCTCCCATGAAACTATAGATAGCGGATAGTCCATTGTTATTTCGTTCTTGATACATGTCTCTCTTGTTTGAAACACAACAATCCCCCAAATTTGAAACTGTGGTGATTAGTCAGTGAGCGATAAAACTGAAACTATCGACCAAGGAGAGTTGCTCAGCGTTTTGCTGTTCCTCTTCTTCTCGCTTCCAAAATTACCTATAGCAAATAAGATGCCTCATAGTACTCTGGAGAACGTGCGATTCTTTCTGAATTACACAATCCCACTCTCCAGTGTCTCCTTGGTTATCACATTTCATCAAATACTGTTTGTTCGTACTCTGTTTTAGCTGTAATTTTGCTGTTTTGATGCATTTCTTGTGTCTGTGTGAATTGGCAATCGGAATTTTCTAATTTCAATGAATGGATTTGATAGTAAAATCCATTCACAATCATAGACATACGTTTTATTTATTTTAATCTTCGTCCTTCTGTACCATAGACAATCGAAAATAAAAACACTACAACAGTTTCCATATATAAGTCTGTTTTTATATACTATGTACAAATGTAATTTATGTGTTCAAAGTTTCTTCAGATCATCTCTTCTTCCACCTTGAATTTTGATCGAACTCTCATGGTACCATCTTGCTCAATTGTATTGTTTTCTTCTGAACTTTTCCTGTAACTTACAGAACCTTGTGGAGGCATCTCTAATTGATGAGAAGCATTACCAACCAAGTCTGAGTTCTCTAGCTTGAGGATTGCGTTGTTTGGTGAAACAGCAGAGACTCCAGTCAGGGCATTGTGCGAAATATTGCAATCAGACAAAAGCGCTGCTCCTTGTTCAAGGTAGACTCCGGAGTGACCTCGAGCAATACCTCTACGAGCAACCTGGTTTCCAATGCCATTATTTACAATGTCGCAGTTGTAAATCTTTGCCACGCTTCCGTTTCCTCCTATGTAAATTCCAGTTGCAGCGCAACGATGAATATGGCAATCTTGAACCAATGCTCTTGAACCATCAATTGTAACAATGCCTCTCCCACTTGCAGACATGATTCTGCACTCTTTGATGAAAGCAGTTGGGATTTGAGATGAACGTCTTGGTAGTAGAGGACGATTGTTTTCATCAAGTCTGGGCTGAATCTGAACAGCAGTGTTTCCATTCCAAATATCAGTTCCTCCGCAACAATGCATGAGTTCTAAACCCACTAATCTCATATGCCCTTCACGAACATGAAAAATAGGGCAGTCCTTTCTCTTTGTCGTAAGAACAATGGTTGCCCTTTCCAAATTCTCTAATTTTCCAAGTAGTTCAGTATGGTCTTCTTCTTCAACACCTGCAAAGGATCGGCAGGATAAAAGATTTCGAATTCCACTATTTAATCTTCGTCTTGCTGGTGATGACGAACTTGAATGTGAAGAATTGCTACTGGTAACAGAGCTTGGGGTTGAAGGTCTGCTAGAGAATTCCATAGGTTCAATGGAATTGGAACATTTCGTATGATTTTCAACCACAAATGAAGCATTCCCAACAGTCTCAACCAATACCTCTCGTTCCAGAACGTGTAGACCTGGTTGTACTAGAATCCGAACATTCTTGTCACATTGGAAATACTGTCTTCCTCCCCATGTTTCCAAACGGCAACGCGATGCAGCAGCAATCGGTATAGTTGAAAAGTCCAAGGGAACAATAGGATTATTTGAATAGTAATTCTTCCAGAATCGATCATCTTGTCCCATCATGGGAGAATCTTCTTCTTGCTCACTATGGACCCACTTCCCATAGTCTTCAGATAAAGTCCGAAATACAGCTTCAGAATCACAGATTGCATTCCATGATTTATTGACTTGCATCAAAGCTCGAACTTTCTTTGGACCTGTAAAGGCTAGAATCTTGGGTAATATGTCATGGGGAGCACTTTCCTCTAGCCAAAGCAAAACATTCTGCCTTTTACTTTGAACAGAGTGACAAGATTCCATATTCACATCGGAAATATCAGGAAATTCAATGGGAATGTTCCCATGTTGATTTTCATTTCCTGCAATTCGTTTCTTGAAAGCTCGGCGTGGCGAATCAATAATTCCCATGACTATTTTTGATGCTTTCCTAACCTTTTTCATGGGAGACCGACTTGGAGAGTTGTGATTGCGATCAATAGTTTGCAATGGACCTGAAACCGAAGGGTGCTCCGTTACACTTCTTCCTTCTGTATTGCTAGCATTATGAGAGGACCGTGCCGGACGAGATAATCTCAACTTGTACACCATGTTTTCAGAGCGTGTGCTTTCAAAAAAGAAAAATGGAAGGAGTCTTGGCGTGGAAACTGCTGGAAATCAGATTGACTCTCCAATAGAAAGTTCTTTGAAATTATGGTGAGACTGTGCCAATATGTGCTAATGAGAAGAGTGCCAATCGCGTGGGTTATGAGAATGTGCTCTGTGGCTTCACGCAAGGAATTAAGAAACAGAACCCTGGTTTGAATCTCACGATAAGAAGCCTGGAATTATTGTTGTCAGTTGTCAGTGATCAGTGATCACACTCTTTGTTTCACTGTGGCTTTGGTACAACACACAACAAATGGTAACATACCTTTTTACTTTGAAAGAATTTTAAAAGTAGAAGATGGATGATGTCAAGCAAAAGCATCACCTGCCTATTTTCTGATGAGTGCGTGAGTTCTTTCAACGCAGTCTGCAGGCGGAAGAATTTGTGAAGCAAGAATTCTTTGAACGTCCCATTTAGTGTCAAAAGGCCTTATTGATATCTGACGTCAGATAGCGTCGACAAGAGCATTTCAAATTGAAATTGAAGAAAGTGGACGAGCCGGCTAGAAATGGATGAATGAGATGATCAGTTTCATCATGGGTGGTAAGATCATGATTTTCATTCAAAATAATGATAACATTCCACTCAGAGTGACTATTGCATTTCAACTATTTCGAAAAAGATCTACCTGTACTTCCGACTTTTTTCTTTATAAAAAATTATTTTTACAACACTCATTTTAGCTGAGGGTATATTATGTTCATATTCTTGGTAGCGATTATTTGTTTGGATAAAAATAGAGGGTTGAAACTTCTTTGTCTTCCATTCCAAAATTCTCTTTCTTTCATTGTACCTTTGTAGATATCCATATGCGATTTTTACTTCATGTACACAAAAAACCAACACCGACACTCCTTTCCCCTATTCCATTTTTCAAACTCCTATTTGTTCATGATACTTCTTATTTCTCTTTCTAATTGCATTGTCTCTTCACAAATTTCATCAATCACAACACCATCTTCCCAACATTCAACTTCTTCTTCTCGAAATCTTTCTTCCCCCATAATTGTCACTGATAACCGTAACGTCCTAATTAAATCTAACAATGTATTTACAGATGTACATATGTTTTCAGTCGCAACTGCAGTTGATAATTCTGATAATTCAGCCGATGCTGCCAAAGGTGGAGGTGGTTCATTTTGACTCTTCATTTGTCCACCTCCCGCTGGATGAAAATTAAGAGTTACAAAATGTGTCAGATTTGATCAGAGAATTATAGGGATAAATTGGACTACAATAATAACACACCTCTTTGATCTACTTGTGCTTCCTCTAGGGCTACCTCGGAAGAAGCAGCTCTCAGTAGTGTAAGATATTGGTTGGATAATCTATTGAGGGTAGCGTTTAGATTTGTCTTCCATTCTTTAGCAGCCTTTTCGTCGCTCATTTTCCTTCGCTTTTAATTTCTAGATAAATAGATGATAAATGGTCTGAAACTTGAAAATAAAATAAGATAGTAAATACCTAAAGTATGGTAGTGCAACAAACAAAATAGAGATGAAGATAGAGCAGAAAGATGAGCTGCTTTTTTAGATTTCGGAGCCAGATAGGGTATGTGGCTAGACTGTAACAAAAGCCAATGAAAACAAAAGGAGGAGGGGAGAGGTGAACACAATCGAGTTCTTTTCACTTTCAGTCCATCGTCAATTGATTGAATACAAACATAAACTAGGCTTGATAGATAACATTGGAAAGTCCATTATCTCATAACTTATCACAATCTTCAAGAATTAGAAACAGGCACCATGAGTAAGGAGTCATTTGAGCAGCATTCGGTATATCTAGGCATGCTTTTACGGAAGCACAAGTTCAAGAGTGGTATAAGCCACGAAGACCTAGAATCCTCTTGGAGCCGACTAGAAGCGCATTGTAAAAAGAATTCACAGACTATCTTGGTAAGTATATGAGGCTCTTGCTTATGATTCCGATATGGTGGGTCCGGGTCTTATCCGATCAACCTTACTACGAAGAAGCACTAGCATGAAGCCTCGACTCAACACTTTTCGTCATTTCTGTTGCTTATAACATTTTTACTATGAAAACGAAAACAATTTTTAACACAAATTGAATAGGATGAAATAAAATCCATGCACAATTCACTTTCAGAAAACTATATAACCGCCGCAAAAGAATATTATTCGAAATTCCTCTCGCAATATCATCCTCCTTCATTCGAGTCCACATCATCTACTACCAATTCTCCTGAGGCATATATATCTTCTTGTATTTCCAAAATCAAGATTGAACAATGGCACGTCAGTGATGGTGTAATTGATGAATTCTTTTTCGTTCCGCTGAAGCGGAAGCTACAAATGTTTTATAAGAAACAAATACTACAGCAGAAAAAGATGGAGTTGATGCAAAAGCAAAAATCTCAAACTCAATCATCACCGCCAGTCAATGAAGATAGCAATCCATCAATGAAATCTTCAGACAAGGAAAATGAAGCAAATTCACAGGAATCAAATGTGCAACTTGTGGAAAAGCAGGTCATCAAAGAGGAAACGCAGCAACTTGAAAATAGTGCGGATGACTCTGATGATGTTGTCATTGTAGAGGGCGAAAATGAAGAGGATGGTATTGACGATGATCAAGTTGGATCGTCTCCATCAAATGAAGACGAGGAAGAAGGCGAGGACGAAGAAGACGACGACGATGATGACGAGGAGGAAAACGAAAGTAACGACGATGATGAAGATGAAGGAGATGCAAACGAGAATGAAGAAAGTACCGAAGAAAATGCATCTCAGAAAAATAAGGTCGACAATGAAGCTAGTACCATTGCTAAGAAGAAGACCAACACGAAAAATAGGAAAAGAGCAAATTCTACAACTACCAAAACAATAGGTGAAACTCCTGTCAAGAAGACACGTCAACAAGGAAACAAAACTCAAGCCAATAATAAGAGAAAGAAAGATTCAACACAAGGAGGCAACGTGACCAAGAAAAAGAAACGCTCCGTTAGAGGAAGAGGTCGCGGAAGAGGACGTGGACGATAGGTTGCCTTCTGGCCTAAGCCAAAATGACCAAAAAACAGTGGAAAGTCTCTTTGGCGGAAAAGTTTTACTACATGCAAATAGATTTAGTTCAAAAAGAGAATCAAATTGATATCAAAAGAAATATTAGTTCCCTAAGTAGTATAAAGTCAGTCTCACTGTTAATTTTTAAATCCAATGTTTCCCTATTCCAAATACCATATCTGCACTTGAACTTATTAGTAGACTTCTACATGCCATTGATGGTTAGCTTTCCACTCCTTGAGTTTGCTATCAAAATCGATTCCATTCGCATTTGCTACTTGTTCAAGCGTTTCCAGGATAGGTGGCATCATGCCCTTCAAACCGCAAAAGTAGCAAGATGCGCCATTATCCAATCTATTGAAAAACTCGACAGCGTTCTGTGCAATAACGTGCTGAACGTACAGTTTTCCCCCGTCAATCTCATTTGTCATTTCTCTGGAAATAGCATAATCAATTTTCAATGAACCTGGGCTAGCATTCTTCTGCATAGCATCAAATTCTTCCTTATATAGAAGGCCTCCTGTTGTTGGGACTCCCAACACTAGCCAAGCAGTTCCACCAAACATATGACGAGCTACGGTGTTTTCCATAAATAGACGATGCATGAATCCACGGAATGGAGCAATACCAGTTCCGGTTGCTATCATGATGACATCTGAATTTGGATTCTCAGGCAAGAGCATAGTCTTTCCAACAGGTCCTGCAACATTGATCATATCACCTGGATTAGAATCACAAAGCATGTTAGAGCAAACTCCTTTCTTTGCTGGGTCAGGAAGACCAGTGGCAGGATCATAGTATTCAGCTCTGCGAACACAAAGACTAATGGTATTTCCATCAAGTATATCTCCATAACGAGTTGAGGCAATTGAATACAATCTAGGCTTATGTTTCTTTCCAGTTGCAGCATCAGTACCAGAAGGAATGACTGATAAACTCTGTCCTTCAACGTAGTGCATACCTTCAGGAAGACGAAGAATGATATGCTGAATATCTCCTGGAGCATCATCAGCTATGATTCTAGTTCTAGCTAAAACAGTCGCAGTAACAGGGTTGTTTGGCTTGGCAAAATTGAGAGGGAGATCAGAACCTTCATCAAGATACTCAAGCCAATGCTGTGCATCTAGAATTTCTGCAGAATGAGGAACACTAGCTCCATTGTATTCAATAATAGTAGCATCGTGTGGAAGATTATATGCACTTCCAGCTTTGATGCGAGAGGCAAGAGCTCCAGTTCCCTGAAGTTTTCCTTCAACTTCTGGATCGAATAAGAGGCAATCACCGGAGCGAACAGTTGGGATGCCACATCCACTGGCCTTGATTCTCTCGTTACTTAGACTCAGACGAGTTGGAAGCCTCGCAGCAGGAGTAGACTGGAAAGCCGCGCAGCTCGTAAGAAAGGAAAAGAATGATGTTGATAGGATGAGATTCATAGTGCACTGAATTAATAGACTATATGAAGATTCAAGGATAAAGTATAAGAAGAACAATGGAGTCGAGTCTGTGATCTGTGAAATTCTGCAAATCTTTTTTGAGAAGACGAAGACACCCATCACCTCTGCAATTACATATCTTTATGCGTGTCATATATAGCCTTTTTAGCTATGACGGGTCTTGTCAAAATCTAGCCAGATATTTTCTATATTTCTTGCCATTTAGAATATGAGATGTCATTATTGGAGTCATTTTTTGTTCATAATTAGAATGAATAGATTCCTGATTAAGAAGCTTTATTCTAAGTGACGAGATTTATTACAATATCAAGAAGAAAGTCTGAAGAATAGAGTCAATTTGTGGCGTGTAGTGGGTAGGAAGATATGATGTAAAAGAAAAATATCGTGATCTTTTGGAAGTAGTTGGCGTTATAAGATAGTCGTCTATCTTTCATCTAATTTTATTACTTATCTATTACCTATATCTACCATCGAAAAATCTACAAATTTGTAATTACAGTCGTGTTTCTTATTGATTCAATGGTCTGTGTATCTTGCTCGTCAAATGTAATCAAGTCACTCATTAGTGTGATGTCGCATTCCTTTACAAAGTACGAGTGTTAGATTTTCTTCTGCATTTTTTTTTCAAAGCGCCATTTCTTCATGACTTACCTCCTCCTCGCCAGCATCATTTGTACAAGGGCGGAACAAATAGTTTGCTGCGCTTCCAAAGTTGTATTCCTCAAGAGGATCTCTTCCCGATCCATCATCGAGTAGTTTGATGCATTTTGACTTGACATCATAAATCAATGGTAAACCTTTTCATGGAAAAGAGCAAGTGAGAATAAAATGTATGTTTAAATTGACACAATCAATACCAATATAGATGCTCACCATTTGGAATTTCCAAACCTGAAATTTTGTCTTGTGGTATTGCACACAACACCATCAGTAATCCACGGATCGCATTTTCCGACGATGAAATCAAAACGCGTTTCCCTTTATTGAGGGCTTCAGGAACAATTTGCTGTTCATAGTATGGGATTGTTCTGTCCATACAATCCTTGAGAGACTCACTCTTGGGTAATTTTCGATAAATAGTGGGACGACCACTGTCAAACGAGCGCATGATGGTTTCACTCAATGAAATTCTGATATCGTTGATAAGCTTGTATCTTGGATCATTCCCAGGATAATGCACAGAAAAAGAGGATACAGGTGGAGGTTTTACACTGTATCCACGTCGCCACGCCTTGAATTGCTTTTCTCCATACTTCTGTGAGACCATGCTTTTACTCTTTCCGGTCAAGCTCCCGTACATACGTTCATTTAAACGCCATGATTTTATTATAGGAAGCCAAATAGCATCCATTTCATCTATGACAAGCCAAGCTGTTTCGATAGCTCTCGAAAGCCACGAAGTATAAACGACGTCGAATTCAAACCCATGAGCCTTGAGCAGTTTGCCAGCCATTCTGGCTTCTTCACGTCCTTCCCGGGCTAGAGGTGCGTCTTGAGAGATGAATGGGTGCATTGTTAGTAAAAATACATTGAAATTACTCATAGTCAATTTCAATACTACATACCATACCAACCAGTGAATAACTTCAATTTGTTGTGCTCAGTTTTACCATGCCTGATTAGCACGACAACTGGATCTTTTCGGATTGGAACCTGACCAATTCCACGTACAACTGATTCTGAAGGCATGGCCTGCATGCAAGGTACATTACTTGTGACCATTTGTGGTATAGCAATATCTTCTTCTTCTTCGTCGTCTTCGTCAAGTATCTTTGTGTTGTTATCTGGATGAAAGGTTCCATCTGGGTCAAATTGTTGTCCTTCTTCTAAATCCTGCAGACCTTCCTGCCAAATCTTATCTTGATCTTCGAGCTGGATAGGTTTTCCCAGATTTCCGTCACTGCCATCATCTTCTTCAACTGCATTTTCGTCAATAAATTGACCTGCCCACTTGCCGAGTTCTTTTTCGGCTTTAAGCTTGCTCAGTGCTCGTTCCACCGGACTCATCACTGTTTTACTTCTACCCATAGTACGAGAGTACCCCCTAAGAATTGCAATATTTACACGATATTAGTTTTTGTAATACAAATGTCAGTGACTTCAAACTACAAAGTCAATATGAAGATACTTACGGCACGTTTTCGAGCCACTCTTTCTCCCTTTTGATTGCTTCCTTCAATGTTCCTGGCTTCTCCAAGAAAATACCAGTCATATGTTTCTGGGTCAGTCCTTCGTCTGGTTTCACTGGGTTCATATTAGCATCAAACTTATAAACGATTGGGATTCCAGTAGGCAAGGCAACTTCTTGGATCTCCTGGTCGCCAATGTTATCAATAAGTTTTACGAGCCCTCTCAGTGTATTTGCATGAGCAACAACCATGACATTTCTACCCATCCTTAGTTCAAGTTTTATCTTTTCTTCCCATGCTGGTTTCGTGCGTTCCATGCAATCGAGGAGACTTTCAGTATATGGGATTTGATCCATCGACAAATCTGAATATCGTCTATCGCGTCCGGGCCAATGTTTATCGTAGATGTGTACAGGCGGAGGACGCGACTTTAAACTGCCTCTCCAACTCTGCACGAGCTCTGCGCCAAGTTGTTCTGCAGTTTCTTTCTTACATAATCCGGTGAGTGCTCCATACATACGTTCATTCAATCTCCAACTTTTAAATACTGGAATGTAAAGTTGGCTCATCTCACCAAGAATAATCCAGGCACTCCTAATTGCTCTTTTTAATCTAGAAGTGAAAACAACATCTATATCATAACCACCAGCCAACAGCAATCTTGCCGCATGTTCAGTTTCGCGGATTCCTTGTTCGCTCAGGTCAGGGTCGGCCCATCCAGTAAATGTTTTATTTGCATTCCATTCCGATTCACCATGACGTACAAGAATGAGTGTCCCTGGTTCTTTCTTGCCAAGCGTGATTCTCTTGACGCCCCTATATAATACTTTCAAAGGTCTCTGCCAAAGTGGATATTTACTCAACATCATCGCCTTGTATCCATCTTCATCTTCTTCATCTATAGAACGGACCCTATCAACTATTCTCTTTTCACGTCTTTTCCTTTTGGAAGAGTATAAAAATCTAGCGTAGCCATCATCTGTATCATATCCTGATTTTAAATCTTGCAGATTCAATGATGAAGTTGTTGGTCGGTTGCATTTATCATAGTATCTACACACATTCCTTGCACTAAATGAGAAAGCTATGGACAAGAGATAGTTGCTTGATAAAAGCAAGATTGCCAATGTGATATTCAGCAATTTCACCATCACCAGCCGCTACTAAAGGGAATTTAAAACTCAAAAATGAAAATATATGATGAAAACAAAAGTAGTTTTGATACTTCGTCACAAACATACGTTGATTATGAAATCATTTGAGCTGTTGATTTAGTTCTTCTTTTGTCTGTTGTCTATTCTGGATTTGTTTTTCGTCCTTCAAACATCACGTCATCGGGAAATGATACCATAATAGTACGTACGTGATCAAATGTTTTTGAAGTGGAAAACAGACAAAATAGCTCATATTGAAAAAACTTCAAATCCATTTCAGTCTTGCACAGAATTTCCCAAATCTGTTTTCGCTACAAAAGATGGTATTACTGTGCTATTCTAGAACATTTTCATCTCATAATTCACATATTTTCGTTGCAACAAAGTTATCATGATTTCACTACAAAGAGTCTACTTTCTATTCCTCATAGCATTTCTTTTTCCATCCAATTCATCTGCGGGTAATGGTCGTATTGTAACGCTTCTCCCAGAAAAAGTAACCAGTGATGATATTAATCTTTTCAAATATTTAATTCTGAGCTACGCAAAGTTGAGCAAAAATATTGACCTGAAAAGTCTAGAGGATTGGAATAAACTCAGCGCTTCAGATTTTCATCAGTATGATGCTATTCTAATCCTTGACAATGCTGTAGGATGTGATGATGAATCCTCTATCTATCATAACGCACGTCTATCAAATCTATATGAATTAGGTATAGTATTGAAGGACGAGAACGTCTTTCTTTTTTCTACCGAAGGCACGGTCGATCTTGATAATATGCAGTCTACGTCATTGAATTTGTTAGATGCTGCTTCGGCATTTTCAATAAGTAGAGAAAAGCCCGGTGCATTTATCATCATAGGAAAGAACTATGGAACATGCCCAACTGCTATGAAATGGCTGGATATAGTTTTCAATGCTGAAGAGAGTTCATCACAATTTCATATGCATGTGAACATGAACGGTAGAGTTGAGGAGAAATATTTTGTCGAGTCTTTCACCCATGAAAGTTTTCAGTGCCTCGATAGTGCATTAATAAATACCAAAGGAATACACACAGTCATCGATTCTTACCCTCTGGAATTCAGTCCAATCGCTAAAATCAAAAGAGAGGATGGGAGTTCCTTTGTAGTATTGAGGGAGACCGTGAAGGTAAAAGCAAGCTTTGCAAGTCGTTCGACAAAAACTCCAAAGACAAAGATATACAACAAATGCAACGAAGATGTCAGCTATGTGAGAACTAGGAAACAGGTGAAAAAGCCTACCAAAATTGCAAGGCAATCAAAAATGTGGGGAAGATATCAAACAAAATGGACAAGTAGGAAACATGGGAAACGTGTCAGAGCAAAAAATAACCATTGAGATGGTTCGTAAGAAGATCTTTATATTAAATTAAATTAAGTCAAAGTTACATTCCGATTCTTCAATAGATTTCTCTAATAAAGGAAGAAAGGCACTGTTCATATGTGTAAAATCTGCATTGTAATATATGTTCAAGACAAATCCTACAGGACTCTCAACATTGTCTTCTCTTAATCCTTCTTCATAGTCAAGAAGGAAGACTTTGTCACCTTTCAAAGAATTAATCTGATTGCACTTTTCTCGCAGAGTTTCGTTCCAAAGAAGCATCCTCTGTCTCCGTAATGATCGCCCTAGTGATTTTCCATTCTTTGAGCTACGATATGCATGAGGAGCTACGGGTAACAAAAGAATTTGTAGGTCATGAAATTTGGATAAAACTAAAACAGAATTCACATATTCATCGACAGTATTTCGCACTGCTTCATCGCAGCCATCGCTGTAACCTTCGAGTTGAGTTCCACCGATTCCTTCCCTACAATCTATCTCACCAGCACTCAGTATTATGGTTCTACATGTTTCAGGCAGTCGTCTTAGAACTTGATCAAGATTGTATTTCGTGAAAAACTTTGTAGTTGGTCTCGTATGCCATGCCTTTAATCCGGTAGTCGGGCATGGAACAATAGTCCTGTATTTATGAATGTCATTCTTTTTTATATGTAGATTTTGCCATCCAATAGAAAGACAGTGTGAATCTCCTATTGCATATATAAATTCTCGACACTGGTAGTTTGGAAAACGCGGTAATGGGTACTTCATCTCAGTCACATTACTAATGCTCGGATCTGATAGTTCTAATAAAGTCTTGTGGATGTAATGCATCAACGAATCGTCTTCCTTTGAAATGACGCGATGATTATCCAAGTCATAACACTTCCTGTTGTCTAACAAATTTTGAATATCCCAGACTGGGACGTGATAAGGTATCAAGTTCCTTCTACTCGTTTTAATACGCTCTCCAAGAACAATTTTATGAATCAAGAGATAGTAAGCCCAATGAGATTTATATAATTGTGCCATCTTTCTTCCAATTTTAGAGGACAATGGTAAGTGAATGGCCAAGTGTCGTAAAGCTTCCGTTGCTAGTATAATGAAAGAAGAGCCTATAGGTGCCGAATACAGTTGCTTCAAAAGTAATGTTTGTAGAAGTGGAGGGAGCGGCCTCTGAATATCACAACTCCAGAATCTTAGTGTGTTTGGAATGTAATCAGGGCATATTGGTGACACCACTACTGGATTTTTCTTTTGAGTTGCTTTCGTAACTGATTCAATAATATCACCCGCTGTAGTATCTTCCCTATTTCGAGAAATTCTAATGTTTGACTGAAGACATTTAAATGAGTTCATCAGCATTTGGAAGGTCTGTGAGGAAGCAATTTCCTCGGGAATGAAGCAGCAGCTTGTACCACATCGATCAAGACCACAACCACAATTTTGATGGAATCTATCTGGAGAATCATTTTCTAATATAAAATCTGATGAATCCACTCTATGACTTATGTTTGATTCGTCATTTTCTATAGATCCTCCATTCATATGAAAGAGCAATATTATCGCACCAATGTCTGGAAAGCCTACAAGTTCAACGATTTGAGCATAATCACCAACACTTTTTTCTTGTAATGTCAATTTGAGTTCAGAGTCACCAGAACAATCCTCATCTTTTCCATCAATAGTAAAAGATATGATCCAAGCCATACCAAAGTGAAATGTTGCTTGAGGTGAAAGACCTGCATCTCGCATAGTTCTACCTGCCAATTCATGACCTTGAAATTGTAAATATGGTGTTGTTGCTGTCTTCAGTAGTTCGTGTGCCTTGGTCAAGTCCTTTTCAAGTAGAGAACCACCTTCGCTTGTCGAATGACGCACTTTCCTATCTAATCTATCCTCCGCATAGTTCATTAGGAAGCTCTGTTAGCAGCAGCCTTGAAGCACTGCTGAGAAAAAGATAAAGGTAAATATTTAAGAAATGATAGATGATTTCTTTACAAATAAAAAATGTCTATGTCGCTATCGTCTGTCCGTACTTCTATGAGCAAAATTTGGGGTGGGGGTCAAAGAATTTTATCTTGCCCCCCTCAGTTACCTTCTACTGATTTTAGGAGTAGCGTCCCTTGTCGGCTCTGGATTTTCAACTAACAAGCAGGTACCTAACGCTGAATCTGCACTAAATCAATAGTCAATTAAAACAACAGTGAGTTACTATGCTAAACATCTACATTGTGGGAAAAATCTATACATCAACAAATAATTCATGGGTTGGGGTGGCGTGGGGTGCGATAGAAATGAAAGGTTCTAACTGGAGAAGTGGATGTGGACTTGTTTACATGTCGCTAGGTGCTGCGTATGATGTGTTAGGCAAAAGTTGGAGAGACTTCGAAATGCTACACACATTGAAGAAACATGAATCAAAAACATTATTAGAGAAAATACACAAAGGAATCTACATAGAATTATTATGAAAGAGAAGAAGCTAGCTTCGTGTGGACAACAGAAAAGGAATTTCCCCCACATATACCACTCATGGATGAACCCTGAATAGATGTTGCCTCTGTTTGATGAACAGATGTATTGATATGTGCGAAGGCATAATCTATCGCAAAATTATGAAAAGGAAATTATGCTAACAATTTTCTCTCTTTTTTTCAACAGCCATGGTTATTGCAACAGAGCTTTGTGCATTGTCCGAATACAGAATTTACCCTGGAAACGGAAAGCTTTTCATCCGTCGTGACGGAAAGCCAGTTTTCCTTGGATCTTCTAAGGCATACTCTCTCACCCTTCAGCGTAAGAAGCCAGCTAAGCTTGTGTGGACCCAGGCATGGCGTCGTCTTCACAAGAAGGGTCTTGCTGAGACCACCCAGAAGAAGCGCACTCGTCGTGTTGCTAAGGTAGCAAGAGCTGTTGTAGGAGCTTCCCTCGAGGATATCAAGAAGAAGGCTACCAGAACTTCCGCACAAAGAGAGGCTGCTCTTAAAGAGGTTAAGGCAAGAAAGACCGTTGCCAAGGATCAGAAGAGAGCTGATAAGGCACGTGGATCTGGAGCTGGACAGAGAACCAAGTTGCCAAAGAACGTAAAGCGTTAAACAACTTTACTGTACTGACTAAATAATAAAAACAAACAAATGAAAAGCTTAGATTATTTAGCATGTGCGACTATTGACTGTTTTTTTTTGGACGAGCACTTACAATGAATTATTTAGTTCCCGAAGGTACAATCTGAACTTTGTCGCAGAATGGGGCTCCTGTTTTCAATCGAAATTTATACATTTCTAACCTAGGGCACTGATGGAAAATTTCGTTTGAACCTTAAAAGTAACAATTCAATTCATAAAATTGAATTGCTTGATTGATGCTACTATGAGATACAGAAAATATTGTTTTGAACTTGATTAAAAATCAAATTAGACCAAAGTAGAAGACATTTAGATCTCCAGTGCAATTCACTTCGATCATAAATTATGAACATCACTGTAGATTGAAGATCAGGACATAGTCGCAAAAGGTAAGGACATCAATCATTCATCATTCACTTCAAAGTGTGGATAGATGATACTCTTCACTCTATTACCAGAAATGTGAACGTAATATAACAGGTAAAATACGGGTATGAGAATAGGTTATAAACCCTAAGGCAAACTCATCATAGATTTTCCTCCACTTGGATGACGAATACCATCGCGAATCGCGAGATCTAAAACATTCATCGCACATCCACATCACTCTCTCCCTGAATAGCATCTTCTACGTAAAAAGTATTGTGTACTGAAGTAATATCTAACTCCATTCACTGAACAAATAAAAATGTTGATGAGAAAAGTTGTTGCTCTCCTTGCAGTTGCTTCCACTGCTGGTAAGTGAACGTTTTTACTCGACAGGAATAATTGATCATGTGTTTGTCTTCATATCTTTTTGTCATCTTTCTTTTCTTCGCTGACTGTTGTCTTTCTTTGTAGCTGCTTTCACTATGGGAAATGCAGGTAGATCTGTTGCTTCGCAGACTTCTTTGAATCTTCAATCTGCATGGCGTATGGATGAGGTAAGTTACAGAGGCTGACTTTGATTGTCAACACTTCCACAGTATCATTTTAACAAACAAATTTTGTCTTCTTCCCACCTCGCTCATAATCCGTTTTTGATTTTCCCCATCTTGAACTAAACGATTAATTTTACTTTAATTTTCTCATAATTTCAGCCTGAGAAAGAACCTCAGAAGACACCAAAGCGCCCACGTTCCCCTCCTCCACTTCCAACTGTAGACGGTGGTTCTGGACAGATTGATGTTGTTTCTCGTCTTCTTAAAGATCGTATTCTTCTTCTTGGAACAGATGTAAATGACGAAGTAGCAAATGTTCTTGTGGCTCAGCTTTTGTATCTTGCAAATGAAGATCCAGATGCTGATATTACTTTATACATTAACTCTCCTGGAGGATCAGTTTCTGCTGGATTGGCAATTTACGATACTATGAAATTCATTCCATGTGATGTACAAACTGTTTGTTTTGGAATGGCTGCATCTATGGGAGCATTCCTTTTGGGAGCTGGAACTCCAGGAAAGAGAAAGTCTCTTCCAAATGCAAGAATTATGATTCATCAGCCGTTGGGAGGAGCACAGGGACAAGCTTCTGATGTTGAGATTCAGGCTAAGGAAATTTTGTTTGTAAAGGCTTGTTTGAATAAATACATGGCTGATTACACAGGGCAGGAAATTGAAAAGATTGAAGAAGATACTGATAGAGATTTCTTCATGACCCCTTACGAGGCTTTGGATTATGGAATTATTGACGAAGTTATCACCACCAAGACTAGTCATATTCCTGTACCAGCAATGCCATCTTTGAAAGATTAAGTAAAAATATTCATATAGTGTTAGTTCACCTAATATAAAGGTCATAGAATCATATTTTTCTGAACTAGAAATCCATCAGATTATTTTAAGTCGCGCTAGCGGATTTTCTTTCAATTCAGGAGTAAAGAAATTGATGTTCGTCGTCTCCACCAAGGATACTAAATATTATGAAGGGCTTTTTTTAAAAAAAATATATAAATCAGGTTTTCAAAGTACATCATTTCAATTTTGGACTTTGAAAGAAGAGATAGACTACCATGATGTAGTAAATGTATTGGTTGTTTTCTTGCTCTATGTCATTACATCTTGTACTTCCAGTGGAGCAAAAATAGGTTTTGAGGTTTTGATTACAGCCACAAAAATGCAGCGAACTCCACCGCCCACTCTACAATGGATTTTTTCTTTTTTCTTCTTTTAGCTTCTCTCTCATAAAACATAGACACATATACCACAGGTACTCGACAAAATGATGAGTATGAAAGTAATTAGTGCTGCTACAAGGCGCGCGAGCAAGATTGGTGTTCAGAGAATACGAAGTCCAGCGTATGGACGGCAAGAAGCTTCATCCCATTTTTTTCTCCAAAATTATGTACATTTCTCTACTGATGAGAAGAAGAAAGAATCTCTTCATGATACTGTGAACCGTCTCAAGGGGGAGAAAGAAGCAGATGGTTCTAATCAAACATCGACAGAAACCAATGAAATGTTCAGTAAGTTTGCAGATACCTTTGGATCTTTCTCGGTGTCACTATCTGAGACATGGGATGAATTGGTCAACTCAAATAAACCAAAAGATATCAACAAGAAGCTACATGAATCCAGACCAGGTTCAGTAGATGACGATGATAATGAAGCAGCTGATAAATATGAAGGAACGACTGCAGTCATGATCATCGATGAGGATGAGAACCTTAACGCATTTGAAAGAATTCAAAAGAGATTGAGTGAAGCTCCAATCATTCAGGGTATTATGAATTCTGGGCAACAAATATATGAAAAGAGTGGAGCTAGAGAGGCAAAGGAAAAGTTGGAAGATGTAAAAGAAGATGCTAGAGAAGCTTGGGAGACATCGCAGAATCCGTGGGTTTATAGAGTTTCCAGTGTATATGAAACTGTCACTGCAGAATCTGAGACAGCTATGGTGGAAAGAGAGTTGAGAGATTTAGATCCAGACTTTTCTTTAGAAACTTGGAAAGAAGATTTGGTTGAAGTAACTTTGCCAAAGATTATGAAGCTATTTCTAGAAGGAAGAATTAAAGAGCTCAAACCTTTTCTTGGGGAGGCTGTATATAATCGTCTTGCTGCTGAATCCAGAGCGAGAAAAAAGGAAGGTGTATATGTAGACACCAATGTTTTGGGAATTATGAATTCTGAAATTTTGGCTTGTACTCCTGACAATGTGAACAAAGGCAGTCCAATTATTACAGTACATTTCATGTGTCAACAAATTAATTGTGTAAAGAAGAAGGAGACCGGAGAGATTGTAGAAGGTTCTGAAGATGACATCAAAGCGTACTCCTACGTCGCTGCTTTACAAAGAGAATACGATGAGAAAAATGGAGAATTGAATTGGAAGATTGTTGATTTCATGTTGAATGGAGCTATCGCTTATCTGTAAATAAAACGAAGTTAGAAAATGTTAGATTCAAAGATAAAAATAGTCGTACGAGTAAAGGTTACTTTTATCTTTACACTGCTAGCTCTAGCGACATAAACTCCGGAAATGGCCCGAATAACTGACAGTCGACACGAGGATAGAATACTTGAAAGTCACCATTCGCACGCCAAAAAGGCAACAAGAAGGCGTCGGACACCGAATGTGATATCTGCACCTGCATGCTCTAGATTTCCCAAGTGAATTAACATCTCTCCCTGCTCTAGCTTGATGGTTTTATCAATGGCGCTGATGTAAGTTCCACCGCCACCAAAGTCATCATTATCAGAGAGGAGAACATTCACAGTAATCGAGTTAGCTGAATACTCATCATCATTGTCGGTATGTAGTACAGTGCCCTTGGCCTTGCCATTATACTTGACAAGATGGGGTTCTCCAGATGTCTCCATCTCTATCGATCCCCTTTTCACCCTTCCTTGGAACAGAGGGTACAGCTCACGTAAAAGTTGACGAAAAATTTCCTCTGTCGTCGAGATGAAACCTGGAATAGATTCACATGCCATGTGCTGGGCCGTTAAAGTATAAATTTGATCGGTCCAGCCAGCATTCACAGTGCCGATGCTTTTGTAGGCATGATACTCTGACATACGGTTTAATTGGGCGCATTGTTCCACAGTGAACAATCTCCCCTTATAAATATCGTTCTTTGAGCAAATCACTTCAAAGTTAAAGTCCTGTGCCTTTGGAACTTCGAAGCGCGACAGTTGTTTTCTTGAATTCCCAAATGCGCCATTCACGCAAGTGGACAGACTGACAGGAGTAGATTCATAATCATCGTTATTGTCTTGAGCATGCATGATAATTTTCTGCTCCTGAATAACACGACTTATAACTGCACTGTCGAAGCGATCTATGCCCATCGCTGTAATTTGGATTGGTGTCAATTTTCTGAGATCAGATATTTGACGGCAACCCGATGCGTGAAGTATACCGTGACATAATGATAACCCGGCTTTGTCAAGGTCCAATTTAAATGTATTTGCTTCGGTTGCTCTTAGAGCGCTAGCGGCGTCATCATTTGTAAATGAGGATGTTGTTGGACTAGCAGTATTTGTACTGGCCAGGCCTGATACACAGACGGTTTGCTGAAGTAAAACCAAGAAGGTGACGGCTAGGAACATCGTGTCCGAATAATATGTTTGTCTTCAGGTAGGTTCTGGTGAAGGTGAGATATTCCAGAATCAATCGGAATCATCTTCTTCCCAACACACCAAACACCACACCAAATTCCAGTTAAACGTCACCCGGGTGGGGGTCAGCTCATCACGCACGGCCTTGCTTGGTTGAAAGTTGAAATTATCTCCTCCCTTGCTCCATCTTTTACCGCTGACTGCTGTACTGTCCAGTTCGCCGGCTGGCCGTGGTGCGGTGTTTTTCTTGATTATCTAACATTCTGTCCGTCATGGTCAGGATTCAGATCAGTTCCGCTGCACTCTCCACCAGCGATATTATGAGGGGCCTTTTTTGATGAAAATTTGTAAATCAGGTTTTCAAAGTTTTAAAGTGATCATTTCAATTTGGGACTTTGAAAGAGGAGATAGAATACCATAGTAGACTATGTAGGTTTTCCTGTTTCTTAACAAAAAAATAGCCCCTATGCTACGCCCCTACTAAATTGAAGGACATTCAAAAAATAGTATGGTAGCATACCATACTTACTACTTAATCAAAGTCCTTCTTGACCCCTATCCGACATGGTCAATCGTCATACGTGTGTTTTGCTTTTCTTTCTTGGAAAAGATCCATAAAGATCCAATAATAGAACAACAAAGCGACAATCAACTAATTACATATCTGTTTTGATCTATAACAAATAAAAATGAAACTTTCTATTCTTGCATCTACTCTTGCTACTGCTGCTGCATTTGCACCTTCTTCCATCTCCCGCGTTTCTACTGCATTGAACGCAGAAGATGTACCTTTGGCGAACGGGGCAATGTCCTTCAACCGTGTATGCAGAGAATGGCGTTGTAAATACGAGGGAGATAAGGCAACTTCTGAGTCCCTTGAGGCAATTGCAAAGGTTGTTGATGAGTTTCTTCCTACTATCAAGGGCATCAGCAAAGATATCACTGTAAACAGATTGGTATGTGGAGGATGCCTTGACTTTAAGTTGATGATGACTGTACCACTTGATGACTTCGGTCCATGGGAAGAGTCTGGATATGCACCAGAGGCAGAGTTCTTGGAGAAGATCAAGGCTATTGATGGAGTAAGCCAGGTCGAGACACAAACAATTACAAATATGGAGATCTAAGCAGATTACTATGATGTTTCACCGCGCAAAGACTTAACTATTATGTAAAATTTCGAATAGCTATACTTACACATCATCATATTTTGAATAGTTTTATTATTTGCTATGATTATTGACTGAAGAATATTTGAATTATATACACCCTCTCGATTTTTTTCAGTTCTTTTCTCAACCATTTGCTCCTTGACTCCCTCAATGCTTCGCTAAGAACATGTGGACAAGTTTGCTATGTTACGTATCCATTGGATTTCCTTAATGAAAATATCCAGAGAAAAACAATTGATATGCACCATTACTTGTAGATGATAGTCGGTCTTCTAGACTTAAGTTCTTTCAAATGTATTTTTCATTTTTTCTGAAAAGTTCTGGTAAGGGCAAAAAGCTGAAAACAAGATGTCATGTACTATTTTAGTGCTAAAAAGTTCATTTGAAAATTGAGCGCACAACACCCTTTGTTTGAGTTGAAGCGAAATGCCATCATTGCATTAGTACATTGTTCGAATAAACTCTTGATTGCATTGAAATTTCTCGTTTGATAAACAAAACCTATTTACCATGAAGAACAGGAGGCAAACTCGACCTTTGTTGTTGCTCGGTTGTCTCGTAATACTTGGCACTGCATCAGCATCACAACGAACACAACCACCACCTGCCAACAAAAAGCCACCTGCCAAAGATAGTAAACCTAAGCCTAAGGTAGTCTATAAGGCAACTAAGCAGACAAAGAACAAAATACGAGCAATGTACAATGAAATAGTACATTCATACTCTTCAACACTCTCCAAAGTTCTCAAGGGAGACCTTGCAGGTGCCATTCCAGCTGATCTTTATGGTCAGACACTTGATCAGGAAATAGCCGCATCTCCGTTTGAGCTCAACAGGATGCTCGACACATACATTAATCAAAACAATCTTTATTCAAACATCAAGGAATACGACCTTTCTGATATGACAGATAAGGAGCTAAAGTCCAAAACAGCTCAAGAAAAGAATGAATTGAAAATGAAAAAGAGACAATTGATGCGTCAACAGCAACTAGCTGCCATGGATCCTACACATAATAGAAAATTATATGGAGGAGCCCAGTATCATAGAGCCATGGCGCAATTCCACACTCTTATTGAAAATATTCCTGTAGATAAATCGACTTCTGATGAGATTGCATTGTTGATTCAAGGGATACCCGATAATTCTCATAACGGTGTGAACCTTCTACGCAGTGTTGCAAAGCTTTCTAGTAGAAAAATGCAATTGATTATGGATGAAGTTCTAGTAGAGTTGGCAAAGAGAATGGAATTTGTTCTCAAAAGAATGTGGGATGTAGTTGAGTATACTCAACTCGTCAGGTCTGAAAGTGATATAAGGTCTACCCTAAGCGAGAGAAGAAATTGGGCTCAGTACAAGTACATTGATTTCACAGAAGGAAGTGCCTCTAATTTTGCTGACCAAGATGAAACACAAAGACTGAAGGATCTTGAGGCAGATTTGATCAAGTTTGCGAAAGAAAAGTATAACGAGTTCGTGAGACAAAAGTGTGAATTGGCATATGCATTAGTAAAGGAAGATGTTGAGGCCATGTTCAAATTTGTTAGTTGGGATCTCGCTTTTGGTGATAGATTTCAGAGCACAATTGGTGTTGATGGGTGTATTGTCAAGATAGAAGGTTTAGATGAAGAGGATGATGCACCGGAGGCTGCAATTCCAAATGAAACAGGACGTCTTGATCTTGCTCCTATGAAACGGAAGCCGGGTAACATTCTTGACCCTGCCACTGATGAGATCTTGCGAAATGTAGTTGACGCAGTCAAGGCCACAATGGAGAAATCTGGTACTGGGGAATCCATGGCACAAACTTGTGCCGCGGTGAATGTTCTTGTAGGCTTTGTGACAAATCGATGGAGAAAAGACATAACGAGTATTATCTCTACCAAATTCAATGCGTTCTGTGTTCTTCCTCTGCACAAAGAGTTTGCAGGATACTTGAGAAGGGAGATAGAAATATACATGGAAACGAATCCACTGACATAGTGGTGTGGTGAAATTTATAGAAAATGTTACATATAGCTTTGTAAGGGGTAATAAATAGAAATCGAATATTATAATCTTAGTTCATTCTCTATAGAAACTGAAGAAGGAAACATCATCTCCGAGCCAGTGCAATGCGCATATACAGGGTAAAATGGCAAGAAATGAACACACAATCACAAACGCAGGAACAATTACCTCAAAGGATGCCGCGCCTGTTTTACCTACACGATGAGATAACATTGATGCCTCAACCGAAAGCAATGCAAAAATAGATGTTGAAGATTCAAGCATCTTTTGAGAAGGATGAATTGTGGTCACTCTTTCCCACCAAGACTGTGAACCAAGAGCAAAACTCAATGCATCTGGTGCAAAAACACACGCAAGAACTCCAATGGCAAGTAGACCATTGGCTCTGAGTAGTTCTGTGTCTGATAGTGTAGCTGGTTCATAATAATCGGAACTGTCATTGTCATTTTGTATACTCAAGGATCGAGAAAACTTCACAATGCTTTGATACGGTGGTATACTATTTGTTTCAGATTTCCTATCACTTTCATAGAAATTTCCCGACAAAGTCAATAATGGAGCAATCAAAGAAAACAGAAATACGCCAATACTCATGAATGGCAACACAGAATCAAATTGAATTATCCAATCTGGACATGATTCACTAGTTCTCAATGCCAACCAAGACACTGCCGCAGTGTAACATGCAGCATACACTGTAACTGTGGCATCGTCAACAATGCCTCTACGAACATTTTTACTTATGTTTGTACCAGAAACAACTTCCGCAAAATATGCAAATGTACTAACAAAACCAAGAGTAATTGCTGTGCTTTCCAAGGAAACATAGGTGTCGTCATATTTCCCCACCACATTGCAAGCTGATATCAACAATCCTACAAACACAAGTGTTAATGAAACAAATTCTCTTGGAGTGTTGATGACACTAAATATTGAAGGTCTTTCTGTCAAATGCTTTGAGTCTGTAATCAAGTAGTCGTCAAGTAATGCATCACTTGTGGTTGCCATTTTTTCATCAACAAGATTCAAAGGAGCCATGTTGTCTCTACTGCCTTTGCATGATGTCCATGTTCGGGCCGGCTCCAAAGTGGGGATTGTAAGACGTCGTACCATTCTGTGTTCACTTGTGCCAATGAAACCCATTGTTTGCTGAGGAAGATTTAGAACCTTTGCAATGAAAATGGCACGAGCAGCTTTCTTCATGTTAATGTGCATCATCTGGTGATGTTGTTTTTACTATGACCATGAACGTAATGTACGTTACGTTTTTCAATGATGGTATTACCTTTTCGATGTTCATTCATCATCTAGACTACTCAGTACTGCCTTCTTCTTGATCGAATCATAAACGATGTCCATCTCGGTGATAGTTCAACTTAGAATACAATGTCGATAGATGTTTATGAGAGAAGTCAAATAGCTCAATAATGAGGGAAACAATTCCACGTCATTGCATTTTCGTCTTTCGTCATCCAACAACACGATCATGCAGTATGCAGTGTTACAAAACGTAATTCAATTCAACACTCTTTCCTTCTGGAATAAAGTTTTTATTGCATAAGTATTTACTTTTAAATATCTGTGGAGAATTCAAAATGGTTCTGTGGACACTTGTTGATACCGCTAAGGAGGCAGTTGCTCAGGCAAAAGAGGATCACAAAACTGATTCTCCAATTGTTGACCCAAACACAAACAACAGTACTGACAATAAAATTTCTATTGCTGTAGCGAAGCAATTCCTGTCGGAAACTTGTCCATATTTTCTCACATCCAAGGCTGGCCAGGATGAGGATCGCCTCGTAAAAGTTGGAAGATCTATCGCTGATTTGATCGAGATCTCTACTGATGATACCATCCGTTCAGCATTAGAGACTATTGTGGATCAGTGCGATGTTCTTGGTAAAGGCAATCTGAAAGTACCAAAGGTTAGATTCGGTAAGACCGAGATTCAGATGCCAATCGTAACACTCGGTTGCATGAGATTTCAGCAAACTTGGGCACCTACCATTACTAATCTCAAAGTAGGTGACAACGTATTGCAAGAGTGTCAAGATAATCTATACGAGATTCTCAAGTACTCAGTTCAGGAACTTGGAATCAATCATATTGAAACAGCAAATATGTATGGTAGTAGCGAGATCCAGCTGGGTGAAGTATTCGAACGTCTTTTCAAACCAGAAAGTGGTATTAAACGCGAGGATGTAATTATTCAGACCAAAGTAAACTGCTTTGATGCGGAGACATTCCGTAAAACCCTGGAGGATTCTTTTTCAAAATTGAAGCTTGACTATATCGATTTGTTCTCCTTCCATGGAGTCAATTATTACAAACAATATGATTTGATGTTTAACAATCAAGACGGAGAAAATCTCATGGATATTGCAAAAGAATATCAGGCAAAGGGAAAGATTCGGCATGTTGGTTTTTCGTCACATGCACAACCTGAATTGATTGCGAAATGCATCAAGAGTGATGCATTCTCATATGCCAATATTCATTTGCATGCCTTTGGATCGTACACTGCATCTGGAGGAGGAATGGAAGGTGGAAATCTAGAATGTGCCCGTTTAATGAAGGAGAGAGACATGGGAATTTTCATCATTAGTCCATATGATAAGGGTGGGCGTCTCTATGCTCCTTCAAAGAAACTCCGATCTTTGACTCTTCCTGAGTTTGAACCGATCAATTATGGTTCTCTCTACCTGTTTCATCATGAGAGTCTTGATGAGCAAAGTTGCCCAGCTCACACAATTGTATGTGGAGCAGCTCGTCCTTCCGACCTTGATGAACCAGCATATGCAGCACATCTTTTTGCTGCAAGAAAGGAAGAGACCTTGGCAAAGGTGAAGTCAGTAAAAGATAGATTAAATCAAGCGATGGTTGATACCCATGGTGAAGAATGGGCGAAGACATGGCACCATGGTCTACCAAACTGCAATGGAGATGATAAGATTGATCCTATTGGCCAACTTGTTTGGCTGTACAACATTATCAAGGCATACGGAATGTGGGAATTTGCAAAGGATAGATATGGTACTTTTGATAGTAATTTTAAAGGATGGGATTCCACGCTCAGTAATGAAGAAAACATCCAAAAGAAATATATTATGGTAAGTTCGACCATTGTCTATTTCATATATCCTTTATCTCTTCAATCTAACACATTCTTTAAAAAAGTGGGGGTACATGCCAGGTGTTGCTTATGATGGAGGAAAAGACTATTCTGAGGTGTTGAAAGACGTTCCAGATCAGAACAAAGAGAAGGTTCTAGATGCTATGAAATTTGTTCATAAATTTTGCAGTAATACTGTGACTGAAAAAGGAGAAATTCCAGATGAGTGGACGACTGCATTTGATATGAGACCATGGACCGCGTTTCCGGAGAGAAAGTAATATCTAACCTAAATAGTAGATTCGGATTTGAAGACTAGCACTGATGCAGTATTTCTATCCAGACTGATGCTGTCAACGTTTCAAAGAAATTCTTACATGGGAATCTAGTTTCTTGTAAATGTAATTTCTTTTTAAATTTGCAGTTAAATATATTTACATGAAGTCTATCGACAGCAAAGTGCGCTGATCATTTGTTTGACTCTATTGTATGTGCTTAGTTCAATACGTTAACGCAGTTAAGGTCCTCAGCAGCCTTAACCAAACGTGCAGCCATAGCTTCCTCTCCAGCGCGAAGACTCATACGTGGATCGTAGTATTTCTTGTTTGGCTTGTCATCTCCATCTGGGTTTCCGATTTGTCCCTGAAGGTAATCGTGGTACTTTGCTTCATACTCACGTACTCCATCCCAGAATGCCCACTGAGTATCAGTATCAATGTTCATCTTGACAACTCCTCCCTCAATAGCGTACTTGATATCTGCAACATCAGATCCTGATCCTCCGTGGAATACAAATTTCATTGGCTTGTCATCTCCATTTCCAAGCTTCTCGGAGATGAACTTTTGGGAGTTGTGAAGGATAACTGGCTGAAGGTCAACATTTCCAGGTGCGTATACTCCGTGTACGTTTCCGAAGGAAGCTGCACAGGTGAACATAGCGTTTGGAACCTGGGAAAGCTCCTGGTATGAGTACCATACCTCCTCTGGCTGAGTGTAAAGACGGGAAGAGTCAACATCGGTGTTATCAACTCCATCTTCCTCTCCTCCGGTTACTCCAAGCTCGAACTCAAGAAGGATGTTAACCTTAGCGAACTTCTCCATGTACTCCTTACAGATAGCAATGTTCTCCTCAAGAGGCTCTTCGGAAAGATCAAGCATGTGGGAAGAGAAAAGTGGCTCTCCAGTCTTCTCGAAGTGCTCCTCAGATGCTGCAAGAAGTCCGTCGATCCATGGAAGCCATGCCTTTTGACAGTGATCAGTGTGAAGTACAACTGGAACTCCGTAAAGCTTTGCTACTTCATGTACGTGCTTTGCTCCAGCGATAGCTCCTGCAATGGAAGCAGAGTCAGCATCGTTGTCAAGAGACTTTCCAGCGATGAACTGTCCACCTCCCTTGGAGAAAGTTACCATAACTGGTCCTCCGTACTTAGCAGCAGCCTCCATACATGCGTTGATAGAGTTGGTTCCAACAATGTTAACTCCCTGAGAGGAAAAGTGAAAAAGGTAAGAAAAGTGATGTCAAAAAACAGGAAAGGCGAATACAAGAAACATCAGAGTTACTTACTGGAATAGCATATCCGTTCTCCTTAGCGTTGTCAAGAAGATCCTCAAGAGCCTTTCCGGTTACAACACCTGGCTTAACAGAAGCTGGGAGCTTTGCGAAAGCCTATTTGGAAGAAGAAAGTTAGCATCAAGTTTCGAGAAAAAAAGAGTTTCCATTTTTTCTGCAAGTCGGCAAACCATATTATACCACAATTTTCCAGATGTATGGGTTCCTTTTCTTCATAGATTAAACTGTAGATGAATTCCACCAAAGTTTTGGCGATTCTCGGTGCAAATTCGAATCTAAAACACATCTTTCTCACAAAAAGAGCTTACCTTCTCCTCAGAGGTCTCGGTGGACATCTTAAGAGCAGAGCTTGCTCCGTAAGAAGCAGTAGGAGCGAAAGCCTGTGCAGATGCAGCGAAAGCGATAGTAGCAAGAGCGAGCTTCATTGTTATTGATATCTAATTGCAAAGAAGTATGAGATCGATGGAATTTGTTGTCAAGGTTCGTTTATCTCCACACAAAGAGAAATCTTGGGTTGCCTCGGCGCTCGTACGTGTCAGGAAAAAAAAATCTGGTACGTGGATTTCATCTCATCTTCCTTTGTAAGAAACTCTGACAGTGATAGGTGCCATTTTACATGATAAAATGTACAATAATATCTTATAAAAGGGTACACTGCATGCAGTTGCATGGAAAGCTCATAACCACATTCTTTCTTCAAGTCCTGCATGAACATTCAATAACCGTCATTCAACCAATATATTTCTGCTCATATTTTAGCTTTACTTGAATTGGACGAGTATGATTTCTGATGTCAATTGCTGGTAAAGTAAAGAATAGAAAACGCTTTCGCCATTTTGGGAAGTACAGAGATAAAGAATTTTCTGGCATGCTATAGTCTCATTTTACACTCTCTTAGCTACAATATTTATTCCAACACAGATTCCCTCCTTACATCATTTTTTGATGACAAAAGGTACTGCGTGCTGCGTACTTCGTTCAATCAAAAGCAGTTTACCCATATTCAAAACAAAGGAGTTGTCTTTGTGTATTAACCACACCTCATTGAATATAATTTGAATGTTGAAGGTAAATGTACATTGAAGAAGAAATATACATCTACTTTCTCGATATAAACGGAAAACAAGGAAAAATCATTTTAGATCAAGCATCTTTTCTTTACTTTTATCACAATTTTCTTAGTCCTTCTTCTTTCTTGCCTCTACTGCAATACGGAGTCCAGCAAGTCTGGTCTCTTGTCTTGCAAGTCTCATTTGAGTGAATGCTACGCTAGCCTTCATCTCATCGGTTACTTCAGCCATAACAATCTCAGATGCTGGCTTAGAAATTGGCTGAATGGTTCCAACAACTTGGGAAGCAGCTGCGAATTCCTCCTTGGTAGATTGTCCGAATACAACCAACTTGGACTTGTATTCATTCAAACGAGCAACATTTCTCTCCATAGCCTCAACAGAACGGGAAGTACGGCGAAGATCTACAGCAATTCCTACAGTGCGTGCGTAAGCTGGGCTAATTCCAGCAGCCTTAAGCTCTGCAGCGGTGAATCCTCTTCCAAGACGGACCTTAGCATTGTATCTTTGGGTTGGTGCGTTTACAACTGGGCGAAGAAGCTGAGTTGGGCGTGGTGCCATAGCAGCAGCCTTAGCAGCACGAGCAATACGGCGAGACTTCTTCTTGGAAGCCTGGTTAAGTGCAAGCTTTACCTTAAGTGGTCCTCTGGTGGAGGTATGCCACTTCTTCTTGCAGTGGATGTTTGGGATGATATTGTTGTGCTTAACCATTTTAAATAAACCTGTAGGGGAAACAGAATAAAGTTAGAAAGAGTCAAGGTTGAATTTTTCGGGTAATTGATTTCCTGATTCTTTTCAGATTTTGCATAGATGATGATGATATTGCAGCTTTGATGCGTTTTTTTCTTTCGTTCGCGTTGTCAAATAAGAATTTCTAATTTTCTATCCTGTGCTCTCGTTCTTTTTCCATAGACACCAACCACTCCTATTCCTTTTCAATTCTGAGAGTTTAATTCCATCATTCCAATCATGCCGTATTAAAATCTTTCCCGAAACCCGAAAGATAGTAAGTTCTTCCAAGTTTTATGTTTGAGTTGCTTCTTTCATCATGTGCTGGTTTGATAGAAGTGCAGTCAAAACTTCCTGCTTCCATACATAGTAACCTCAAAAGTTCACTGAATTCTTTTTTAAAACAAAACTGCCCAATCCCCCGCCGCAACATCATCGAATCGTCAAAAACATTGTATCATCTAGAAATTTCATCTAAAAATCGTGTAGTACGGTGAAGATGCATACCTGAAGAGCTTGAATGAACCTTGAAAGTTAGACAAAGGAGGGAGGTGCTGTTTCGTTGAAGGGGTCTGTTGCCTTTTCAGCTATCATCTCGTTTTAGTAAGCGGTGACCCATAACAATCCATGTTGGGTAGGATGTTATGAAACATATTTACGAAGGATAATATACAGGTTATGATCCTTTTTATAGGTTTACAGCATTGTTTCTAAAAATAAATAATGTTTGATTTTGTTATGCTGAAGAAGTATAATAGTTGTGAAATAATTTGTTCATTTTTACAATTACACTAACACATTTTGTCCAAAGCTGTGTAACTTATAAACGTATTACCTAAAATACATACTGTACTTCCTACTTTCGCTTACTACAGTACATTGCTGAAAAGAAAATGGTGAAAAAGTGTAGGTTTACAACATAAGAAATATAGACGAGTACATCTGGGTCGATTGCATATAAATACATCATTATTAAAGTAAAAAGATTCCTTCTGATGACAAATGCAAAAATATTAACAATCGAGGGGTCCTTTGTTTTAAAATTATATAGGAAAAGTATGAAAATGACAAATAAAACTTTTGTCGCATAACATCCTAAAATTAAGAATCATTTACAAAGTATGCCCAGACCATACATGTTCAATAATCCCCATCTACATTCACATAATATCAATCCGTTGAGATTCACAGAATATACACGGTAATGTATATTCGCCTAGTTTCCGCAATACTTCTGTAATGTTTCTAATAAACTGTCTGCTTCAGCAACCGTCTTCACCTTGAATAGGAAATGAGCAGGAACATATTTCACTGATTTCTTGTCGCTATCTTTGTCGTCATCATCATTCTCTACAATTTCAACAGCCGCAAGCTTGACAAATTTATCATTCGGTTTCTCAACTCTACATTCCTTTCGTAGTGGCACATTCAATATTAATCGAGTTCCTTGTCCACCTGGTGTATTTTCTCTTCTTTGCACAATCCTTGTGTGTTCACCATCAGTCAATACACGCAATGGACCAATACCAACTTCTTTCCAGTCTTTCTTTGCAGCAGGCTGTGATGATTCACTTTCATCAGCTTGTTTACTATCTACATTTTGACCAACCTTTGTTGCCATTTGTATACCAACCTTCTTCTCTTCCTTTTCTTCACTAGGTGCAGCTTGTACCTTTACCTTGACATCTGAAAGTTTGAATAATTTTGCTCTCAAAGTGATGATAGCCTTTTCGTTCTCCTCCCCATTTGTAATTGGTTCATTGCTAACTGGAAGTGCAACGATCGGTGTCGTTGTAGATTTCGATGGAGATGCATTGTTTGTTGAATCTTCATCTTTGCTTGATCCTCCAAGGTTAAACACAGTTTTAGATCCTGTAGATGATGAATTTCCAAATCCGAATCCTGCTGAAAGAGGTGTTGTTTTAAATCCTGAAGAAGTACTAGAACCAAATCCAGACGAAGATCCAAAACCTGTTGATGTAGTTGATCCAAAGCCTGTAGATGATCCAAATCCTGTAGCTGATCCAAATGATGATGTTGGCTTCTCTCCATCTGTAGAAGTTCCTTTGAGTGCTGATGATCCAAATCCAAAACCGGATGAAGTTGAACTTCCAAAGATAGATTTTGGAGGTGAATCATTGGATTCTTCTTTACTCGGTGCTTCTATGGATTCCTCAGTTCGTGTCTTTTTACTTTTTGGTTGCTCGCATTTATCCTTTTCATTTTCAGCTGCCGATGGATCTTTTTCGCCGACTGCTTCTGCTGTAGAATCTTTGTCCTCTTCCAGCGATCTCTTTTTAGACTCTGTTTTAGATGAAGGACTACTTTGTGTAGTCTCTTCTGTAGAGACACCTTTGTCCTCTTGCTTTGCTTCTCCGTTTGCTTTTACTTCTTCTCCCATAGTTATATGTCTCGATAAAGTAGCTACAAATGGTATCCAATGTTCAGTTTCTTGGTACAAGGAGGATAGTTCGTCAATAATGCCTACAATAGAGAGAGGTCTTGTGTCTTGTGCAGTTTGCAGAGGTATCATTGGATTTCTTTGCCATGTTTATTTATCAAAAGAGTAAGGAAGGGAGAGGAAAGAAAGGACATCTTGCTTCTCACAGCCACTAAAAACTGAAGTCTGAAACGAGGCTCTTTATTACATCATAGACCTGTCAAGAAGAAAGACTTCACCTTTCTTCCCCAAAATTGCTACTCCTACTACTACTACCGTTTAACTACCGTATCATCAGAAGAATTGCATCAAAAGCAAATCTGCAAGACGCACGAGTTAATACATATATTTTGAAGAGGAGGCGGACTTTTCTCATCAGAATCATCTATTTCTATCTCTATTGTGCTTTGCTGTTATTCCACTTTTATTAGGTGACGATAACGCATTACAGATTGATAAAAAGTAGACAAACTGGAAGTCTTCATCACCAACTCTACTCACCTCTTGCATTTTTTCACGTGGATAAAGATAACCAGATAATCTATTCAAATAGATTTCTAAACACAACACATACAAAAAGCCTTGAAAGCAATATCAATTTTTCCATAGTTTGGTAAAAGTTTCATCATGAGCTTTCAAAATACTGCAGGTCTTCGGAATCGCCACAGAGCTGCCATGATGGGCGAACAAACTATTGCAGAAAATGATTCCGACGAGGACTACTCAAATGGAAGGCATGATATTGCTCAATCGCAAAGTAATGATCACTCGCAACTAACTGCCCCTACCATAATGGATGCATCTCCTCAACCGCCACCTACATCATTTAATATGCATTCGATAAATCCACAAAAAGTAATGTTTACACAAGACTCAAGCACTGGGAGAATTTTGACTAGAGTATACTTTCTATTTTTACGTCTTGAACAAAAATCTTTTCGTTTCAAACGGAGTCAAATAAACGGTAAATCGTCCAGATCACCCGCGACAATTGCTGGTTTCTTCTCGCTCTTGCTCCTTACCATGTCCAACTATATGCTGGCACCAATGAGAGATGCAGCTGCGCTGAAAGTAGGTGTGAATTATATACCCATTTTAACACTTGTTAGTACCATCCTTGCGTTTGCAAGTTCAGTTCCTGTAGGTTGGTTGTTCGAAGCACCGAATCCTGAACGAAAATGGCCGCCGTGGAGAGTGAAGCTTGGATTTACAAGAGGTGAAACACAAGGCACAAGTTTAGCTTTGTTTTTGAGATGCTTTGCGATTTGCCTCTTTGGATATGCCATTAGTTTTAAACTCATGGATTTACTAGGATTTGGAGGAGAAGAAGATGATGATGCTCAGTTGACAGATGCAGACGGTGTCTTGGTTCTTTGGGAACAAATTGAAAAAATTCTGATTTTCAATGAAGGAGAATCAATACTAGGATACGCTATGAAAATTGCATCATTTGTCATGGAAAAATTTGGGAAAGCATTCTACGTGATGTTTTTCCTAGTGGTGCACTTGATGAAACTACATTCAATCAGTTTAATGTGGGGTGTCACAAGTGAAGCTATGGAATACGAAGAGCAAGCTGAAATCAGAGAAAAGAAGAGACAGCGACTGCTAACATCGCATGGCTTGAAAAATCAAAATGAGGTAGATGATGAAAATAAGAAAGGCACTGGCGGAAAATCTAGGGCGAGGCTGAAGAGACTTGCATTTGTTGGTTTTGGTGGAACTGTGGGAGGAATCGCAGGAAGCGTATTCGTGTCGATGACTGCACATAAGCTTCATTTATCGGGACTTTTGATTGTAGCTGCGATTTTACTATTGTTATCAGCTGAGCTTTCTATAGAAATGGGTCAAATTATGCTGAGACATTGGCAAGAAGAACAAACTTACTCTTCCCAGGAAGATCTGACATTACTAGATGTGAATCCGTCTACAGTGAGCGATCGTCATTCCGAATCCTCTGAGTCGACCTTGAACGCATCTGCATCATCAGATAATCAAGAAGAAGTAGACTCGTCCATGAAGAGAATAACATCTTTTGGGAGTGGAATGAAGAGAATTGCAAGTGGCATGTCCATGGCATCCATCAATTCAGCTGCAGAAGTTGATAGTTCGATGAAGAAAGTCACTTCAGTCGGTAGTATGAAGCGCATTGCAAGTGGAAGTTCAATTAACAGTATACGACGTGCTATGAGTTCAGGAAATAATTTGAGCAATCTAGGTAACAAACAATCTGATCCAATCAATACCGCAATTCATGTTGGTCAAGAACAAACTGCAAACCATGAGACAAAACAAAATGGTTTGCCATTAGAAGAAATAGAAGATGAAACAACTTTCAAGAAGAGACTTCTGCGAGGAGTTACAACAATTTTGAAATCGCGATTGCTCATGACCATTTTTACTTATAATGCTTTGTATGCAACGACAAATGTTCTTTTATCTTTCCAGAGAGCACAGCTTGTTGCAAATAGATCATCGAACAATAGTGTGGACTCAGATACTGCGTTTTTGGCGAATATTAACATTGCTTCCAGTGTAGCTACATTTGCGTTACAAGCAAGTGGACTTGGTGCATATGTTGCCAATTCATTTGGGCTTCGTGGTACTCTTTCTTTGATCCCTCTTGTTCGGCTTTTCGGTGTGTCTGTCCTTGCACTATGGCATGTAAAAGCTGATGGAGAACCTCCAAATCTAGTTCTTTTCCTCATTTTGGACGAATTGACTAAAGTTATCAACTTTGCGGTAGCAAAACCTGTCAGAGAAAATCTGTGGAGAGGACTTTCGAATGAAGCCAGATATGAAGCAAAGCCAATTGTCGATGCTTTAGCAAATCGCTGGGGAGGAGGTAGTGCAGCATTTTTGATTGCTTTATTAGATAGAATAATGATGTATACTGGCATTGGTCGGACATTGGAGGATGGTTCAAAATCACTGTTTGGCTTTCCTCCTCTTCTCATTCTTTGCTGTGGATCTGCTATCTGGTGGAGTGTGGTCAGTGCAGATTTAGGTCAAATTAGGCATCGAATAGACATGGAGCTGAAGAAAAATGAATAAATATCAAGGCATAATCATTATTTTAATAGTTGTACGAAATGGCCGAGTATTTACTAATCATTTTCCTAAAAAACTTCAATGTATGATCATTTTGTATTCATATTCTTTGGGATTGCTTCATCACATCCAACTAGGGTTGCCAGAGTTGTTCTGTGTGTTTCCATTTTGGCCTTGACCATTGTCGGAACCCTGTTGATTATTTTGCATCATCATTTGCATCATCTGTTGATTCATCAACATCATTTGTTGCATAAATTGTGCCTGTTGCTCCTGCGGCATACTCTGCATGTTTTGCATCATTTGCTGCATCATCATTGGATTACCCATCATCATCATTGGATTCATCGCCATGTTATTTTGGCTTGTGTTGTTCATATTCATACCCATATTGCCCATCATGTTCATTGCTGCATTCATAGGGTTCGCATTATCTGATGGCGGAAGAGAAGAGTCATCAGCTGTTTTTTCAACTGGATGTGTTTCTACCGGAGGAGAAGGTGGCAACTCAGCAGGAGGTGCTGGTGGTGCTGGTGGTGCTGGTGGCATTTCTGGTATTGGAAGTTGTCCAGAGGAGTTAGAATGCACTGAAGTTGAAAGTCCAGAATCTGGCACATTTGCTTCAGCCAAAGCGTCAAATGCTGACATTGGATCTGGCACTGTCTGAGCAACATTTGCTGTCAATCCACCTTGTTCGGAAAGATTAGAAGTAGATCCATGCGTAGAGTTTTGTTCACTGCCAATGTTCATTCCGGTCATTGATAATGATAACAAATCATCTGCATGTGTAGAAGATGCTGTCTCTTTTGGTAAATCATTTGTCATCGGAGGTTGAACTGGATCAAATGGATCATGTGCTTCATCGTTTTGCGCATCTGCTTCATCGGAAGAATCTACTACATATGGATCTTCGTTTGCTACTTCATATGGTAATTCTCCAACAGAATCAACCTTTGGAATTTCTTCCTTCATAGCTACTTCATCATTACCGAAATCTAGTAAATCCACAACCTCTGGTTTTGGTTGAGGAACAGGATCGCCACCAAACTTTCCATTCTTCAGGTCTTCTTCCAGCTGTCGCAAATGTGCTTGGTGTGCCGCTTCTTCAGGTGAAAGATTCCCATCTCTATATCCTGTCTTATTCTTCATTGCCATTTTTAGCATTTCTTCCATGGAATGTGCTGCACCAATAACTGTTTGCCCATGTGATCCAAAACCACCTTTACCACCATCTTTCAAGTTACTCTTGATTTGAATATCATGTTGCTTTTGAAGTTTCTCTTCCAAGGTAGCTTTGCGAACTTCGTCCGATACAAATCCTACTTGTTCATGGTGACCTACAGGAACGAGTGAATCAGGATCCGCACTAGTTTCTCTCACCTTCTTGAACATTTCAACATCGGAGAGCAAATCGAACAAAACTTTGGCAGCTTGACGGACTGGCTGACCTCTATCTACTGATCCACCCTTAATCTTTTGAATCTTGGCCATGATAGATTTTGGTTCACTTTGAGCCATCAAAACTGTATTGTAATTAAGTAAAGGTTTGATATGTGGCTTCAATATCCAGACATTATTAGCTGCCTTTTGCGATGCATAAATTGCAAGATGATGCAATAGAACCAAAGTTTTATGCAGACTAAGAACAGTAAACTCTAGAGGATTTCTAAGACAATGCTCTAGCATTTCAAATATTTCTCCGCAGACTCGATCTCCAAAAGTAAAGGATGCCACGCGATTCATATCAAAAGTTGTAAGGACATTCACGTCATCATTGAAGATCATCTGTGCCACTAGGTTTTGTGTTTCACTCCCAAACCGTCTTGCGACAAGGGTTCGGGACTTATTCAATAGACCTGGAATTGTTGCCTTGAACATCTTGATATGTCGTTCTAGAGAGGGATATGGTGAAGATGCAATTACCTTTGCCTGGGTCTATGCTTCTGTTGTAAAGTACTAGAACTGCCTTTTTGTGCTCATCGTGCACCAACAATGACCCCTCTCATCTCTCATTTTTGGAAGAGCGGCCTCGGAATTCTCTCGTGTCAAAATCTAATTTAGTCAGTAATTATGAAAAGAGAAAGAAAGAGAAAGAAAGAGAAAAGGGAAGACAAGTTTTCAGAGGAAGGATACGCTTCAACTTTCGTCACCCTCCTCTTTTTAGCCAGGAATTTTCATAGAGGCTCGCCTTTGATGAACCTCTGCAACGCTTTCTTGTCTACCTTTGAGTTGTAATTACACTTGATCTTTAGGTGTGTAGATGCAACTGGAGTGTATTGGTTGTATGAAGGTTTCTGGAGATTGGATCAATCATGTGAATATATCTATGAAGTGGGGGCTTTTCGTTCATAAAGAGACGGAGATCCCAGTGAACATATGTTGGGAGAAAATCTTTCATTTGATAGCTTGAAGAGATTGCTTCGAAATATTTGATGTCAGTGTGCCCGAATTACATTATCTTCTCTTTTCAGATGGGAAGGAATCAATTCATTTTGACTCGCATATATGGCGAGAACTGGACTATAAATCTCTTTCATTTCATAAACCTTGACAAAGCACACATCAATTTTGATTTTTTACTGCCATTTTACTAACTCTTTTCTTCCTGACAATAGAATAATACAAAATGGCTAAGCTTACTTTCTTCATCCTTTCCGCTATCCTTGCTGTTTCTGCTGCATTTGCACCTATGCCACATGCTGCAGTTTCCACCAAGACCACCTCCATGCCATCTTCCCACTCTTTCGCACTTAACATGGCTTCCGAGGACATGACTTGGGAGGGAGAGTACCCACCATCCAAGGTTCTTGGACCAATCATGTCTAAGATGCCATCTGGACTTCTTGGATTGATCTCCGTTGTATGTGCAGCTGCTTGTGCTTACTCTATCGCTCAATCTGGAGCTCTTCAGCAAGAACCAGGTGCATTCGAGAATGGATCCTGGGTTAAGTGGTACTACGTTCTTGGATCCTTCGGAGGACCTCTTGCTTGGGGAACTCACGTTGCTTCCTGGATTCAGCGCAAGAACGGAATGTAAATAAAATACATTTTTAGTTATAGGAAAAAAGTACGAAAAAACGTTTGATGGTAGAATTTGGTTGAAATTACTCAAAATGATTTTCTTTTGAGAATGGAAAGCAATCTCTACTGAAATTTAAAAATATCAATGCTTGAGTTCTTGGAAATTTTAGAATGAGAATGAATAGTATTGATGCGATACAGATTAGTCGCAAACTGTTTTTAGGGGTAGAATCTAAGAAGTGTAAATACTCTATTACCTTTCTACTTTACAAATTTTCATTTATACACTAGACTTTCTCTAGAACTTATCAAAAATGATGTGTTCAACCAGATGCTTCAATGCTGGTATTTAATATCTTTGAGACTTGAAACCAAGTCTCCACTACTTATTCCAAACAATACGGGTTCCGTAACGTTCACTAGTCGTCGATCGCCTCTGTCATTTGGACAAGTGACTAATCCACCCGTGAATTTCCTATGAATGGCACGACAATTCGTACCAGTTAATGCGGCTGCAAAGCTTCCAAAGCTGCCTACACCGTGGGAAACGCATGTTCCCCCTCCCATGATGAGCAAGTCCTCAAATATTGAATAAAATTCTTCAACCTTGTGCTGACCAGCAGTTTCGAGGTTTCCCATATGTAAAGGCTCAGCATCTCGTTTAACTCCAATTGGTCGGACTTTAATTTCTCCACTTTTGTCGACGGTAGTATCATGTGTAATCATGTATTCCGTTGCATCATCGTGATCAGATGCAAAGTAGATTGGATGCGTCTGGTCAAGCTGGTAGGCGCATTTTATAGCATTGTTCATAATTTCAATCAACAAATCTTTTGTCTTGCCTTCAAATCTCATGCCTCCGCCTTTGTCAACTTGTTTTCCTTGGTCTCTCACGACTGGGTAAACTGGATAGCGGCATCTTGTATGAACTGAGGAGTATTGATTTTCTTTTAAACCTAATGCAGCCATTGTATTATTGACTCTGATAGCAAGTGGACGAACAGGTTTGAACATGACTCTAAATATGTGATTCATTGTAACAGCAAAATCCCACCGATCAATGGAGGGCATTTTATCAATATATGATTGTCTTTGAAATAAATATAATGCATTGTTGATGCTCGCGACATCATTCGAAACCAATTGTATTCCCAGGAATTGTCTGTCCTCGTTTTCTTTGATCCATTTGATTTTCGATTCCACACATGGTATAATTTTGTTTTCTTTGTCACATCTGTCAATGTTATAGATTGGAAATGGTTGTTCTGGTTTCTTTCTATTCTTTCTATGTTTGGTCCTTTTAGAATCTATCTCTTGCTGTTTGGCAATCAATGATCCAACTTCTGCAGGACATCGCCAGTCAATGCCATTACTGGGAGGTTCCAAAAAATTCTCCAAAGTTTGAGGCTGTTCATAATATATACAAAACACTCTTGATACCATACTTGCAAAAAGAAGAAAGAACGGTATTGGTCTCATCCTGTCACTCAAACCTCCGCAAAAGTCTTTTGGACAGAAAGTAACCACATATTTCGTGTTGTTTGATCTAGTCTGTGTTTCTTTCTTATGCCATACGATATATTCTTTTAGCCATTTAGGTAAACGATCTATAGCTTCAGGTACACGATGTTCACCATACATTGTAAGAAATGAATCATCGTGAAGAATGTTGGGTTGTTGTTGAGTTTTGATCACATCAGCTGTATTGAAAGCATCAAGATTGGAAGATAGGGATGATAAACTCCAAGCATGTGATGAATGAGGGTCGTTCAAGCTCAAAAGATGGTAACACATGTATTGAATTACTGGAAAAACTATAGCCAATAATACCAATATTCGGATCATTTTTTGATTGAAAGTTGTTGTTGATAGTCCATGTCTTTGATGAAGACTCATGGGTCGGTGTATGGATCTCATTTTTATTGTGACTTCGCAAATTCTATGTTCATGCTTGGTTGATTAGAACGAAATTCTATATCATATCTGTGGGATATATTTTTGGGAATCAATAAAGATGCAGAAGAAGCAGTCCACAGTCAAAAAGCAGACAAAGTAAGAACTCCATGCTATGTAGATCTCAAAAGAGGTACAAAACACATGTTTCTTCTCAGATTTGATCCATGTATATTCAGCGATAAGATGTCGCTGTCACTTGGCTAATTTCATCAAAGAGACTGCTGTCGCAGAAAATTCGAAATACAAATAGGTTAAAAACACGCAAAATAATAAAAACGACTAAAGCAGCGCCAAGACTTCTTGGAAGAGAGGGAACCATCTATCACCAGTAACAACATACCACAGTACCTTACTGGTTCTCATACAAAACCAACATCAGTACTTGAATCAATTGGACGAATAGTATAGAATATTCATATATTATCTTTCCTGATCAAAGAATTGAATAAACGTTCCTTAAAAATATTTCATTTTCATAAATTCATTTTGAAATTTCAAACTCTTTGAAGTCTCAATCTTTCACCCTAAAACTCCACAAAGAAAAGATACTTTTCCCGTCATCATTTGAATATCATAGCACATCACATTCGAACACACAGTACATAGAATAAAAATGGACGAAACTAATTATGCACTCGTAGTAGCACCAGAATCGGCACTTCAATTCACTCTGACCCGTGATTCCTCCGCTGATAAGACATCTGATGGAACAGCTAGCTGCCTTATGACCCTCAAACATCCTGGTGGAAACGCTTACCTTGCATTTAAAGTCAAAACTACTCAGCCGCGTCGTTACCTTGTACGACCAAATCAGGGAATCGTTGCACCAGGAACTTCTGAAACTGTCAAAATCGTTCTCGTGGAAAAAGATAAACAGATGCTTCTCCAGTCCTTTGATCGCCTTGGACAATCTGCACTTGATCACTCCAAAGATAAATTCCTAGTTCAATCATGTATGATCGATGAAACATTTGGGAAAAACTACCTTGAGCAAAAAAGAACATTGGTAGATGACCATTCACCAGATGGAGCAAAGGCTTCAAAAGACCTAGCTGAGTCACTCACTGCCATGTGGAATAAGTTGAGTTCGGGAGAGGATAGCAGAATTTTCAATCGCAAACTACAAGTGAGACATGTGGTGGCTGCATCTTCGGGAAAAGAGACTCCATCGAAAGTAGCTCCTAAGGGAAAATTTTCGGACAAGACTAGTTTGGAAAGTATGACACCTGATCAAATGTTTGCTGAAATTTCTTCTCTTCGTCGCAAATATGATGAGCTTGTCACTTTTAGTGTTAACTTGACTGCAGAGAGGGATATTCTCAACAATACTCTAGAACAAACAAAGAGGGATCTGAACAGAGAAGTTGCAAAGAATAAAGATTTAGCAGCGGGTAAGACAAGAGATGGTGGAGTTGATACTGCCAAGAGTAGTGGAGGTGGCATTGGGTTTTTCACCTTTATTATTATGGCTGTTTTGATCTTTTTAGTTGCTGTCAAATTGTCTCTTATGGGAAAGGTTGACTTCTTACTTGAAGCACCTGTTGTGGGAGATGTAATGCGAATGGAACTATGATTCAGATTTTCATGAGGGAGCAAGAGGTTTACTAATTATGTTAGCGTTTGCCGTAAGAGTAATCTATTCTAAATAATATAGACCGTAGTAAGAATAAAATGACAATTTTGCCTTAGTTGGACTAAATTCACTTGGAGGATACTTTATGGTATCAAGAGTGAGGGAATTATTTATAAGATTGAATAAAGTACCAACGGAAATGAGGCTCCTTTGAAACAAAAGTGATTAAAGTTTCACCTGGACCAAGTGTGTTCAAGCATTCTGTGTAGGCAACCGCCAAAATTACTCTTCTGTTGACTTTGAAAGGAAGAGGGAGAGCACAATTGGACTTCTGCCATCGCATTTTCAAAATATGATTTTATGGTTCTGCATTGATAGGTCCTTCCAAATGGGATTACATAGCAAGTCAAAGACGAAATAAGCGAGTAGTCATTGTCGTTCACACATGCAGTTGGAAAAAGTAAGCATCGAAATCTGAATAGTTCTGCCTAGTGTGAGAGAATGTATTGATTGAGGTATGGAGCTGGATGAAGAAAGAAGAGATACCTAGTCGAAATTATCTTGTATCACGAACTTGGTAAACAAAGCCCATCAGTATTTTCATTGCAAGTCCACAAGCTCCTGTATGAAAGTTTAGAGGCGACCTACCAAAATCGCACACAATCCAAGTGTCAGTTCCATCCTCGGCAGAGCTAAAGAAGAACCATAGAGAAATAATCCCTCTGAATGTCAGAAAACTCTCGTTCTACAATCGAGAGAAAAAAGTACTGATCATAGAAGTTTTGAATGTTTGTAAAAAGTTTTGACTCTCCCATAGTTCGCAAATATTGCTATCTTACTCTATAAAAGGACATGTTTACAACGTTCAATATGAACAATGATCTTTTTCAATGCCTATACTTCGAAGTATGATGAGGTGAGAAACCCTATATTTTTTATCCTTCAAAAGGAACTTGGCGCCGTAGTACACAATGGTGGTAAGACTTTCGAGTGCATACAGTATACTTTTCTCTGATGCAAGGGCAATCCCATATCTAAAAACTGAAAGATAATCTACGAGAGAAGTGAAATGTCACGATTTCGATTCCATGAGCATCAAATATCAATCTCCTAAAGATATTTACAGGCTCAATAGACGATGTGATGATGGTCATTCAAAGAACTTTTGTAGGAAGATAATCTCCCAAACTTAGAGAGATGAGGGTCAAAGCTTGTCAGCAGCTGTCCAATCTTATTTTGGTCTGCTGTTGTTCTTGATCGAGAGGTCTGAGGATTGTGGAGAAAGTCAATATTGACGCAGACACTCATCTCTTCAACAATTCAATCAAATCGACGTGTAAAACTCATTATTCAACATCACTAGTTTGACCAATGTATGAATTCTCATATTACTTGAATAGCATTGAATGCTGATGCTGTTGAGGTTGTGAAGTACACCAGCAGGCTCACCTAAATTGCAAAGTTTTATCAAGCACATACGCTGTCCCATTGGAATGGTATGAATACTGATAACGAGACGCAGTTTTTTCCAACAGTAAGCACATGAATATCTTCTACCTACTAATTCTCAATCTCTGTATGAAATGCACAGCAGATGCGATCTCCATTCATCGTGTGATGTATCCAGTGTTTCGAAAACATATTCTCTCTTCCTCTGAGGTGAGAAAGAAAGAGTCATACTCCTCGAAATTTGTTGTGTTCAGTTCATAGATGGAAAGTTTCTATCGTCCATATCAGCTAATTACGTGCATGAAAGAGTATGTAGCAATCTTTTACGAATTTCTGTATAGAATAAATAGAAACAATGGCTTGGTTGTTCTAGCACTCGCTCAAACCAACCTCTACGCTAAGGAATGCCACAAAATTTGAAAACTTCAAAGAAAATTTGATTTTTCATTTTTCACTCCCATCAACTTCACTCTGGACAGTTCCCATACTAAACCTAAGATGGACGACGATGACTCTTACTCATACGAGCAGGACTTTCATTCAGAAGAGGTCGATGAACTCAATGCAAAGATTGAAACTACCCTCAAAACCATTTCAATCATTGACAATGAAAAGAATGGATTGCAAAAGGCATTGCAAATCTCTCAAAAAGAAAATGAAGCTATCAAAGTCCAACTAGAAGAGTCAAAAGTTGCTTTGGGAAAACAAGTAGAATCATCTCTTGCTCGAGAGACCCAGTTGGTGAGGATAGAAGAACAGTGGAGAGCAAGAGTGGAAAATGAAAGACGAGAGATTGAGCGAACGCGAAAGGATCTAGAAGAGGTCACGTCACATCCACTGGAAGAAAAGTATCAAGAAAGTATAAAGGAGCAAGAAAATCTAAAGACAAAGTTTCATTTACTTGACAAAGAATTTCAAGTCTATGTTACTGAAAAAGAAATGGAGCTGTCAAATGCTATCAAGAATTTCGAGATTGTAAAAGAAGGTAGAACCAAGGATTCTGAAAGATTACGTACGAAGGTGGACACTGTGCTGATGGAGAATGCCGAATACTCTACTAAGATCAAAATTTTAGAAGCAAAGGTAAAGGAGCTTCAAAACATTGTCAAACAAAAGGTTGAATTGGAGAATGACCTCAAGCAGGAAATTCAAGAAGTCATGTCTACGAAACACAAAGATACTATTGCGAGGTTCCAAAACAGCGAGAAGTTGATGAAAGAGGTGCACGACCTCCAGACAGCAAAAGCTTTGCTAGAAATCGATTTGAGGAGGATGAAGGGGGACTCGGAAATGGCTTTGGAAGCATTTGAAGTTACAAAAGTCGAGCATGAAAAAGTATCTCAATTGCTGAAAGAGGTCGAACGAGATAACATTCAATGGCAGGATGAGGTAGAGAGAAAGGATAGAATCATTGCAGACGTCAAGGATGAACTAGTCGCAGCAAAGAAAGACTATGGAAGTCAGATCAAGTCTTTACAAGCAAGGTTTCAAGAAGAAAGAAACATTCTTGAACAACAAATCGAATCTCTCCAAAAGAAAGTCGAAGAATTGAATTTAGCTCAGCGAAAGTATCGATTACAGGAGGTATCAGCAAGAGAAAAGGCCAACAGAGAGAACCAGATCCCTCCTGTCAAACATGTAGAAATTGAAACTGAATCCACAAAACTGCTTTTACGGAATGCAGAGCTTGAAGTAAGTCTCTCCCAATCAGAGCTAGACTTGAAAGAATCCACTCAAAAACAACATTTATTGGTTAACGAGAATCAATTTGTCAAGGAAAAATGCCAGTCACTGGAGGATCTGCTGGAGAAGACAATTGCAAAGTGTACACATTTACAGAATGAGCTGAATGATTCGACTGATGCAAAAAACACAACCATGAATGAAAATTCAAAGCTTGAAGATACAGTGGCTGAGTTGCGAGGTAAGCTCAAAGAGACTGCAAAACTGTTAGACTACGAAGTACAGGAGCGAAAGAATGCTCAGGCATTGGCCGAAAAAACCAAGAAAAGAGCGCATCGCTATAAGGAAAAGGCACTTGATTCCCATGCAAAGAATGTCTTGTTAAAAAGTATGCATAAAAAGGACCTTTCAATAGAGTAATGGTGAAAGAATTTCATTAGTCTAATGTAATTTGCATCATTTTTCTAGTAGAGAATTACACGTCTGTAAAACAATAGTAATGTTGATGTTTACGCACAGTCTCACATTATTGATGCTCATGTGATTACTTTTGTACACTGGTAATCCTTCTTCTTTTTCTTTTCTAGACTTCAGAATTGAAAATAATGAAATGATATGAATGAGTTTGGAGGAGGCAGTTCCGGTGTTGGACCTATTCAAAATGACCTGAAAGATGCCATCATCTCTTGTGCCAGAGATGAAATGAGAAAACTTTTGTCTGACACTTTCTTTGGAGAATCAACCATATCATTGTCAAAAAATGAAAACAGAGCGCTGCTCAAACAAAGAAATGATACCAGTAGTAAGAAACTATGTCGAAAGAGGCCCACAACTGCAACACCCCGGTTGCGCAACTTGACAACAAATTATGGTCCTCGACGGACTAAAAGCTTGAGTAATATACCCATGCCAAAAAGAAAGATTAGTCTTGAATGTAAACCAACTCCAGGAAATAAAAATTGCAATACCGATCGATCAGAGTTGTCATATAGCTCCACAAAATGGATTCAGAAAAGTGCATCTTTGATCAATAAAAAGAGTGAGGACATCTGCAATGTGACACCTGTTGCAACTGGAGTGATGAGAAAAGAATCGTTTAAAAATACCATTGAGAAAAGTGGGTGTGACAAAGAAAACGCACATTCCTCTACTAGTTCTCAAGAAGATAGGCTTATATTAAAACCATCGAAACGTACTCAAAGGAATTCGACCAAGAGATTAGCAACCTCTACTGCACTCGAGAGAAGAGCTCCTACACGACCTAGTACTGCCTTCTTAGTTAGGGCACAAGCAAAACAGTTGTCTAACCAATTATTCTTTCCAATTAGTAATAGAGATGAAGCCATCAGTCGAGGTAGTCTCCCTACATCATTGGACAATAATGCCTGGGAGAATGAGTTAGCAAAACACATTGTGAATGTCTACAATAATAAAATTGTATCGAATTTAGGAAACCATACAGTGTGTGAATCTCTATCATCAGAATTGAGTGGCTCAGATTTTGGAGGTAAACAGAAAGGTTCTTTACGTAATTCGAATTCAGCACACAATGTGCGCTCAAACCAAGTTGAAAATGCTTTGAATCACGCTACTCCACAAATGGTTTGGATTGTAGGAACTGGAGATGTTCGCCACGAATGGACAGAGCTTGAATGTAAGAAATACTTGTCTTTTGAGAAATAAACTTGAAAAAGAATTTCCTCACACATTTCTATTTAAGCCACTTTGTCTTTCAATAAACAACATGTTCGCAACTTGTATAATGATAAGAAATACACTCATTATGTGAACGTATTGATGACAACCATCTGTTCGTCAAAACTGGCCCCGAGGGAAGGTGAAAGAGCGTGGAGGCAACTTGTCTTAAATACATGCGCAATCACCAATCAACTTATAACCAAAAGAAAATACTCTGATGCTATAGCAATGCTTCAGATTGCAAATCAACTCTTGGAGAGTGATTATGTAAAGTCTGAATCCGTACAATATGAATTGTTGACAATTGTAAAAGATGTACACGCACATTACTACAGTAAACGCGGGAAACCTAATGCTGCCCAACAATTTATCATCAGTGCCACCAATGCTGAAAAACAAAGGCTATCGTTGACTTCTGAAGACCCATGCAAATTGGAACTGGCTCGATGTTACTTGCATCGTGCTTGTATTCTAAAGCAACTTCATCGTTTCAACGACTCTTTGCGATCTCTTGAAAGGGTAGTCATGATGATGGATAGCTTCATTCTGGATGAACATTCGAACACCAAAATTGACCATGCTCATCCACAAATTCTTGCCATACTTTCAACCACATATCACAATATTGCAGTGATCCAAATAGTACTCGGTCATATCGGAGATGCATGTATAAATAGTCAGACATGCAGAAGGATCAGTAGAAAATGTATTCATGTCACAAGCAGGTATCTCCCTCAGTTTGAAGAGACGCATATGAAAGCTCTATATGAAATGTCGAAACTATTAAAAACTCAATCCGGGGAGTCAAAATTGTTCGAAAGCTTAATTACAGAGTTATTTGACTATTTCTCCTTTTATTTTGTAAAATATTATCCTTTTCAATGTCTTCTCGAAAAGATGTATCTCCTGCATTTTATGAAAGGCTGTGTACTCATTCTAATATTGGAAATAATGATTTAAAAAGTCAAGCCCTCTGCAGGCTGACGAAGCCTTCGGTTTGCGTCAGAACACATTTCCCTTCTCAATCCGGTAAGAATTTGTTCAATACCTAGGTTTCTATTCCAATTTTTTGTTGCCGAAAGCCTTGAATGCTGAACCAGTCCACTTCTTGGGTCAACACAAGTCATGTTAATCTTGGAAATAAATTTTACAGTAGGAGGTTCCGCTGGATAATTATCAGTACAAGTGATACGAAGCTCATAAAAGCGACCATCGTGATAAGTCTATCCCGAGGAAAAAAAGGTTAGAGTTTCATGGTTAAAGTATGACGAATATATTTCACCAAATGATCAAATCAATGTGATCTATAATTCTACCCCATGCTATATTGGATTTTATGCTTCTACTGCTTACTGAATTCGTTGAAACTGCATGCAATTCCACTAGAGCAAAGTCTTGGAAAAGTGTAACCCTCAATATATCAGAACTGATAGGTCCATGTCTTTTTCATCAATTCATTCTCTCCAAATTATTGAGATTTCATATCCTGCTGAAACCATACAAACTTGAAGCTTCCTTTCACATACAATACAATCAAAACTTACTCCAGGTGGCCCGAGGATACCGCCATTCCACTCTCTCAAGAATGTATCACCAGGATCAACAAGACCATAGGAAATAGCCATATCTCCATGACCCTTCTCACTCCCCTCAAGCTCCTCAAGTAGCTTGAAATTTCTAGGGACAATCACGGTCTCCCCTGCTGGTGTACGTTGCATGATGCTAGTTTAAGAACAATAGAAATAGAATGAGAGTGTGATTGTGAAAAGATGAGCAAAGAGCTGTCGTGCGACGTGCGACAACAGCAGCAACCATTTCTCCGGGTTTCTTAGAAGAAGACCGCTTCATAAATAACGGAGTTCTCATTCTTTATTTGACAACCTTCAGTAGTATTGTCAAGTTAGTTCAAAAGGTACTCGTAAAAACTAGAAAAGCATAATCAAAAGTAACATAAAAAGATAACTTTCTTGTGAAACAAAATGGATTGGACTTATTCATATGCGGTTTTACCAGCACTAGTTATAATACTTGTAAGCTTTGCGGCACTTTACAAAGAAACCACAACAAAATCAAAAGTAAATTCAGAAGAGCCACTAATTGAGATTCCTCCTGGATCTAAATTTCTGAAGCTTTCATCTGGAATCAAGATCAGATTTAAGGATACAGGATTTGAAGATAAATCACTTGATGCTAGAAGCACTGCTACTCTTCTCATGATTCATGGTTTTGGGGGTTGTATCGAAACATATTCTGCAATTACAGATTTACTACGAGATAAGTTTAGAATCGTAGCTATTGACTTGGTGGGGAATGGTTTTTCAGATAAACCCTTTGACTTTGAATATACTTTTCGGAATCAAGGAAATGTTGTGATGAATATCATTGAGGAAATGGATCTTCAAAATGTTATCCTTGTGGGTCATAGTTCAGGTTGTATCGTATGCACATCTGCACCTGCTAGTTCAAAATCAGAAAGAGTGAAGGGTGCAATCCTTATCAGTCCAGGCATATTTCAATACTATCCTCCAATATTCTCGTATAGAATTATGCGTCCAATCATATCATTCATGGTGAAATCTTTTTATGAAAACAGAAGAGCTAAACTGTTGAAACATCACAAAAACAAAGAAAAACTCTCAACCGAAGTATTGAACGCATTTGAGTCAATTACACATACGAAAAACTATAGAGAGACAATGATCGAAGCAATGTCTACTTTAGAACCACCTTATCGAGATCTGTTAAAGGATGTAAAGATACCTTTGCTTTTCATCTGGTCAAATGAAGATAAAATCAATGCTCCTGCAGATGACAAGGTTAAATCCCTGATAAATGATGGAACACTCAAGGTTCCCGTTGCCACTGTAATTCTTACTGATTCTTATCATTACATTCAACATGAACAACCTGAGAAAGTAGCTATTGATATTACAAAATTTGTGGCGTCAACAATGCATCGATAGGAACAGAATAAACCAACAGCATTGTCTCTTTCAATTTGTCTTTATTTTATTGCACATTTTTTTATTACCATTGACATTGAAGGAATCAGGTTACTCCGTCATTTTAAAATAACTTTCAATCAATAATATATATGTAATTTCCGCACAATAACTAATGGAGCCTATGGTCTATGCTAAGTTTATAAAATAAACCGAAGCATTGTTTTAGAGGAAGGAACCGAACATAGGCCATTTGTTACGTCATCAGAACAAAAGAATGTTAGATTGTCTGTTCCCTGGAATTCCAACGCACATAATTTCAACAGTTCACCTTTTATCTTCGGGTTATAGCAAAATTACAACTTTTCTAATTAGAGTATGGTAAACACAACCACGACACTATTGAGCAAGAAAGACCCTTTAGATATACAGGAAATACCATCATTTGGATCCATAGAAGAGAGAATGAACGATGACTTGATCGAAGACTCATTTACCCGTGCGGAGAATGTGAAAAAGAGGATGCGTATTTTAACCTCCTTGGCAGCACTGGGTGGTTTCCTTTTCGGTTATGACACGGGTGTAATAAGTGGAGCGATGATTCCTATTTCTAGGCAGTTCGATCTCACAAATGTCCAGCAAGAAATCGTAGTTTCTTCGACAGTTCTTGCAGCTTTCATAGCCTCCTTGTTTGGTGGCACGATGAACTCAAAGTACGGAAGAAAATATACAATTTTAGCAGCTTCTGGAATTTTCATTATTGGTGCCGTGTTGATGGGGATTGCATGGAGCTATCATGCGTTGCTAGCAGGTCGATGTATCATAGGTATTGGAATCGGTTTCGCAAGCCTTACCACTCCAATATATATTGCAGAAGTCGCTTCTCCTTCAATTAGAGGGAAATTGGTTACAGTCAATGGTTTGCTGATATGCTTTGGGCAGTTTTCTGCGGGCATGATTGATGGTATTCTCGATGAAATCGATCCTCATAGTGGATGGCGATTAATGTTGGGATTAGCTGCATTGCCATCTCTGATCATGTTTGTTGGTTTTCAATACATGCCCGAAAGTCCTCGATGGCTTGTGATGGAAGGAAGAAATGAAGAAGCAAGAAGGGTTTTAATAAGTATTCGTGATAGCGATGATGAGGCCAATTCAGAGCTTGAGGAAATTATACAAGTGTGTTCTCTAATGACTGCAACTGTTACAACTTCAAATAACAATGATATGTTTAACTACGATAGTGATGGCAATTCCAGTAGCAGCAGTGGTGGTACTGAAAATGAAGGACTTCAAATGAATTTAATGGAGAATGAAAATACGCATTCTTTCAATGACAGTCCAAACGGTAACCCTATGACTGCACAACCTGAAGCTTCATTTATGCAGCAAGTAAGGTCTATGATGTCAGATCCAGTCTGCTACAGAGCACTCAAACTAGGATGCGGAATGATGATATTGCAACAAATGAGTGGAATTAATACTGTGATGTATTACGCCGCGAGCATATATCAAATGGCTGGTTTCGATGAAAAGACATCAATCTGGTTGTCCGGATTCACAGCACTTGCACAGGTTGCGGGGGTTGTTGTTAGTATTCACCTTATTGAAAAGAAGGGTCGACGACCACTTGTTTTGTCGTCTCTATTTTTCGTGACTCTTTCTCTCATAGGTCTTGGTCTTTGCTTTTATCTTGGTCGCATCAATTCTGAAGTCATTACAAATCCAGGAAAGGATGCTAACAACCAGTGTAGTTATGAACCAGCCTTAGTTTGGAGTGGAATCACAACATATAGCTACGATTGCATCGAAATAATCGGCTGCGGTTTCTGTGATGGAATGTGCATTAGTGGGGATGAAGATGGAGCTTACAACTACAATTGTGAAGATACATGGGAATACAACTCCACTGGAAGTGATAAATTTGGATATCTCTCGGCATTCTTCATGGTTCTCTACCTACTCAGCTTCGGAATAGCTATGGGTCCGCTCCCATGGACAATCAATAGCGAAATTTATCCACTTGAGCATCGTTCCTTAGCTGTTAGTTTCTCAACAGCAACGAATTGGGTTGGAAATTTTGTCGTTAGTGCTACTTTCTTATCCATTTCGTCCCCTTCAGCATTAACTAGATACGGTGCTTTCTGGTTGTACGGCGCAATTGCATTATTGGGACTTGGGTGGCTTCTTGTTGACTTACCTGAAACCAAGGGCAAAAGTCTTGAAGAGATTGAAGACTTATTTCGACGACCAGGTGATCCGGTAAAGCAATCCCATAATCTTACTGAAGAACAACGGGAGCAATTAGCGAGATTCAATGTACCTGCAGGAGGTCATTAAGTTCAATTTAGATTTCTGACTAGATTGTACCATGTGTAGAATAAATGTTGCATAATTTTAGTTTGATTTCATTCTTATGTATAAGTATTATTAGTGTGATAGATAAACTACTCAAAGATAACTATTCATGAAAGAAGTATGTATGTCTCAATACAGAGTACGTAAGCATAATGTTCCACACTATTACTTTTTTCAAAAGCATTCATTTCGACAAATAGATGGAATCTGTTTCGACAGCTCGGACGTATCAGCCTGTGGCTCTTCAAGCTTGAAATTGACATGTGCACCAGATGGGCATTCCATCTCTACGGAAATGTAATCGTATGTATTAGTGTCTCTAATACCATAAGCTTCAACAATTGCGCAGTCGTCGCAATACCACCATCGATCATCGTAGTTTGCCCATGGAGGGAAACTTACACAAGATATCACGCTACAACTCTTACAAGGGGATGTAGTCCCATCGCTTGTGACAAAGAGAAGAATCATTGCTGCTATGATGCATACCAAAGACACAAGTAATCCAAACCATTTCGAGAAGATAATGAAGGTCCTGGACTTTGACATTTTGCTCTCATTACCTTCAATATCAACTTCATTGAGAAGCGTCGAACCAATTAGAAAACCAAAAATAAATCCACCCAAATGCATAAAGTTATCAGTGAAAGGGGTAAGTCCAATCAAAAGATTCAAAAAGATATCCATGACAAGCACGAAGACGACAATTTTATGGTGCCTTTTGCTTTTCCCCTTGTTGATAAAATCACTGAATAGCAGCTGCCTATTCTTAATAATCTCGGCAACACAACCACCAATCAAACCGAAGATACCACCTGACGCTCCAACCGAAATAAATTGTGGAAGAAAGGTTGCACTGATAATTGTGCTACCAATTGAAGGAACAATAAATAGAATCGCAGCTATCAAAATCCCATGATTCTGTTCCACTGCCCTACCAATATAGAATATGGCAAAGCAATTCAAGAGGAAATGGATGATTCCTCCATCTACGAGTGATGAATGAAAAGTTGAGTCGTAAGGTATTAGTGCATTGCAAACAATCAGTTCATGGAAATAGCTAACTTACGTAAAAACATTGGCGTAACGAGTCTCCATACTTCGAATGAATTCACAATCAACCCTGAATGCTTTGCTCCCATCTTAAGCAAAACAGACTGTGAAGGGCCGAAGGAAGGATTTCTGGAGAAACTTTCAAACTCCCATCCATTTAAGCCTATTGATACTATGAGGCTAATTGTACATATGATAAGTATACTATATGCAAACATAGGAATATTTGAAAGGTTTGCTTTCGAATTGACACAGTCTGACCATCGTTGATAGCTAATATTTGTGAAAAGAGATAATATGAGCAAAGTGACCAAGAAGAAGTTGCAACCCTTTACTTCAAACACTTACGGTAGGGTCTTCGATCTACGATATGCTGCCTCGTCTGCCCAGTCGACATCCTGACGAACTGCTGAAAGAAAGTCATACACCCCAAGAATACCAAACTTTCTTGTTTCTCCAAAGTATTTTCTTCTCTTCTTTTGCGCGAATTCAAAGTCTCTCAGTCGTCGAGCCAAGGTAGGAGCAAGATTCTCTTTATCGGCCCAATGCTTTGATAGGATCGCGGCGCGCGCACGTAAAGTTTCAACAACATCATTCTGAATGATCATTACTGATCTTGTCCTTGGAGATATCAAATCTGTTTGTATCTCAACTGTTGTTGATTCTTCATCGGGGAAAACATCAATAACTTGGTTAAGATGTGGGTCTCCTTCCTCGTCAAGAGTACTGACAATCTGTTCAACATTTCCATCTAATTCCATTTTATTTGTTAGCCGATTTAGGTCCAGAAGATAAAATTAACATATACATCCTATGAGTACTTACACAACTCTCGAAATTGGAAACCATCATCTTTCTTCCCATATTTTGGGCTGATTGATAACGCGGCGGACAAGTCAGTATCAATGGAGTCCTCATCATTGCAACCGTTATAAAGGGTCAGATAATCACCTCTTGCAATTGAACTGGGTAATCATGACATTCATGTTTTGTTAGATGGAACAAACTTTCGTGTGAAGAGAAACAACAGTTACTACTTTTACTTACAAACAAATACCCATTTTTCTAGCGTATTTTTCATTCTCTTGTTCTTCTCTTGTAGATGGCGCTATCATGAGGTTGTCGCGTATCTTCTCCTGTCCATTCTTTAGTCTAGAAACAGATTTCTTGACGATGATATTCTTTTTTGCAAGAGAATCATTGATAGGTGAAATCCCAATAGGAGAAACTGACTGTGTTGCTGTGGATGCATTACTTTTATCTTCATCCAGATCGTGCTCAGTTACACACGCAAGTTTCTTGTGCATTTTTCCTCTACGTGCTGCTCAAGAAGCTATGTAAAAATTCAATGGGACGAGAAGCAATATCAACAACAGTGAGAAAGAGAAACTGTTGCTTTTCATTCAGATCATATATTATGCATATGTGCACGTTGAAATCATTACATGATGATGAACCGGGCCTAGTCAAAGGAAGTCACACGACTCAATTCAAATTCTGTTTCAATTGGTTGGAGTATATCTTTCATAGGCGTAGACTACGCAGGCATAGACCATGGAACATACACTTTGTAGGCATTTGCTACACAGGCAATCGCAAAAAATGAAGGCATTCGCAGGCGTTAATAACCGTTTGATATCTTCGCGCGCTTTTTTGGCGGAGTTCGCATGCCATCAAATACATCGCATCATCGACACAATTGGCACCCCAATCACATCACAATCGAGAAAGAAGAAATAATATTTGAAAGCATTCTCTCTGCCCTCATTATTTTTGAGAATCGCATCATGATCACAGTGAAAACAGAATCTATAAAGATCGAGGTCCTAGGAGCTGTACCCCCTGGAACCGACAACATTCTATCAGAGCCAGCTCTGAGCTTTGTTGGTTTCTTGTGTGCCAAGTTTGAAGGGCGTAGACAACAACTATTACAACAGAGAAAGTTGACTTCTATCGAGTATGACTCACTTCAAGTACCTGCATTTCAGAAGCGACCTGAAGTTCTTGCTGATGATTGGCTCTGTGCATCTGTTCCTCCCGATGTAGAAGATAGGAGAGTTGAGATCACGGGACCAGTTGGGTAAGTGGAACATATTGTTTGAAATGTACATAGAACACTTCGTGCTCTAATCAAGTCATATACTCACATCGCCATTAATTAGGAGGAAAATGGTTATCAATGGCTTGAATAGTGGGGCTAATGTCTACATGGCCGATTTTGAGGATAGCACGTCTCCAACATTCAAGAACGTGATTGAAGGTCAACAAAATCTAAAGGATGCGGTTGATGGAACAATATCATATGTGAACCCAAGAGATGGTAAACTCTACGAACTTTGTGATAATCCCTCTACTCTCTTTGTTCGTCCAAGAGGATGGCATTTGGACGAAGCTCACATATTGGTAAATGGAATCCCTGCTAGTGGATCTATTGTTGACTTCGCTCTTTTTTTCTATCATAATGTGAATGCATTGCTTGCAAAGGGCACAAGGCCATATTTTTACCTTCCCAAACTTGAAACCAGTCTTGAAGCTAGACTATGGAATGATGTATTTATAGTGGCTCAAAGCTACATGGGTGTTCAGAGAGGTGAGAATCTCAACACGATGGTTGTGATTGACCCCTTTCGTACTATTCTTTGGTACCATGACAGGTATTGTCATTTTGTACTTTTTCATGCGCCAACATTTATTTCATACAGGAACAATCCGTGCAACAATTCTCCTTGAGACTATTACAGCTGCATATGAGATGGAAGAGATTCTATACGAAATAAGAGATCATTCTCTTGGATTGAATTGTGGCCGTTGGGATTATCTCTTTAGCTACATAAAGAAATTTAAGTTGCACCCAACTAAAGTGACTCCAGACAGGAAGCATCTCACAATGGAAACTCCTTTGATGCAAGCGTATGTGAAAAGACTTATTTATATTTGCCATAAACGTGGTACTTTTGCGATGGTAAGTTCATCTTTTCTTGTTTCTGAAATCCAATTCATAGATATTTACGACAGTATATAGTAATCATTCATTGTACTTGCGTGTGCTTAGGGAGGAATGTCAGCAGCGATCCCAATTAAAAATGATCCATCCGCAAACACAAAGGCAATGGATAAGATCAAAGATGATAAAATGCGCGAATGTATTGCTGGACATGACGGCAGTTGGGTTGCGCATCCTGCATTAGTTTCTTTAGCAAAGAGTGTATTTAATGAACATATGAAAACTCCCAATCAAATTTACAAGCCTGGGCTTGCAGGTCAGAATGTTAGTGAAAAAGATCTGCTTCAGCTTCCGACAGTCCAGTATGGTTCAGCTATCACATCCGAAGGACTACAGAAAGGAGTACAGATTGTCCTAGCCTATACAGAGGCATGGTTAAGAGGTATTGGTTGCATTCCACTTAATCATCACATGGAGGATGCAGCAACTGCCGAAATTAGCAGAGCTCAAATCTGGCAATGGAGACACCACGGAATCAAGACTGAAGATGATGGTATTATAATCACAGCTGAAAGAATTAGAAATATTGTTATGGAAGAAGTCGACAAGAACAAAAACAAAGGAAGATGGCAACTTGCTGGGAAACTAGTGACGGAAATGCTCACAAAGTCTACTCACTTTGATGATTTCTTGACTTCTGTATGCTATCCGCACATCGTTCAGATTGAAAATGTGTCAGTTTCATCCAAACTTTAGAGCATGAATACAGGTATATATGCGTAAAACCTTTTCAAAAAGTCCCAAGTATTAAATAGTAATTATTAGAGTTATCTACCAAAGATTGCCTTAAAATCATCGAGAGAAGGTTTATCGCTTTCTGAATGACCATTATCCAAGATGCTATTGGCCATACCTTCCTTCCTCAGCTGAAGTTTCACAATCTTCTCCTCTACCGAGTCAGTCACAACAAACTTCCTCACTCTCACTAGTTCTGCAGTCTGTCCAATTCGATGTATCCTGTTGATACATTGCTTTTCTAATGCATCATTCCACCAAGGATCAACTATGAATACCGACGAGGCAGCTGTTAGATTTAGACCAACACCACATGCTTTCATACTAGCAAGTAATACGATCCCCTTGTCATCAGACTTCGCCGAATCTATTTTTGACTCATTGAATTTGTTCACGGTTCGCCGCCTTTCATTCAAACCCATCCCTCCATCAAGACGTAAGAAGGTAATATCTCTTCTTATGAATTCTTTCTGCAGGAGATCAAACATACCTAGATATTGAGAAAAGACTAAAACTTTGCTGCGTGGATTCTCCCGCCACACAGCTTCTAGCTCGTTGAATATTGCATCCATCTTCGAGCTGGAATTTCCTGCTAATGCTGATTCTAGAATCTCTTTGGCATCATATTCATGTTCCGATTCTTTTAGATTTTGTGCATCTTCTTCATCTCTTTCTTCTTGTTTACAATTTGTGGAAGATGCCGACTGAGTAAATATCACATTACTCGAATCGATTTCCTGCTGACATACTGGACAGATAGTTGTCGAATCAGAATCACCTTTCTTTTGATTTAAGCAATTTATCAGACACGGTCTGCAAAACATATGTGTACACGGAGTGACGGCTAAGTCATTGATAGGAAGATCGTTTAGACAAATAGCACATTCCTCTTTTAAGTCTTCGTTCTTTTCAAAACACTGAGTTAAAGACTCAACCTGAGTTAGAGAATAAGATGCTAACTCTGTCGATCCATGCTGTTTTCGAACAGACTCTAGAAGGTCCTTGATAAAGGTGTCATTTTCTTCTCCGAAATTATCCTCATCACCTACTTTGGCAGGGGATTGTGAGTTGCTTTTGAAAATGTTATTTTGTCTCATATCGTTTTGATCAAATCTTGACTTCACTGTTAAGGCTAAGTGATCGCAGCTTTGGCGAAGTCTTTGTAACAGAGCAAAAATTGCAAACCAGCTCTTCGAAGCAGTGCCGCTCTTGATGAACCCCTCGAAAACGCTTTGCGATTTGGACAGTAAGACACTGTAGAAAAATCTTTCCTTATCAGTCAGTTCAACCGAAACCACTTTCATCTCAATTGGAGGCAAAGATAATATCGGTGTCCCATCCGATGTTAAGGTATCTTTAGTTCTGCGTAGCAAAATTGGTTTAAGCAAACGTCGAACCCTTTCCAGCACAATTGAAGATTCACTGTCTGTTTCTTCCTTGTCATTTGTTTTAGATGGGGTTTTAACAGCTTTTTTCCAAAACGAATGGAAACACCAAGGTTGGTGGTGCAAAAATCTCAATAATCCATATACATCTTGAAGAGAGTTGGATATGGGAGTTCCAGTGACAGCCCAGCGCCTTTCAGCTTGTACAAGGCAACAGGCTTTCGAAGCACCAGTGTTGGGATTTTTAATAATGTGAGCTTCATCTAAAATAACACGCCGGAAGTTCATGGATAATAAAGTTGCAGTGCTACGACTGTTTTCTTTTGATTTTGAGTTCAATTCACTTTGTAGCATTCCATACGTAGTTATAACAACGTCTACACTTGATAAATCGGAAGTTCCCAGTTTTTTTGCTTGATCACCATAATAAGTAAGGCATGATAGAGAAGACTTTGAATGTATTTCTTCTTCCCATTGGGCGACTAATGATAATGGAGCAACAACAAGTGTTGTCTTATATTTGGGTTTCTTCTGAATGATAGAGGTATCATCATCGTCATCAATTTCTATAACTGTTGACTCTTTCTCGTCACCTTCATTTTGGTTTTCTCTATCTTTTGCGAGAAGGGAAAGCAGCATTACTGTCTTTCCTAGATATGAAAAAACTTTTCAGCTATGTTCAAGAAAAGGCAAACATTGTATCATTTTTTCAGAATTCTTACCGAGACCCATCGAATCACACAACAATCCTCCACTGCACTCTTTAGGCGGAGGTGGAGTTTCGATAGAAGCAGTTTGGAGAAGCTCATTGACATAGAAGGAATATACTTTCTTTTCTTGGACATTGCTCTCTCTATCCCAAAGAAATCTTCTTGACCAAAGAGGGTGTACCATTGAATCTTTTTTCCCATTCAGAGTAAACGCTTTCTCAGCTACTTCCTTTGACACTATAACAGGGCCAACATTACAGGCCACGCTAGTAATTTTTCCAGTTTCATCTACAGAATTCATACAACCACTGCGTTCATTCCCAGATTTAGACCGAAGTGATGCAGATAATTCGGCAAGAAACTCAAGTTGCTGTTGAAATTCTTGATTGTTATTTTCATTTGCGTGCTCTTCTCTATTCATCATCCATTTCAAAGCTTTCCTCTGATAACACCTTAGAGTAATTCCTTTTTTCTTCAGCATAATTGGGTCTATATCTTCAGAGGGATCATTTTCGACTTTGCTTTCATCAGAAGAATACAAACTATTTGCCCAAGATGGTCCATTTTCATCCACTTCTTCTTCTCCTTCTTTTCCATCGATAATCTCATCGTCAGCTCTTGTTCCTTCATCAATGTCTGAGTTTGAATTGTCCTCTGCACTGTTGAAATCAGGTACAGATGAATATTGCGAGAATTGGAGCAGGTCAAATGCTGCACTTTTCACAGTCTGCGGCCCTTTCATCCCTCCTTTTGCCCAAAACTCTTTACCAGTATTGCTAGGGTTTGACTGTTCGGAATCCTGATCAAATAGAGAAAAGAATCTGACAGCATCCAAAATATAAATATGTAATTCCAAGGGGACTTCCGCACCAATGCTTGTATTCAAATCTTCCATTAATGCTTTTGCTTCAATATCAATGAACGGTTCACTTGAACTTAAAAGAGGAGAAAGAATGCGCGACAATTTTGTATCTAATGTTCCTTCTATGCGACCCCCTTTGAATCTCACTATATGCGCTCCTTTATGGTTCTTTCCATTGGCAGATGACGATATATTTGATGCATGGATGGAGATATTTTCATTATAGGATATACTTCCATTACGTGTCGTTGACATTGCAGATACCCATCTTTGACATAGTAGCAAACGTGAATTAATTCCTTTTGATGCTTTGCAACCCATTTTCTGTCCTATTCTCGATGCAGATTTTAAGCTATTTGCTGCAGGTTTCCTTTGTGATGTACTTGACCTTTGAATGTTTGCCCTACTGGCATCCTTTTGTAATGGCTTTCGAACCCCTGCACTTTTGCCATTAGACTTTTGCAATGTGATACGGTTTGCGCCATTCCCTTTAGCACTTTCATTTTTAGTATTGCTACTACTTGAGGGACTTTGCTTCTTTGCAGTAGATTTAATCTGCTCCGCAGCTTGAAAAAAATTGCTTTTCCCACTGCTACTGGGACTCTTTTTATATTGTCCAGTGATCAACCTCTCAGCAGCTATCTGTACATTAAATGCAGATTCCCTTAAACAATTTGATAAATCTGACTCACTAAAGTCGCCACATCCCGCTGTAAACTCACGTAATGATTGGAGTTGTGATAAAAAATTTGAATGCTTGCTATTTGCTGTGTTGTTTCCCTTTTTTGTTTTCTTGGATCCTCCCGATGAGGAGGGACTTTTCCTTTTTACAGATTTGACCATTTCAACGCAATTATTAACCTGCAATAGTTCTTCTTTTTACAGGTTGGAAGAGAACAGATGGAGGAGGAGACAAAGTAAATTATGATATCTAGATAAGTGATGATTATGAAGAAATGTTAGTGTAAAATGATATGTGCCAGGTGTTTTACAACATGAGATACCACATCAATGCGAATGAGAAATTTTCTAAAAAGCAAAAGGGCGCCAAATTGGATGATCTATTCGTGTTTCCAAATTTTTGAATTGACCAAAATAGCAGGAAAAAAAAGAATGAGAGGAGAAAGCATGAAGAAGAACGGCTTTTGTTCAGTCGTGAAATCACTTCGTGAAGAATCCCTCTTGATCATGGAAGAACAAAGATGAAGCAATTAGCTCTTATCTACTAATATCAGATCATGTAGATGCAATCAGATCATGTAGATGCATCAAAATGCATCATGTATCTCTCATCTTCACTCACGAAATAAGATATCATAATACACAAAAGCAGTTCTTCCAAAAACTTTGCGACTTTTGTAAACTCCAAGTAAACTGAAAGATTTTAAAGTTTGTGATCATGACTATCGAGAATGGATGTGCGATTTGCTACGAGGATTTTAATGATACAAATCCTAGAGCAAAAGTTCCATGTTGCGAAGTTGAAGGAACTTCTGTACAGCTCTGTATGGCTTGTGTAAAGGTAATATGTGATATCGCAGGTAATTCTGAGAATATAGGAAAATGCCCAAGGTGTTCATCATACATTAAAGTTTTGGAAGGAAAAGTGTGGAAGAGCGATCCACCAAAAGAAAATTTATTCATTAGATGCAGAATATGCAATCAGAGAAGAGCACCGTCCAATGACAATCCTCGATTTTGCGATGCATGCTTTGTAGGCTTGCAAAATCCACTGCGATATGAATGTAAGAGATGTCATCGTTTGCAAGTCATTCATCATCCCATGTACAGATATCAAGCATCTCCATCTGCTTTTGGGACGGCTACTTGGGCTTGCCATCAACGTTGTGGGGATTATACACATTGGAGAATATCTGATCAAGATGTGAATAAAGTTCCTTTCAATGATGTGCCAGATTCATGGCAAGAACATAATTTCGGAATTATAAGACAAATTCGAAGGAATGGAGCTTAGATGGGTTGAAAAATTCGCGAAACTCTATCCCTTTCATCGTGATAATTTACAATTAGGATTTACATAAAAAAATTATAAAATAGAATCAATAAATGTAACACAGAATTCCATACTTTATTACTCACTCTACGTCTAGCTAGTCTAGATCTTTGGTAAATTTATTAAAATAAATTAAGAGGGGAATAATTTCTACCAAAAACTATTTTTGACACACTCCCAGTGCTCAGCGCTCTTCTCTGCCGCAGTAATCTCTTCACTTTGTTGATTGCTTATTTCTATCATTTCTATTCAGTGGTCATTGAGCTCTCAAATAAGTTGTTTTGTCCCCTGATAGGATACACAATCTATTTCTTCTTTTGCAGTACGATCGAATTGAAGCTGTAGTTTGCTGACAAAACATCCATGCAGACCGAATCGTCAACGCAGCTGCCAGCATCGAAGGCACCTGCTACGAATCCGCAACCTACTTCAACTGAAAAGATAAATTTGATATCTGCACCATCAATCGTGAATCAGAATGCACCAATGAATCAGCAACAGATTCCATTGAGTACAATGCCTACTTCTCAGCCACAAAATACTCATGTGCAAGGGAACAACCAGATGAAGAAGACTGAACTCACACATATTCAACCACGCCCTTCTTTGCAGCAAGTAAGGTCTCAACAACAACAAGCTGCATTGGGTCAGCAGCAGACTCAACAGCAAAACCAACTAGGACAAAACACTCAACAAAATGGTGCAGCGAATAAGGCAATTCATGTTCAGATGGCCACGCCTCAAGTTCAGCAAAAACAGGGTCAAGTCATACAGATTCCAATAAAGCCGCAACAAAATTTACCCGCAAAGACCCAAACTCAAATAAAGGTTCCTGCACAGTCGCAACAAGTGCAGTCAAATGTTGCTTTAAATGCTGGTGTTAAGCGTCCTGCATCTTTAGCATTTCAATCTCAGCAGGCTTCAATAGTCCAAAATGGACAATCCAACACTCGTCGAAAAATGCAAGTTCAACCAAACAATACTACTTCTCAAATAAATAGGCAATCAAATCAGAATGGAGTGGGACATGCAGTTGTGAATCCGAATAATGTAACTGTACAAAATGCTCAAAGTCGGCAAATTGTCAATGGAAATATTATGCAACAAAGAACCTCAGTCACAGCACAAAATGTTGTTACAAAGCCGAATGCCATTGCTACTACACAGGTAAAACTGCCTACACCAGCAAATTCTCAAGCTACCATTACTTCTCAGGTGAAAATACCGTCACCTCAGCCAGTGAATAATGGTCAGATTCAACAAGTAAAAATACAGCAGCAACAAAGTCAAGTACCAAGACAACAGGTAATTCAAGTTCCACAACAACGAGCTCAGGTACAAGTACAAGGACAGACACAGCATATCCAAACCACTGCCAATTCTCATCCATCTCAAGTTCAAGTAAGAGCACCTATACCCGCTAATCAACAAGCACAGACTCAAACAAGGGCACCAATACCTGCACAAAGACAACCTACAAGGATCCAAACTATACAATCTACACATGTTCAGCAAGGTCAAAATATTGCAAAGGCTCATCCATCTCAAGTTCAAGTAAGAGCACCTATAACCGCTAATCAACAAATGCAGACTCAAACAAGGGCACCAATATCTGCACAAGTACGACAGCAAGCCCAACCTATCACAAGGGTCCAAACGATACCAGCTCAACAAGCACAACAAAAAATCCAACAACAGCAGGTGCAAGCACAAGGGCAACCACAACGTCCAGCACCAGGAGCTACTGTACCTAATAACCAACAAGCTCAGAGTCAAGTAAGAGCACCTATACCTGCACAAGTACGGCAACAAGGACAAGTTCAAGCTCAACCAATTGCACGGGTGCAAACTAATCAAGCTCAGGCACAACGTCAACCTCCAGGAGCTACTGTACCTACTAATCAACAAGCTCAGACTCAAGCAAGGGCACCAATACCTGCACAAGTAAGGCAACAAGGACAAGGACAACAAGCTCAACCAATTGCACGGGTGCAAACTACTCAAGCTCAGGCACAACGTCAACCAGCTCCAGGAGCTACTGTACCTACTAATCAACAAGCTCAGACTCAAGCAAGGGCACCAATACCTACACAAGTAAGGCAACAAGGACAAGCTCAACCAATTGCACGGGTACAAACTACACAAGCTCAACCAAACATGCAACAACAACAGGTTCAAGCTCAAGCTCTAGCACAACGCCAGCAACTACAGCAGCGACAAACACAGTCTCAACAGATGCAATTCAGAGCACAGCAGACACCAACAATGCAGAAACAATCGGTTCCTATTCCTGTAACTAGTGCAGTGAAAACATCACCAATTAGCAACCATGCTACTATTAATTCAAGCTTATCCACCGACTCTGAAAACACACTAGCGCCACTCAAACGGGAGAACAAAAATTTAAGCGAGAAGAAAATTAGAAGACTTGAAAAGAATAGATTATCAGCACGCAATTGTCGACGGAAGAAGAAAGAATACACTCAAAGTTTGCAAAATGAGATAATGCTATTGGAAGGGGAGAACCTTAGACTCAGGTTACAATTGCAAATTGGTCAGGAAGCCGAACAGAGTACCATGAAAGAGCAAGTACGACTCACAGAGGGCATCGATGAATGTAAGTACCACCATAGTTTGATTTGCATTCTTGTCATTGCAAGTATCTAATATTGTTTCCATCCAGTGTTGAAATCAGGTGCATCTGATTCGGAAATTTACAAATCTATCGAAGTGTTTAAGGAGAAATTCGCAGATTATGGGAGAGATAGAAGATCTGCAATTGAATTTCATTTGAGAAATGTAGAGAGACTTTTGATGCCAACAACAACAACAAGTGTTGCAATGCGAGCATTACAAGGTGGGATGGGTACAAGTCAAAAGATTCCACCATCTGTACCAATCAATAAAGAATCATCGGATGAAATTGAAGTCAACGATGGAGAGATGAAATCTGCTACGACCACTCAATCAGAAGGGGATATAAAGTGTGAAGCGCCTGTACAGACTCCTCCTATTCGCGAACCTCAACCAAATGAAAGTACCTCCCAAATGCCTGCAGGTGTAATAGACAGCACGGTCTCTGCTAATCAAAATTCAGTAGCACTTGCTTCTGCACCAAAGCTGAAAACTACAGACCCAAAAGAATTATTCACTTATCTTGTAAATTTTCTTAACGTTACCCCTGAACAAGCTGCGGCATTGAAAGATTCGCGCCATGTAGCAAAAGAGTTAGATCAAGCTTTAGAAAAGTCACTCTCTATGCTTGGAGATTTAAAAGAAAGGCTTACCGATATGGGTCAAGACCTTGATGCAGAGTTCTCTGCAATCCGCACCATTTTAACTCCTAGACAAGCAGCGAAATTCCTTGTTTGGGTCGCCAATAATGGGGCTTGTATGCACATGTTGAACGAATTATGGAGCAAGAATTATCCAGAACCAGTTGGGGTTCATGGTGAAGAAGAAGAAGACGTCATAGCAAAAGAAGAAGGAGAAGAAGATGTAATAGCAAAAGAAGAAGGGACAAAGTGAAAAATGAAATCAATCTTGAGTAAAATAGTATCTTTTCTCTTTTTTGAAATTTGACAGATGTCAGTTAGAGATATTTAGTTCATTGACAGGCTTCTCCCGAACGACACATCATGATGCAGAGTATTAGTTAGGTACGAGTACCACCTCCTTACATACAATAGAGACTTCTCTTCACTTCTCTTCATCAAGCCAACGTTCAGTTGATGCGTTTACGATTGAGCTAGCTTTGATATTCTCTTCGTATTTCTATCGCAACAGAAAGGAATATACTATTATTTCATCTGAGCAATAACTCGTAGAGGAAATGAGAGCAATCTTCACTATATTTCAAACACTATTTCTCTTTCTCACTTCAAACAAAGCAATTGAAAATAAGTGGTTACATCAACAAGTGAAATATACACTTCAATCGGATAATATGTCTGCATCTGTTAATCCTCCAAAAATACGACACTTCATATTTGGATATGGATCGCTTGTGTGTTCCAAAAGCCGAAAAATAACAGCTCCTACCCTTACCAAACCTGCACATCCTGTCGTCATCAACCATCTACGAAGAACATGGACCGCTCGAGTCCCTCATAGAGGAGATAAGATCAGAGAAGACCTCGACCAGTTGAAGGGTCAGACAGCAATGGGTATAGAAATAGCCCAGAATCATAACTGTACAGGAGTTCTAATTGAAGTAGATGATGATCAATTGGCTCAATTTGATGAGAGAGAAAAAGGGTATAATCGAGTTGAAATTGATCTTCATCAAATTTTTGATACTGATCATCTGAAACGAAACGAAGAAGATCATGATAATGTAGAACATAGCCATGACGTACTCAAAGTTGCACATGCCAAACGAAAGTCCATGAATGGATCCATCCAGAATGATGCCAACATCGATCAAGAAAGAGATGAGTATGATAAGTACAAAGTATGGGTATATGTTCCAAAAAACGGAGGCACTGGGGCCGATCATGAATATCCAATCATGCAGAGTTATGTTGATATAATTATGCGAGGATGCCTAAGTATTGGAAAAGACTTTGCTATGCAGTTTTTGCAATCGACTCATGGTTGGTGGCATGACAAGACAAATCACCCAGAGAGCGAAGTACCTGAGTACTTGTGGATAGATGATCGCCATGAACCATTTTATATAAGGGCAGATGAGGAGTGGAGCTCTGAAATGAAACACATGTTAGATGAGATGTTGAAGGAGATACATCCTGAGCCATTTGAGAAAAGAAGACATTTGACCACCCTTTCCAGCGAAAGCAGTTCGACAGAACACAGTAAGACCGAAAGCTCGCATTGAAACAGTTTTTACACATTCAATGGACATATGTAGAGTAAATTTTATTGTAAGCTTTCAATTTATGCCTCTTCTTTCATAAATCTTCCCTCGTAGTGTTTGGATAAAAATCAAGTATTGTCATTGGTAAAAATTAATCTATGACGTCATGAATGTCATTGACACCAAAAAAGATGAGAATGTAGGTACGTACTATAATAGTACGTACATCATGATGGAAATATGAGAGATGAGCACCACAGCAACCAGCAACCAGCAACCAGCAACCGTGCAGCAACACAGAGGAGAGATAGCAATTATGATCTCCTTCCTCTTCTATTTACATATTATACATACTCTGCTCTCATCGCTCATTTCTTTTATCTATAAACAACAATATCTTTATCTCAAAGTATTAGCAAATTCGGTCATACAAACAGCGCAATAATGAGTCTACCAGTCCCATCTACATCCGCATCTCCTAATCTTTCACCTCAGCAACTTCAGCAGCTCGACGCACCTCTGATTGCTCTTACACAGAGATGCAATGGAGATCTACGTCTTGTTCTACACTCATTCTTTAGTTTTCTCAACCGTAGAACGGACTTTTACTGTCTCCACAATCAGAAAGATGTAGAAGAAGGTATCAAGGTTTCCATGGGATTCAAAGAAGGAGACGCCGAAAAACTCCTTTTGGCAGCTTTCAAACAGTTTCCATTGAGAAGAATGCCACCAATGAGTCAATTGAATCAAGGAACTGCCGGCAAAGCTGCTTCGATTTCTGCAACTTCTACGAAAAAAGTTGATAATGCAAAAAAAGCACCCGTTGAAAATGAACCAAAACAGAGTGAACCTGAAGTGGACAAGAAGAAAGTAGTCACCGAAGAAAAAGTGCACAATGAAAAAGGAGGTGATGGTGAAGGAACAGACAAGGAAGAAAGCAAAGATGAGCAACTAGATGGGGTGAGATACACAGAGAGGGGCTGTCAAATTCCAGTTGGAAATGGTGGAAGTACAAAAGATTATCAATGGACTCAGACGATACGTGAAGTAACAATTGCGATGCCACTACCTTCGAATCCAAACACAAGAGCAAAAGATTTGAATGTAGAAATAAAGCGCTCCTCTATATGTTTGACACATAAAACTTTGGACAAGACTCTTCTTGAAGGGGAACTTTTGGATAAAATTAGGGTTGACGAGTGTACTTGGTCTATCGAATCTAATGTGATCTTGATAACTTTGGAGAAATCTGACAAACGATGGTGGAACAGGATTCTAAAGGAGGATGAGTCTCAGGTCATTGATTTAGAACTTGTTGATAAAACACATAACATTTCTGACTACGACGATGCAACCCAAACAATGGTCCGAAAGATTTTGTTCGATCAGAGACAAGAAAGATTAGGATTGCCAAGCAGTGACGACATACTAGAAGAAGAAGAAGAAAGCAAAGAGAAGACTGGACTTGAATTGCTTCAAAGCATAAACGGTGAAAAGGTCAATAGAGATAATCTTCCAGACGGAGTCAGTTTCATTGATCACTCCAACTTTCCAAAATAATTACAGCATTTTATTTTAATCCACGTAGAGTGTAGATTCCATCCATATATATTCTAGTTTAATCTGAAAATGGTATGCCAGCAGCTCGCAGTCTCTCCTCATACGACTTTGCCTTCTTCTGATCTTCTGTCACATCAACTTTAACTTCTTCATCACTTTCTTCCTCAATAGCCTCCACACCTGTTACTTCAGGTATGTAATGCATAAGCATATTTTCAACACCATTCTTCAAGGTGACAGAACTAGATGGACAACCTACACAACTTCCTGCAAGTTGAACCTGGACCATTCCACTTTCTTCATCGAAACCAACATATCTGATGTCACCCCCGTCTTCCTGGACCGCTGGACGGATTCTAGATTCCAATAGTTCCTTAATCATGGCCACAATTTCATCATCATCCTCTAGAATAGTAGTGTCTGTAATTTCTGGTGTCGAAGAAAGCGCTGGCTTCCCACTTGAATAATGATCCATGATTGCACTGAAAATAAAAGTTCGAATGTGCGACCAATGGTGCTCAGCGTACTTTGTTACAGTTATAAAGTCAGGTCCTAAATAGACCGCTTTCACTCCTTCTACTTCAAACAATTTCTTTGCAAGCGGAGAGCGGGCAGTCTCTTGCTTGTCAGGTTTTGTCACATAAAAACCACTTGCTTCTGCAGCATCTCCGTTCACGTCAGTAGTGAGCACTGGCTTTCCAGGAAGAAACTTTAGTGATTCTGGATTTGGTGTTTCTACTGTCTGTATGAACATGGTTCTCTTTTGTAGAGTAGTGGTACTATTGGTCCCAACATTGTTTGAAAAGAAGGATGATTTAGGAGAAGAAGCAACTTGCGAAGATGAAAGAAGTGAAATAGATCTTGAGTTGAATTTCAAGCCCTTTCCGATAGAGCGGTTTGCAAGAAGTCTACTTGATCTCAACAATAGTGATCTCATTGTCTGGATACTGCTTATCTATATGACTAATGATAATTGTGTAGTCTTCATCAATTGATGGTTGTGTGAAGAAAAAAGAAGATCGAAAAAGGAGATGACGATGTTCTGTACGTACTAGAAAGTACCACACTTCACCTTACCCCCACATTCCCCCATTCTAAAGAGAACATGAGAAAGGGATGGTAGGGTACTTAAGGTATGGTACAGAAACAAATAATCATAATCACTGACTGATTTATACATTTATTAGATTCAAAACTTGTTTCATGTCTATGCAGATTCGTTTAGTGAAATTCTCCAGTAAAACATTACTCCATAATCCCTTGATCCTCCGATTCGTACAATTTCTACAGCAAATAATATTTCCTTGTCGTTGAGTAACTTGATTGCCTCAAGCCTACGACTATTTGGATTTACACATCTCACTTTTCTACTTAGCCTGAACATTGTATATTATATTGCAGCAGTCAACCCAGTACCCCAAAATCTCATGTTCTCACGTTTCAAGTAATATAAGAAGATTTTTTCTCTGAAACAAAAAGCAAGATGACAACAAAATTATTCCTCCATTTTGACCCCAGAATCCCCTGTTGATTCCCTAATGTATAGCACGTTATTGCATCTAATCAGTATTTCTCCAAGAGCACCTGCGAACTCTCCATTGATGAACTCTTCGGTATTCACTAGTTGAAGATTCATGTATGCATCGGAGGAAGCAAGCTTTCCCTTGTACTCTTGTCCCCACTTCAGCTTCACTTGTACTTCCTTTCCTGTTAAAGCCTCAAGGAATGGCTTTGGATTCACAATTAAATGACTCTATTGAATAGGGAATGGAAAGATGTCTGTTTTAGATACAAAAGATTGAAAACAAGATACATGTTTGCACATCTTTTGCCGGATCATGGAAGATGATTCCAACAATCCCCAAGTGGAAGTACTCACCATCTGAAAATTGCAACTGTTAGGAATTAACTTGATGTACTATTGATGTATGGAAACCTAAATGCGATAAGCAGCACAAATATAACAGTAGTCTAGATGGAAGTCTACTTTATGTAAAAAATTGCCCCTAAAGCATAGCCATGTACAGAATCATTTTTAACCTATAGCCACATTAACATACCTAAAATCCTGCCTCTGCCTCCTTACTACGTAGGTACTGTAGGTACTGTAGTACCGTAGTGTAATGGCAATGTTGGTAATGCTATTGAAAAGCTTTGAATACCTAAACCTCTTTGAAAGTACAAGTAAACCCGCCCTATTGCACATCATTGCTGCCACATACAAAGAAAAGGCACTGATTCTATCTTGTTTTCCAGGTTATTAGGAAATACATTAGATCTTGGGGTAGAAACCCGTCTTGTCTGTCATTAGTAGCTTTAGATCGAAGCATCTTCTTAAAGTTGACAGTATCACAAGACAGCAGTAACTAGGCTCAAGGATTCAAATTCAATTATAGACTTGAAGAATGGACTCGTATCCAGAAGAATGGATCGATGGTGTCAAACCGTTAATATTTGCAGTTGATTCTGTATTCAGTAGTGACTCTTCGCCCGCGGCTTCCATCAACCAAAAGTCGAAAGCTTTTGAAGCATTTTACAAATACATTTCTTCCAAAACTCCACAGCACCCAAAGACTGAAAAAGCGCCAGTACCATCGGATCCACTGTCGGATATGCTATCAAGTGATCCATCAATTGCTGTTGCAGCAGCTATCAAAACTTTGCCCTCCTTCACTATGCGATCTTCGAAGCCGAAACATACAAACCCTGACTTTTTTGCACATGCCAGGGTTGTACCGGTATCACATAGACATGCATTTCCACCATCAAAAGATCCACATGGGAATCAAAATGCTGTTGCAAAATTGAATTCATCGCTTTATTCTGCGAGAAATTTACAGACACCGCCAAATACAGGTGCACCTAATCCTATTTCACCATTCAATGCGATCTTGGCAAAGAATCCTGTTCAAGGCATTTTACCAGAAGGATGGATTGAAAAACATACTCATGCCTTGCCTTCTACACTTTTATTAGTGACAACCTTATCACTTACAACTTCAGCTTATGAGCAGGCACAATTGGAGCAATATCTTGCAACCACTATTGAACACATTACAGCATCTTGTGCGAAAAAGCGTGAATGTCCCATACACATTGTTTGTTTGGTAGAGAGATCTTCATCGGGGAGTATTCCAACGATGAAAGAAATGACTATTGAACAAGAACGTATTGGTAGTATTCGCGCAGTGTGTAGACTTAGCACAGGAGCAGTATCTGTTCTTCACTATTACCATGACAATGATTCCAAAAATACCATTTTTGTACAGGACCATTTTCAAAAGTTGCAACAGGCAGTTGAGAGTGAAAGCATGTTGTATTATTTGACACAAGTTCGAAGATGCAAACGCAAACATTCGAATTTATACCACGAAAAATTTGTAGATTTACTTCCATATGCAGCTAGGTATTGTATCAAAATTGCGATATTTTATGAGTTTCAAGGATGTGTCGATACTGAAAGAGGTCAAAAGAGTATTCGATATTGGAAAGAAGCCTATCGAAACGTCACAGATTATTATAAATATCTTCAGAATAAATGTGCTACAGGGACAAAGGCAAAGTTTAAAGTTGAGACTGAAAGTTACATAAGCAAAGTCACCATATCAGATGATGATGCCTTGACAGCAATGACGGATCCAAGGCCATCCAACGAAGTTGAAATCTCATCTTCAATCCCACCACCACCACCACCACCTGATACAATCCCAGCATCAGTCAGTGATGATGGCGTTGAAGTTGCATTGACTTACTCACCTAATAGTGGCAATCATAAGCTGTCAATTGAAAACAATGAAAATCAAGAGGAAGAATTTATACCCAATACTTACAATCATGATGAAAGCAATGTAGTCGAAGATGGACTTCAAACTACCATGTCACCTTCTCCTAGTATTGATGTTCTCCTACATTCACCAGACATGATTCAACAATGTCGAGCAGTAGCTGACTTTCTCAACATCAAGTTGCTTCTCAACAATTATGCAACCGAAATAAAGATACTGGCTGAAAATGGAAACGACACAAGCGAAAAAAATAAGGAAAAAGGAAATTCTTTCAACACTCTGGCTGATCAAATTAATTTGCATTCGCAACTATTTCTTTCTCGTCCCAACAGTCTTCAAAGGAACAAAGCTAAAAATATTATTGATGTAGAGTGGCATTTCTTGTCTTTCGTTGCGAGACAAAGATTAACTTTGGCCGAATTCCTGTCAAAGTATCCTATTACATCAAATCTCAACATTACACTGGATTCCGAAGTTGCAAGCATATGTAACCCATTTTTCCAATACATATCGTGCGGCGAAGCATATTTATTGTTGAACTCTTATACTTCAAGACTAGACAAGGAACAGGTTCTTAACGAAACAATGAATAGTGATATCTCTGACGCAATGCAGCGATATGTTGGTAGTTATTGCAAACAAGATGTTGAAATTTTGTGGGAAGAACAATTGAAAGAGGATAAACTTGGTAAGTCAAAAATATGTTGACTTTATAGACTAATTTTCTGAACCAAAGTGCTGACATCGACCACTAGGCAAAGCTTTCCAATATCTAAATCGATCAGTTGATCTTGTTTCTGAAGAAAAATGTGCACCATCTACGCATGCTTTCTTAGGAAGGGTGTACTACTTGATGGGAGGAATTTTAATGAAACAGAAAAAGTACGACTCTGCTTTGGAGTACCTTACGAAGGTATCTTCTATGGTAAATAGATTTTCTTCACTTAAGCTTGCTGTTCAGAGAAGTATTTCCAAATGCCAAAGTATGATTAATGCCAATATTGGGTCCAAAGATGCATTGTCTCAAATTTTCGACTGTGATACCAACACGTATCTCACAAAAACAGAGTTGAAGACCTTGTTTCATGCAACAAATAGAGATGGAGATTTAAGTGATACCGACAGAACAATTGAACAGATGAAAAGACCTTTGGAATATTGTCTTTCCTTTCCGTTTGGAATAAGTGCGACTGAAGGAGACTCTGTAGTTGCAAATTTACACTTATACTCAAACATGCCTTTCCGCATCGATATTGTTGACATAGACTTAGACTTGAACGTGGGCAAAGTGAAATGTAACGAGAAAAACATTTCACTTCACTGTAACCAAAAAAGGGTATTAGAGTGCGAAGTGGTAATACCACATGGTTCTTTAGATGCTGCTGATGCCAAGATTCTCGAGAGGCAGCATGTGAAGAAAACAAGACCAACAACTTTTGGACTAACAAAAATAGGCGGTGCAGTATTTAGCTCCCATTCCGGCCCAAAACCTTCAGGAGGACTTGTCGTCTGTTGCTTACGCGCGACTTTAAAAATCACAGCAACTACATATAGTGAAGATCCAATCACAATCACTCTTCCTAATGTATATCGTGGTAGTTTTCCGTCCGATACAGGAAATAACAGTGGAGAGACAAAACGTGTCTCACTTGACGAAGATAACTTCATCTACTCAGCATGGAGTAGGCCTAATTGTTTCTCTATGGGCAGAGGTCCAAGATGCCTTCGAATATTAAGAGCTCAAGCACTTATGCGTGTGATTGACTTGACCAGTGAAGAAGTGAACAACAAAGCAATGGAGGGAACTATCAATAGGTATTTGCTAAAGCTTGAATCGGATCAGTTCGAAAAATGTTTAAATGTCAGAATGAGAGTTAGCTGTGCAAGTTGGTTAGATACAGATATAGATGATGACAATTCTGACGATCAGGAGTCACAAAAAGAGAAATCAATACCTTCAAGGTTACCTCTCATTGTCACTAACTTACCTACATCCAGAAAGAGTGTCCACATTAAGGAATTACCTGGATGGAGAGAAATGGGACGTGATGGGGAAGAGAGAATTGATGAATGGATCGAGCTCAAGGACTGCATACAACGCGGAAGCTGCATCCTTGCAAACGTTGATTTATACCGCCCTTTGAGTTCTACTCAACAAGCTTCAGATTTCAATTGCAAAACAAGATTTACAGTTGACATTGCTTATGACCAAATTAGACTAGACCAACTTGAAGAGAAGCATGAACCTACCCAAGTTATTTCAACATATCAAAATACTGTGACCTGGTGTTGTCCTTTCAGTGCAAAATTTGGAATTTTACCGACAAAAGGCTCATCCTTACCTTCTGGGTCGAGACACCCGGCAAATTTTGTTGGAAACGATGAATTGTCTGCAGAACGAAAATCTGTTTTGAGTGGAAACTTTGTACAAGTATCTTGCACAGTCTCTTCCCACGATGCATCAAATAATCTCTCTGTACAGATCAAAGATGTAAAGTTTGAGGTATGTAAACTTATTGCCATGTATTTCACCGATTTAATCGCAAATGTGACACTAAATAAATGGATTCTTAGGCACCTTCGGGCAGTAATGTATGTGACGTTACTCTTATCGGAAGTAATAATTTGACTTCAGAGGATAGGAAAATATTGTTCGAACCAAAATCAAAATCGTTTTTTGAACAATTAAGAAACGGTTCTAAATTGAAAATTGGATATACTGTCCGTCCCTCTATGAATGTTGATCATATTTCTAAATCTGAAAGTCCACAAGCAGTTTCAACTCCTCTCGGAGCGATTAGCATTAATTGGAGCCCACTTGAGCTTTTGCACTCTCTAGATATAGATTCTTCTCACATTTCTAGTGAATACAAAGGAGTACATGGTCCACTTCCTTTGCAAAATCTACCACGATTGGTTCTAAATGGTCCGAATATTTATGTGGAAGAAACACCTTTTAAAGCGTCATTCAATATCACTCCTTCAATACCAAGAGTTTCAACACCTTTTGACGTCAAATACAAGGTTGTCAACAAAAGTGACCTTCAACAACGCATTAGAGTCTCAATGGTCGAAAATGAAGACAATTCAAACTCTATGCTTGTTTCAGGAATAATTAATGGAGATATATTACTCGGGCCTCAAGAAGACATCATTCTAGGTTATACACTCCTAGTTACGGAGTCTGGAAAGATAAGTTTGCCAACTTTAGAAGTTGTAAGCTTACGATACAACACATGGATAGTGAAGAGTAGCCAACAAGATACAATTTATGTATTGCCTTAAAGAACACTTTGACCTGAAATTATTAGTTTTTATTCTATATTTTACGAGGACGATATACCGCCTCATCAGCTATTGTATTCTTTGTGAAGGGAAATTTTTCTCGAAGAGCCATGCGTGAATCCATTTGATTGAAATTGAAGTCTTTGTTGCAAAATGAGAGACCAAAATGTGACAAGGTACCATTAACCCCAACCTTTTTTGTTTCCCCTTTGATATAGCTGTGTAGCTTAGAAACTAGACGAGAGATTGAATTCATTATTTCCACGATGATGGTTGATTTTGTAACGTTAGAATATCCAGGCAATGTTTCTGGAGGTGAAGTCTTTTTGGATAACTCCAACAAACCCTTGTTTATAAAATCTGCTTTCTTCAAAAGTTCTTCGAAAATTTCCTGCATATTTGATCTCTCAGTACTAGACTTCATGAATGTATCGATTTTAATCTTCAGATCTAAGTAGTCTAAGATAACCTCGCTCAAACCAGAAGATTTGTTAGTTTCAACACCCAGTTCTGTCAAAAATGTAGAGACACCCTCACAATTATTTCTTGAAAGGTCAAAGCAAATATCAGGAAGAAGTGCCTCCTCATATATCTTTAAACCATCAAGCGGAGAAGAGTGCCTAATTAGAGAATTTGCATCCCTTTTTTTGACTGCAACGAGACAAAGTGCTTTCTCAAACCAAATAGTTGGGATGTTGAGATCAGTTTCGAGAAAATGCCTTTCATTTTTCATTTGATGGTTGTTCTCCTCCACATAGTTTCTGTAGATAATCTCTTGTGCTTTAGTCTTCATTTTATGCAGGACAACAGAGCTGTAATCCCTATTAGATCTCAATCTGCATAAAGAGACATACACAGCCCATTTCCAATAGCCATCTTGTTCTAGTTGAGATGCAAATGAGTCAAGTATTGACGCCTCCTCTTCTTCACTTAGCTCAAGACAAAAACCTAACGGAGATATGATTGAAGACAAATGGAATGTCATCGAATTTTCTACCGAACAAGTCGAGTGGCCATTTGGAGAGACTACTTGAAGTAATGATTCCAGTTTTTCGTCAGATTCGGAGGATTTGTAAGCTTTTAGTATTCGAAAAAGAACTGAGGTAGATCCATTTTCAAGAAGAGGCCTAGGAGCAACATCGCTTGTAAAATCTTCCTCGTATTGAGTAATTGTTGAAACAATTGCTGAAGCATTACAATGCATTTTTTGTGCCTGAAATGTCATCATCAATCTTCTTTGCCACGGCAGTTGTCCCTTTTTCGCAAATAGAGCATTTTCGAGTTCCAAATCGTTCACCAGAATACAGTAAATTCGCAAAAGATTGTCAGGAATGTAAGCAATCGACCCATTATCATTCCATTGCTGCATCTGTTCTTGTAGACTATTTTTATCCACTGCATCTCCATTCGCTAGAAATAGAGCTAACATATGAAACCCTCTTGACCTTGCAATTTCTGCAGCCTTCTTTTCATTTCCACAACTTAGGGCAATGAATATTGCGCCATAGTAGTCTCCTACTGCACATGCCTTCTGGATATCTTTTTCCATACTTGCAGCACAAACCCCTCGCAGCCAGTTCTCAAACGCCATTTCTCTTCGTCTTCGAGAAGTAAAAGGGTCATCGTTTTCAAGTTGACCAAACAGAATTGAAATTAATTCGAAAGCCTGGGAAACTTCTCCGAAAAAATCAGAGTGGTGCATCTTTGCGGCAGCAACAAAGTCCTCTAGAACTATATCGTTGTCAACACGAAGTATGAAAGTTGGACAGTTAGAAGAATCATCTATGCAATGCTTGTGTTTCAAGTGGGTGCTTAACAATTTCTCCAGAATCGATACCGTAGATACTACTGGTTTTGATTTCTCCAAGGTAGTGTTGCTCATTCGTCCAGAAATTGCAGAATGTGAAGGGCGCAAAAAAGATCCATCAGGTGCCCAGCATACACCAAAGGAGCGACCCATTCGCATACCAAAATCATTTGCAGCTGATGTTGGGCGAGTGACATTGCATCTTTGTGCGATCTTGGCAGAGATACTGAACTTTGATTTTGAAATAGTGACTGGTGGAAAGGTTTCGTTTTCACGTAGATCAAAGCTTTCATCATTATGACCTTCATCCATGTACATGCTTTTGGACTCTTCTCTTACATCATATTCTAATTGCATTTGTTCGTCAATCTCAATGAGTTTTTGATACGCAGCATCTTTCGGTTCATCAATCTTACTTGCAAGTACTAAATTAGTTTCAACATCCATCCCATCATCTTCGTCTTCGTCTGGGGCTTGAAATCTAGTTAAACCTCCAGCTGCAACCCCAAGTTGATGCCCCCAAGAAATATCCTGGGTTCGTCCTCCACGAACCCCTGACTCAAAATCCTCTGAGTACTCCGCGACCTCAGTAGCTGGAGGAATAGTCTCAATAACCTCTACTTCATCATCATCATCAGAATCATCGTCTAGCGCATAACGACTGAAATGCTCCACATGCAACTTCCAAATCCCAAACTCTACATCATAAAGAACCAAAGATGCTCCCATAGCACTGGTATTCTTCTCGATCTTCTTTTCAAACTTTATTTTTTCCGCTTCTGTTGCATTAGAACCACTCTTTGGATATACTTCATGGAGTGTAATGATGGCTGGGCGATTCAGTTTTGTTCCGACTGGAGGCTTGTTACCACTTTCTTCTTCTTGATGATAAACTTCTACTGCTTTCTTCTCGATAGAAACAACGCTGTCGAGATCAATACCACGGACGTCGACCGCACCGTCCCATGCTACACTACCATATCCAATTCTTTCGATAACAAAGTTCGGAACTGCTGCTAAATCTGCTGCACTCATTTGAGATAATTCCTCAGCAGAAGGTTTCATAACATATCCTTCCTTTGTAAGTTTAGGGATCAAATCACTGACATCTTCAACAGAACTAATTTTCTTAGCTGAATCATTTTCGTTAGTGACGGGGGCAGGAGAACCGATAACAGACTTGTAAAAGTCATAAGATTGATCGTTCGGTGTCTTTTGAGCAGAAAGAGGAGGTGATGAAGGCTTCGAAGCAGGAGTTGCTCTCGACGAAACTGCTGGAGATACAAATCCTGGCTTTGGACTTTCAAAAGGCAACTCGCGATTAGATTTGCTGGCTGGAGTATCATCTCTATTATTATTTTTGGAAATATTTCTTCCTTTTATCAAATCATTTGGTGTATCGTTTGATGCACTATTCGTTCCCCCATTGATTTGCTTTTCAGATACTTCTTCGTCAGATAGAATTAGCCTAGTTTTTGGTTTTGGTGTTAGAGCATCTGGTTTAATCACCAACTGCTTTGTTGCTGATCCCAAGAATGAAGTTGGTGACAGCATGCCTCTAGCTGAGCGTGATGCACTACCAATTGTTGTCTTTGCTGGAGTGAATCCTCTTGGACGGATCTTTGCCGCAGAACGGGGAGCAGCTTGATATGCACTTAACATGGTAGATGTTGACCCATTTATCTGATTCACTCCATTGGAAGTCCCCCCTGCAAGTCCTCTATATCTAATAGCTTGTGCATCCCTTTGAAATACCGAAGTTGGAATAATAGATCCTTTACCATTGACACCGTTCATTTTGTTTGGAGACTTTGTGTTACCTCCTCTCCATGCTTCTAACACAGCAAGTTCCTTGTTTTGGTTTTCAATGGCAGCCATTTGTTGTGCAAGTATAGTTTCTGCCGCTGGAGGAACAAGAATAGTGGTACCTGCTGGTTGTTGAGTAGCCGGAGCGATCGTTGTTGCAGGAGCAGGTGTTGATCCGAATAATCCCCCCGTGGCTGGTGCAGGAGCTGATCCAAAAAATCCTCCTCCAGCAGCTGGTGCAGGAGTTGATCCAAACAATCCTCCTCCAGCAGCTGGTGCAGGAGTTGATCCAAAGAATCCTCCAGTAGCAGGGGCAGGAGTTGACCCAAAAAATCCTCCTCCAGCAGCTGGTGCAGGAGTTGATCCAAACAATCCTCCTCCAGCAGCTGGTGCAGGTGTCGATCCAAACAATCCCCCAGTAGCTGGTGCAGGAGCAGGTGTTGACCCAAATAACCCTCCACCTGCAGCAGGGGCAGGAGTTGATCCAAACAATCCTCCCGTGGCTGGTGCAGGAGCTGGTGCTCCGAATAATCCTCCAGTAGCTGGTGCAGGAGCTGGTGCTCCGAATAATCCTCCAGTAGCTGGTGCAGGAGCAGGAGTTGATCCGAATAATCCTCCCGTGGCTGGTGCAGGAGCTGGTGCTCCGAATAATCCTCCAGTAGCTGGTGCAGGAGCAGGACTAGCTCCAAATCCACCAAATGCAGGAGCAGGGGCAGGTGTCGATCCGAATAATCCTCCAGTAGCTGGTGCAGGAGCAGGTGTCGATCCGAATAATCCTCCAGTAGCAGGAGCTGGAGCAGCTCCTCCAAATAGTCCTCCAGTAGGTGCAGGAGCAGGAGCTCCGAAAAGACCTCCTGTAGGAGCAGGAGCGGGAGATGTAGCTCCAAATCCACCAAATGCAGGGGCAGGAGCAGGAGTAGACCCAAAAAGTCCTCCAGTAGCAGGAGCTGGCGCAGCTCCAAACCCACTTGTTGTAGCACCAAATGGCGCTGGAGCAGGTGCTGGTGAACCAAATCCTCCAAAACCACCAGGTGCAGGTGCCGGCGAGCCAAATCCTCCAGCTGCAGGCGCTCCGAAACCTCCAGTAGCAGGTGCTTGCCCTTGCGATCCCTTATTTCCAGCCATGTAATCTTCCACTCTCAATTCTTCAAACGATTTATTTTGATATTGTGGCATAGCAGTGATGGATTGAAATTGGATACTGGAAGTACCATCTTGTTTCCTTGTAGGTTGAAAAGGAGTTAATTTTGTTCCACCTCCTTGAGCAGCAGCTGGGGATCCAAATCCTCCTCCTCCTCCAAATGTAGATGGAGCTGGTGCACCAAAAAGACCACCAGAAGGTGCAGGAGCCGGTGCTCCAAATAAACCACCAGAAGGAGCTGGTGCAGGAGCACCAAATAATCCTCCAGTAGGAGCAGGAGCTGGTGCTCCAAATAACCCTCCAGTAGCTGGTGCTGGTGCAGGAGCGCCAAATAACCCTCCAGAAGGAGCAGGAGCTGGTGCTCCGAATGGTGTCGACGTAGTAGATGACCCAAATGCAGAAGTCGCTGGTGCAGCTCCGAAACCACCTGTTGAAGCACCAAAGGCGGGAGCAGGTGCTGCTGCTCCAAACCCAGTAGATGGTGCAGCACCAAAAGGTGTAGAAGCTGGTGCAGCACCAAATGCAGGAGCTGGTGCAGGAGAACCGAATGCTGGAGCAGGTGCTCCAAAACCTCCAGATGCTGGTGCAGCACCAAATGGCGTAGAAGCTGGTGCAGCACCAAATGCAGGAGCTGGAGCAGGAGATCCAAATGCAGGTGTAGGTGCAGCACCGAAAGGCGTTGATGCTGGAGCTGCCCCAAATGGTGATGCTGCTGGTTGTCCAAACATGTTTGTACTATTTTTCTTTCTTTTTGTCTCCTAAGTCAAGTTTTTTGTTACCTGATGTGACTTCCGCCTTGTTCTTTTCTTCAAAATTGAGATGGAAATATGCTGGATCAGTCTATTAATTGGTGATTACTATATTTCTTGAACCTTGCTTGAACTCCTAAACAATATCTCCTTTGAACAATATCGATCCACCAATGTTAACTGTTTTCGATAAAAAATGTTCTATGATGAAATAGAATATACGAGACCAAGTAGTAGCAGAGTACCGAGTTGTCTATCAGGATGAATATATGTTGTAGTTGGATGCGATGTGTTGCCAATCACTTCTTTTCAGACTCTAACAACAATTATGAGCTCTTTCTACCTAGCTTTAATTCTAATCGACGTCAAAGGAGATGATGAAAATATTCTTCCTTATGGCGACTTCTATAGACTAGAATCAAATTTATATACTCGTACAGTGATCAACCTTAGCGTTTTGAGATGAATAGTGCTTTTGTGCTTTTGGAGAGGAGCCAGGCCAAGAGATCGGTGGATGTGAACCTCTCTGACTTGCCAGATAATAAGATGAGAAAAAGATCCTATGATTACTACGTACACAAAAAATCTTTTTCCAATGTGGCTAGAAATGATAAATCTGCTAATTTCTTCAGCCAGCGAATTCCTTCGAAAAAATCTGATAGAACAAAGAGAACAGTTGAAGTTGAAGTTGTACGTATGGCTGGGCACTGGTGGTCGTACCTACATGAACATAGAATAGAGAATAGAATCATCAATCAAACAATAATCGAGAAGCCAAATACCAACAGGTGCGCAGATCGTGAACTTTCAAGATCACCTTAGTTGATCACTTCACTGACCTTCACTTTCAGGGAAATCAAGAATAAGCAACTTACACATTTGATTCTTCAATTGCGTTTCGTTAATCGACATTAGCCCAAGCGTTGGCATACAGAGTTCCCGAGCTTCGTCTTTACTTCATTTTTAAGGATGGCATCACCTTTACCTATGTTCATTGCTCCTAATACAGGAGTTGAGATTGAAGTAAGTAAATTAGACCTCTTGTAGATGGTAATGTTTTGGCACCCTTGCATTAAACACTATCTTATATCCTCTTTATTCTAACTGGAATTCATTCATTGACACAAAATTTAGCTCATACACCCTTCGAAGCTATCGAAGTCAAAAGCAACCAATATAACTTCGTTCAGCGATAGTGTCGAGCTACAAGATATATTCTCTTCGCATAATCCTGATGATATCAGACAGAGTTGGGAATATAGATTAAGGTAAGTATCTACAGACTTTGCTTTTCTAAAAAATAACTAATTTTATCAACTTTCGAACTCACCAATTTCTGTTTCTCATTTAGTAATGAAAAGCAATTCCATTTACTTCCTGGCACTGACTTCTCCAAAGTGTGCACCGGAAAAATGAGTCCTACTTCTACTTTAACTCTTACTCCGTATGCAAAGAAACAAGCTGGTATTCTCTATGAGACAGCAACTAGATATGCATACTTGGCACCTCCAATGGGTTTAGCAAACTGTATCGACTGGAAAGAATATTATGGAGATGCATCCATTGACGATGATGGAGAATTGAATTTGATGACGGCTGCATCATCTGACTTTTTTGAAGATGACCCTAGTAGGTCCAGCAAGACGATCGATTTGAAGTTCAACGAATTGAAGATGGAATGGGCAGCACCTCTTCTAGCTGTTACGGGTGCATTTGTCTATTTCGATGATGAAATGAATGTATGTGGAGTGAATGTTATTACTCTGAAAAATACAGACTACAGCTTGAGTCTCTCTGGTCCATTTAAGACTCCCAAACTTGTTGTAAATGCAGTGTCTGAATTGGAAAGGATTTCTGTTTGCCCTCTTCAAGGTCTTCACGAGAACTCATACGTGGCACTTTCATGGATATTACCGTACGAAACGTTTGAAAATGTTGGTCCATCACAAGGTAGGAATCCAAACAAACATGGATCCTTTCTCTTCATGAGATATGATGGTACAGCTGAAACATATGCAGTTGCGACCTCAGTCCATACTAACTATGACGAGGAGTCATCGATCCTCCCAGATGTTTTCTCGTCAAGTTCCTGTAGATCATCTAAATATGCAGAGTTGGCAGAGAATTCAAGTTTCGCAGAGGAATATATCGATGACTCAAAGGTTCAGAAGTGGAAAAAGTATATTACCTCCATGTGCTACAAAAAAACTAACATTGATGATCCCGATACCACTCCAGTTACAAGACCTCGTTCTCTGGAGGGGGAAACGAGTTTAATACATGAAGCATGTAGAAGTAGAGTGGATATCAAACATATCATTTCTTTACTTGAAAATTCTGTAGAAAGGGATGCTCTACTGCAGCAAGATAAGTTTGGATGGGTACCACTACATTACTTATGCGCTTTTAGTGCAGAAAACAAGGAACTGATTTCGCTCGTGATCAAGGAGAGTCCCGAAGCAGTGTATATCAAAGATTCCTTTGGTAGATATCCGCTTCACATTGCATGTGATAACCACAACTCACATGCAAGTGTTGTCAAAATACTCTTGGGGGGAGAAAAGGAAGATTTGGTTCTGAAACCAACGAAATACCTCAAACGTCTACCGCTACATATTGCTCTTGATAGGGGTCTTGATGCATCTGTGATTGCAATACTTTTGGATGCAGACACAAAATTTAAGAGTATCCGAGCGACAACTGATATAAATAGTAGGCCGATTCACTCAGCGCTAAAGAAACGGTTACCAGCACAAACTATTAGTTTATTACTGGAGGCTGACGCGAATCTTTATGTTAAGGAAGACGACGAGTTTGCGGATATATATTCAAAATTTCGCGGGCTATTACCACTTCATATTGCATGTTTAACAGGAGCCTCGAGGGATGCTGTTTCCCTTTTGCTGGATAAGGATATTTCTGGCAAAACTTTGATTGCGCGAGCTGAAGGTAGTATCACAAAAAATGCGGGGATCCAACTCTCTTTACGAGAATCTATTAGAAAAGGATCAACTGAAGGAAAGATCCCGCTTCACCTCGCTATCGCAAGGAGATCTGTAGAAACAATTAAATTGCTACTGAAGCGGGCTGAAATTGAAAGTGAAAGTGACGAATCTATTTACCTTCAAGATAAGCGTGGAAGAGTTGCTTTGCATATGGCGTGTGTCAACAACATATCTCATGAAGTAGTGAAACTTCTCATTAACATAGACAAAGAGAAGGTCAATGTTGGGAAGATTGACTCTTATGGAAAATTGCCTATACATTATGCTTGTGATCATAAAGACGCCCAAAAGAAATCTATTTCTCTTTTACTACATGCAGAGAGAGAGAGGGAGGAGATTGAAAAGGCTGGTATCAATACCCTTGAACATTCTAGATCTATTTCTACAAAAAACAAGTCTCCAATTTGGTATGCAGTGAAAGCAGGTGCACCTGCTGATGTATTGGAGACTTTAATGAAAGAAGAAGGATTCTCATTGGAGGGATTTGATAGACGAGCCATGCGTAAAGATTTGGCAGAGATTATCAAAGACAAACCAAGTCTTCAAAAAATACTGAACCAAAGGCTCGCAATCAGAAGAAATCTTTTTCTTCTCATGTTGCGTTTTATTGCAGACTTGGGTAGTCTAATATGCTTTTACATTGCAATAGAACAGTACGCGGATGATAAAAGGAGTGATGTTATCATAAGTCTATTGTGGGTTTGGCTTGCAATCTTTATCTTGCTCGAGCTCTATCAGATAAGAATAGAACGTCTGAGAGTTTACCTTTTGGAGCTTTGGAATTGGTATGAAATGATTATGATTGCTCTTTTCATTCTTAGCGTTACCATACTTTTCAGTTGGAAGATATGTGATTCCAACAACGAGATCACGTCCATATGTACTCATCCTGAAATACTCCAAGATTCTTATACTAGGATTTTTACAGCAACTGGAATTATTCTTATTGTCAACGTTGTCAAAAGTCTGCAAGGTATTTTCCTGCCGTTTGCTCTTTTTGGGTCAGGGCTTTACAATATATTCAAGACATTGACTCCTTTTTTGATAGTCTCTCTCCTTATTCTGATTGCATTCACAAATGCCTACCGAATTTCTGTAAATTTTGCAGACGATAACAAGACTTGGGATTCCGAGACTACTCGTGGGCAATGTGTTGAATCCTTCCTAACATGTTTCCTGACAGTTCTCCAAGGATTTTTCGGCGGAGGGGGCGACGCAACTACTGGGTGGCTTGACATCGGCTTTGGTATTGTTATTGCGTAAGTACAATTTCTTATCATTGCAACCATTTGAATGGCAAATAATCTTACCATCATTTCTTAGCATAATTCTGCTCAATGTAGTAATTGCAATAGTTTCTGATAGTTGGGAAGACTCAAAGGGAACTGCAGCTTATGCATTTTGGTCCAGTCGAGTGGAAAGACTCTGTCAACTGGGCAAATCCGCTGAAATAAGCAAACACAATCTATTTTTGTTTACATGGATAGATAGCTTGCGGTGGATCCCTTTTCAAGATGACATCTCGTGGTCCAAGGACTATCCTTACAGCCTTGTCCAATCAAGAGAAGAATACGAAAATCCCTACTATTATTTCAGCAAAAGAGACGCCCGAAAGATCGCCAATTCCCGTTCTCTTGATTCCTCCCTTTATTGGATTCGAAAAGACACTGACCTAGGATTGGTGGAAAGTGAAATTTCGCAAGCATACACTTCTTTCAAATGGCTCATGAATAATACTGTTTACATCTTTTTTGCTCTTATTGGGCCATTTACAGCGGGACTGTTATGGCCTGCTGAGTTCTCAGTATATGTCTTGAATATCGGACTTGATACCAACGATAGCACATCCTCAAATAATGATTATGATGGGAATTCATAAGAAACAAAACATCAGATGAGGATATTGAAGACGGGTGCACTTTCACATATTTTTTCTTGCTTTCTGTTATCTTTTAAATTCATTGAAAAATAATCATTTTTAAACTTATCAATTATTTACATTCACATATACAGCTTGATAGCTTATAGATAATCACTTCAAAAAGAGCGAATTCGATTAGGATGAGTGTGAATTCCTTCTTTTCTCACACTTAAAATTCAATTTATTCAAACTCAGTCGGTATTTGATACAAGTACGACCTCTAAAGGAGACACGCAACAATCTTCTTGTGGGTACACCATACGAGAATTTGCGATTTGAGTCACTCAGATACAACTCATCATTGAGAAATACTGATGACAGTTATAAAAATAGCCTTTTCAAATTTTTGGCGCGATTCTTCAACATGAACATCAAGACATCAGAACTGTTGTCAGAAATTGTACTTGTTTCAGTTTTCCGACACATAATATCATCATTACAACAATGAAACATCAGATCAAGGAATTCTTTCAATTTGGAATGAGTCAAAAATATACATTAGTTTACATTTTCATTTATCATATCCCAAAGTCCAAAGTTCAAGTATGATTTCATTCTCCAAGAACATTCTCCAAGTCTGTAAATTTAAAAAGACCAACATAGCCCGATATATGTCATCATCTGCTGTAGACAAGTTCTTTCCATCTCCTATCACCCTTTTGACTGAAGATGAGCGAATGATAAAAGAATCAGTTAGGAAATGGGCAATCAAAGATTTGAAGCCTCGTTTACAAGAAATGGAGACAAATGAATGCATTTATCCTTCTGTGATTCAAAAACTATTTGAGAACGGATACATGTCTATGGAAATAAATGAAAAGTATGGCGGAATTGGTACTAATTTCACATCGGCATGTATCGCTATTCAAGAAATCAGTAGAATAGATCCATCTGTCGCTCTGATGGTAGACGTGCACAATACATTGGTAGTCAACATGATTAGATTCTGGGGTTCAGACTACTTGAAGGACAAATATCTGCCAAAGTTAGCAAAAGATTCTGTGTCATCTTTTTGTCTTTCGGAAGCAAATGCTGGATCAGATGCATTTAGCATGAAAACACAGGCATATCGTTCATCGGATAATTTATTCACTATCAATGGTACAAAATCCTGGATTACTAATGCAAAAGAAGCTGAAGTGCTGATAGTTTTTTGTAATGTAAACCCATCCGAAGGGTACAAGGGAATTACAGCCTTCGTGGTCGACACAGACACGGAAGGAGTCAATATTGGAGTAAGAGAAAAAAAGTTAGGTTTGAAAGCATCGTCTACATGTCAAATTGTTTTTGACAATGTTATTGTGGACGCTAGTCAAATGTTGGGTGAATTGGGTAAAGGATATGAATATTGTATTAAAATTTTAAATGAAGGTCGTATTGGAATAGCTTCACAACAAATCGGAATAGCGAAGGGCTGCTTTGATGTAGTCATGCCCTATCTCAATGAGCGTGAGCAATTCGGAATGAAACTAGCGGATATGCCTAGTTTGCAGCAACAGTATGCACAAGCAGCAACAGAGTTATATGCTGCTGAAGTAATGATGCTCAACGCCTGTAGACTCAAAGAAAATGGTTTACCATTTGTAAAAGAAGCTGCAATGTCCAAGCTTTTTGCAAGCCAAGTAAGTGAGAAAATTTGTAGTCAAAGTATCGAATGGATGGGTGCCGTTGGATATTCGACAGATTACAAAGTTGAAAAATTCTTTAGAGACTGTAAAGTTGGAAGTATTTATGAAGGCAGGTGAGTGTTAGATATCTCCTCTTAGATCATGACTCTTTTCTCCTCTCCTTATTCTCACATTTTATCTTTTACCGTAGTTCAAACATACAAAGACAAACAATTGCAAAGATTATGAAGTCAGAATATAGTCATTGAGAGTAACAAAAGTAGGGTTAAAATGTGAAATTCTAGGATTCACAAAATTACTTTTTGTTTGAATAGTCTCTAGCACCGAAAATAGTTGAACCAACTCTTACACTTGTGGATCCTCTCTTGATTGCTTCTTGATAATCTCCACTCATCCCCATGCTTAGCACGAGCGAGTCTACATCCACAGCAATTGCTTCTGCAACTTCTTTCCTACATTCTACAAGAGTATCAAAGCAACTGTAATCACCAGGGGCTCCGATGGTCATAAGTCCATCAATTTTCAAGTTTGGACAAGATTCTAGAATTTCCTTTGCTAATTCAGCACATTCTAATGCATTATTGACACCAGACTTTGATTCTTCACCACTGGTATTTACCTGAATATAGATCCCAAGTTTATCATTTTTACCAATTGTGCCGGGATCTTGACTTTCTTTCCAAGCAGTGCATGCATTATTCAATTTATTTGCCAATTTCATAGTACTCACAGTTTCAACACAATTGAGTTTCTTCAATCCAAGAGATTTAACCAAAGGGGCTGCTTTGTTGGATTGTAATGGTCCTATGAAGTGCCACTGCAGGAAGTTTAGAATGATTGCACACTAAAGAACTCAACTAAAGGTGAATTCACGTACCTTGATATCATCAGGCATCTCTTCTGCTTTACTCATTATTTCCTGTGCGTAATTTTCTCCAAAGTAGCGTTGTCCTGCATCATACGCCTGCATAAGAAGTTCCACTGGTTTAGTTTTGGATACAGCAATCAACCTTACAGAATTTTCAGTCATATTGTTGTCTTTGAGCGTCTGAGATATGTTGGATTGGACATCCGCAATATTTGCTGCAATATCAACTTCCAACATTGGTTCTTCGGTGGACATGTTTCGAACGAGATGAGAAATATGAAGGGTCGATGACTTTGAAGAGTGCGGAATGGACGTCGAAAGAGATACAGATACTGGAGTCGACCGAGAAACAAAGAATCCGCTAGCTGGAGAGATATGAATAGATGAGATCAGATATGAAGTGAAAGCGTAGACTGCCTTGCTATTACGGAACATTAACATAATCGGATTTGCTTTGATTATGGAAAGAACAATTATTCAATTTAATTACTACCAAGGTAGATAAATAGAGACAGGTAGTCCAGCGACCGTTTCGCGCCAAAAACATGCGCGGCACCTGATGCGTACGTACCTGTTCATACTGAGGTTCATTCCGAGGGCATTCGAGTCAGGCAAAACAACATTTTTCCCACGGAGAAAATTTGAGAAAGCAAGTACACTACTAACGGATGTAATCTATAACAATAGTACAACTTGAAAGACAAAAGACCATAGCAATAATATAAGCATATGTTTTATGCCATGTATTTCATAAATATGCACATAGTGTTATTGCTTACATCCGTTAGTAGTGTACTTGATTTCTCAAATTTTCTCCGTTGGAAAAATGTTGTGTTGCCTGACTCGAATGAGCGCATCAGGTGCCGCGCATGTTTTTAGCTCGAGAGTGTATCGTACGTATGTCTGTACTGGAAAAAATGGCGCGAAAATTCGCTGGACTACCTGTCTAGATATTATCTACCTTGATTACTACGAGAGTAGACAGTAAAATCAGAGTCAGATGCATGAGAGAAAGTAACTTATCAGTGGGGGGGCGTAACCGGTGGGAAACCATTATTTTTCACCCCTGGTTTCCACGCGCTGAAACGTCACATTAATTTGGAAATGAATGAATCCCACCAATTGACGGTTTCTTTGACACTACGAGAAAAATGCAGATACTTAGTAACTTTTAACAGAGAAAAGGATTTGGGGGGTGCTGAGCAACCACGTAGCAACCAACGAGAAACCAAATAGGACAATTCCTGCGTCAAAATATACGTATTTAGCACCTTACATTACACATTTAGCCCTTTTTTGTCACATATTCTTCGCTAACTAAGCAGAATATTTGATACATTCGCCACATCGCAACTCATATCACAAACGAACACTAGAAAACAAACAACTACAGCACATCATATACAGACCATACAGACATTCATATATTTAAATATACTTCAAACATGTAAGTGATGTATATATTGATGATATAGTGTTTGCGGAAAGCCACACTCTGCTCTGTAAATAGAGTTATGTATCGTAGGAGTATTATCGCTTCGAACGACATATGTTTGCTAATTTCTGAGTAATTTGTCACTAATTATCTGCTAATTAGTGGGACTGACAAATTATTCAGTAATTACTCGCTTTAGATTTCACGTAGTAATTCTTCAATAATTACTGTACGAAATAATTTGTGACTTATTACTGAACAATTCCTCAATAATTACTCGCGATTTCTAATAACGATTTGACAATTAATTTATCATAAATATAGGTCTGCAAACAACTTAGCTGATGGAGACAACCAAGATCTCAATGATTTACTTAGAGAGCTAGAGACTGCTGCTGAAACTACAGTAAATGAAGCCTCCCCTTCCTTTGCAAGTGAGCTTGAGAATGACACTGAGGACATTGCTTGTATTCAAGAAGGTGATAAGGGTGTGAGCATGACAAAGAAGCTTGGTACTGTGAATACTCATTTTCGTTACTTTGCAAGGCGCTTTCTAAACAAGAACTACAGTGGTGTGGAAAACCTTAAGAAGGAAGAAGTCACTTCCAAACTTGTAGGCAAGTTTGCAAACTATCTTGTGAGGTTTGCCACTAAAAATCTGAAGCCAAATGGAGAGCCACTCATGTGGAACACACTTTCCCAGTACTTCTCTGTTTTCAAGGTATACTTCCACGATAGATTCCAACCACCTCCAGTTGCTGTTACAGATGAGTCCACAAAGAGAGTTGTCCAGCATATGAGGAGAGTCAAGATCAAACTAGTTCGTGCTGCTGGAACAAGCTGGGTAAATGAAAAGGAAAAGGCGAGCATTGAAGATATCATTGCTTTTGCGATGGTCTGTTATTGGGAAGGAGATCTAACTTCAGCTGAGCTTCTACATCTTCAGAGAGCATGCTTCTTCAATGGAGGTAGAGGTAGTGAGGTTGCATACCTTGACTGGGACCATGCCTACATGACTGATATTACTGTACGCCAGTGTAATGTTACCTTCAAGACACTAGGAACTAATGTACTTCGTCTAAAGACAGCACGCCTTAGCAATAGATGTGATGAGCTCCAGCATTTCGTGCACCGAGAGTCATTCTTAAAGGATTACTGCTTTGCAATGTTTCACCATCTTGTTCTTCAGAATCCAACTATTGATGAAGATAATGCAAAGCATATGTTCCCTCACTGGAAGGGCCTTGTAACTGATAAAGAGAAGCAAGTTGATTCTAAAGTATCTGCAGTGTTCACAAAGCTATGGTCACAGATCCATCAGCTTGCGCAGAAGTATGGTGACCATATGCCTTCTGATCCAGACTCTATCCCATTGGCAAACATGAACGAATCCATGACCCTACATGCAGCAGGGAAGAAGGCATGCGCACAGTTCCTAGGTGATACCAATATTGCTCCCCAGCATCTCCTTCACCATCTTGGTTGGGCCTTGAAAACTTTCCATACATACTTTGACTATTGGTGCGGAGGCAGAGTTTCTACTGTTATGACTGGACTACAGATTGCTGGTTGGGACTCCAACGTCAATGATATCCCTCAAGGTGTACCACCATCTCTTGATGAAGTTCCTCCAACTGTTGTTAATCATGCAAAAGTAGACAAGTTTGTGGAAGCATTGCTTGGCTCTCATGGATCCATTTCCTACCATGTACGCCGCCATATTGTTGCTGTTGGGATGGGCTTCTACCAAGACTATGTTGAATTCATGCAAAAGGAGCCAAGTTCTAAGTATGCCACTTATGAAAGCCTTGTCAGTAAAGCTCCATTTGCTCACTATGTTGAAAGTGCTCGTGAACAAGTTGGTATGTCTCAAGAGGAAATGCTCAATCTCTGTAAGTCCTTGAAGCATCAGTTCTTGTGGAAGAATGCCTTTGCAATTCCTGAGTTCCTTGCAAAGATGGGAACAGTAGATTATCCAATCGAGAAATTCCACCAGTATATTCCATTCAACAAGTGGATCTCTATGTCAGACAAGAGATCACATTTCCTCATGGCTCAGGTACATAAGTTGCAGGATGCAGTGTTGGCTATTGGAGAAGTGTCTGCCACTAACAGTGACTTACTTGCAAGCACTGCTGAAAAGGTTCAGAACTTGGAGAATAAGTTGGCCTCTCTTTCATTTGATATGAAAAAAACTTTTACTTTGGTTGAGGCAATGGCAACTAATACTCTTGGTGTTGACAAAGTTACTGAGCTTTTGGGTGCTTTAACTCTGGAAGAATCTTCAGAGAGTGCAAATGTTATTGGTAGACCAAACGCTGGAAGTCGTAACCCAGTTGCTACTATTCTAGGTGGAGCAGTAGCTATTGAGCCTAGAATGGTAATCACTGATACTCAAATGTCCTATGAAGCTATCAATGATCATGTTGATAAAATTGGCGGTGACCTTGAGCAGATGTTTCTCTATTTACTAGAGCATCGTTTTGAGCAAGCATATAATAGTTGCCCTGTTGACAAGAAGAAAAAGTTGAAAGCGCCAATGGCTCGTCGTAGATTTGCATTGAAAATCTTCCGCAAATTTGCAGCAAAGGAATTGGATATCTCTGAAAAAGATACCATTTTGAACGAGAAAGGTATTCATCTATCAGATGAAGAGGCAAAGGCTTGGAAGAGAGATACAAGTGCAGCATTGAAGAAAGCTTATAATGCGGTGGTCAAGCATCTTGTAGAGAAAAATAAAATGAAGGAATCCGCAAAGTTGTCTGTCAGTAGTATCTACAACGCAAAGGGTGCATTCAAGGAGGAAAAGGCGGAAGAGGAGGAAGAAGATTGAATTACAAATTGAGTTACTTAAATATATATAAGAATTATTAAATTATGGTTTTACACAGGTGCATTTCCCGCCTCCGCTTCAGCATTGGTTGGAGGATTGGTAAGGAATGTTGGCTTGCATAATGCAGTGTCTCCAGCATTGATAAAGTTTCTGATAAACCATTTTTCGTGATCCTTTTTTTGCTGTTGTTGGGTGAATCCTTCAAGGAATGGAAGATGCTTTTTAGCATCATCCAAAGTCATGTGGTGCGTGTAGAGAAGATGATGCAAGAGCTTCAATCTTGCCTGCCCTGTGAGTGAGTGCGTTTGATAGTTAAAAGTACCAGAACCTAATTCGAAGGATCCTGCCGAAATAGTTCCTAGCTCATTACCATTTGCATCAGTAACATCTGCTGATTGTACTGTGAAGTAAAAATGGCAACAGTCTTCTTCACAGGCAACATTTTTCTTGATAGAGCAACCAGGGTTAAGATATGGAGCGAGGTTGCAAGAGATCCCAGAATTACAAGGGCATGCGAGAGCAAATCCTTTCTGGAAGTTGGTTGGAACTTTGAAAGTGAGGCGGCAGGCTTTCAGTAATTTTCGGTCAGAAGCAGAAAAATTATCTTCCAGAGGAATATCACCTGGTTCCTTGAGATAGAGCTTACTCTGAGTAATGTTGGTGTACTCAGGAAAGACTTGTGGTTCTTCATTATCCTCATCCTCATTTTCGCCATCTTCTCCAACTGCACCCTCTACTTTACCTTCCAATGAGGATATTTTATTATCCAAAACTACTTGGTTCTCAAGTATAGTTCTTATGTTTCTATTGATAGCACGAATGGCATCATAGACATCATTGGAAGATAGCTTTTTTGGTGTCTTTGAGCGGGCATTCAATTCAATTTCTATGATAAAAGTGAGGTAAAGTTAGAAAATTTCGGGTCGTAATAGGAAGTAATTATTGCATTATTACTGAATAATTACTGATGAATTATTGCCCTGGCTGGTCATAGAATAATTATCAAGGAATTACTGGAAAATTACTCAGTAATTATTGTACCATATTAGGATGCAGTAATTAGCCACTAATTATTGATGGTACTCTACAGCGAATAATTACTGAATAAAAATTCAATAATTATGGACGAAATATGCAGTATTTATTGAATAATTTGCAAACAATGTAAAACATACCCGGAATTTCTTCAAAATCTCTCTTGAGGACTACTGCATCTTCATCACTGCTCATAGTTTTTGTTGCTAGTCAAGGTACGTAGTAAAATTCAAAAAAGTATGTAACAATACAATCACTCTTCTCACTATTTGTATTTGTTGTTATAGGAGTGATGCTTTGAGTTGCACAACTAGGTTCCTTATATGTGAATGAGTTGGGGGAGGTACCGTACCGTAGTGGTGGTGGTGGTGACTAGCTAGTTGGTTCTTGATGTGTTGTTGGCTTTTTGGCTGTTTGCGAGCGTGCCGCGATGAGTTCCTCAAAATGGCCTTGTGTTGGGGTGGGATTTTTGGTTGCTTTGGTTTCTCCCCCCTCCGGGTGGTTTCCCAAAAGTTTCGCACGCTCGGTAGAAAGAAGGGGGAAAGGGAAAGATTTTCTTGCTACCAGCACAACACGGATAAGGGTGTCAAAATTGAAAATTGATGTGGATGTGTATATACCTATGTTCTATTTTGACTTAGTAGTTATTGCATTTTTGCTTACTTCACTGTAATAAACTATTTCATAATCGATGTTAAAAGCTGTGTGGAGTGGGGTACAGTAAGAATCAATTTGATAATGGCACAATTTTGCGAATTTTGTAATCAGTTTAGAGTTCGCATGTTTCAAGAACCGTGATGTCAAAATCTTTCATATTTCCCTAAAGATCCAAAACTTCAGTCCAAATGTGTTCGCATAAATCAGTAAATTCTCAATTCAATACACACAACCAAGATGAAATATATTACTCTCTTTTCTGTAATCAGCTCTGTTGGTGCTTTCACCGCTAACCTACCTCGTCATTGCTCTTCCACTGCTCTCAAGAGTTTGGATGGAGCACATTCAGAAATGGAAACCTTTGAGAGAGCTGTCTACTGTGCAGAACATTTCGGAACCTGTCCTATTGAGCAAATGGAGCAGTTGGCAAAGGAACTTGAAGATCTTAATGGATCATACTTTGAGGACACCAACGAAGACCGTGTGAAGAACAATAAGCCAATGATCAAGAAAGAGATCGAGGACCGCCAAGATGTTGCAGATGTATTGAAAAAACAGGGAGAACTTAGACTTCGCATGTACTACCTCAAGAATGCAAATCTTTTCGCCCATCGGGTTCACTCCATGGAAGATGCCTATCCAGAGGGAAATTAAAAAAGATATTTCTTCATCTAGAAGAATCTCTTCAAAGTACACTAAACCCATTGTAAATACAAGTCTAATCCTAGTTGCAAAAATCTCGTCTGGAAAAAGTGAAATATATGATGCTTTTAGAATTATTAATTAACCTAAACTCTGGTACTCAAGTACAAACTTCTTCCAAACGCTTTCAACCAGTAAAGGCATAGTCTCTCACTTTAGAAAGCATGTTTCTTCATACGACACAACCGGTACCAGTGTGTAACAATATCCAAAATTATAGACCCTAAGACATAATCCATTTTGGCGAAAGATTGATTGTGATCGACGATGAGAACAAAGACCAATGGAAGTTGCAGAAGGGGGTTTTACCTCGTCACATCGACGAGATAAATTCAAATGAAAATTTATTCTGAAAATAAATCATCTATTTATTGTGGGCGTTGTGATATATTTCTGCTGTCTTTTTGTATAAGTATTTACTTCCGAATGTATATGAATAATTTTAACATAGAATTTAGAGTTGTGACAGTTATAAAGACGGTTATGGAGGAAATGTATACAAGAACACTCTATTTTGGATGGGATATTCATTTTATATTTTTCAATGACGCACGATGATGAAGGTGGAAAGATTTTTCAAGCTAGAAGAGCAATCGCATGATGAAACAGATGCTGCAGATGCAATACAAATGACACAAGCAATTGGCGAAGAAAAGACGTGAAACTGGGCAAGATAATAGGCAGATAACAATCATACCTAGATCCACCTTAAAATGAGATTTTCTACAGCATTAGCTTTCATCACACTGGGAGCTTCCTCTTCTTTTGGAAATGCATTCGCGAATCCAAATGCATCTAAACAAATATCCAAAACTTCAAATGCGTTCGGCCCATCTATCACTTTTCTTTCAAAGAGTGCGAGAGGTGGATCGACAGACTCGAAAACTGCTTTAGCTGCTGCTTCTACTGAGACATCTATGGATGAGAAAGTCGCGGAATACATTTCTCCAGAGAATTGGGAGATACTTTCAGAAAGGGGACAAGCAGCACTGACAAACTTAATCAACAGCGATGAAATTGGTGCACAAACACATGTTTACTCTGAATGGCCAGAAAAGGGGACAGATGATGATGGAAAGAAGAAACTTACCGAGCAAGTAAGTGTAGAATGTTGAAGGAAAAATTTAAAACAGAAAGGCATCGGGCATAACTTACACCTGCATATTCTTTTTTATTAGCTCGCAGATTTGGATGCTTCATATCCAGGCGGTCTCTCAGCGTATCTTTCAAAAGCACGTGTGCTCTTGAAAGAGTCTGCTGATGGAACCAATCCTTTTACTGAATTTGAGGCATCTATTCCAACTGGTGAATCTTTGTCTTATGATTCACCTGTGCCTGATGACCATACTGGAATGACATTTACTCAGGCTGAACAGAAGGGACTTACTGGAATCAAAGATGTTGCATTTGTTTTGGTCGCAGGTGGTCTTGGAGAGCGTCTTGGATATTCTGGAATCAAACTTAGTTTGGAGACCAATCTTTTGACAAACAAATGCTACCTTGAAATATATGTAAAGTACATTCAGGCTATGCAGCATATGGCTGAATTAAAAACTGGTGAAAAGAATATTCGTATTCCACTAGTAATTATGACTAGTGGAGACACAGATCCAATGACCAGACAACTGTTGAAGGATAATAATAATTATGGCATGGAGGAGGGTCAGATTTCGATTGTTTGTCAAGATAAGGTTGCGGCGTTGAAGGATTCAAATGCAGGTTTGAGCATGGCAGATAAATGGACTGTTGAAACTAAACCACATGGTCACGGAGATGTTCACTTTTTGCTTTATAGAGAGGGTTTCATTGACAAGTGGGAGGAAGAAGGAAGAAAACATGTTATTTTCCTTCAAGATACAAATGCTCTTGTGATTAACAGTATTCTACCAACGCTTGGTGTGAGTATTGAAAAGAACTTTGATATGAATAGTATCTGTATTCCAAGACTGGCGGGGGAAGCTGCTGGGGCCATCGCGAGGCTAGAGTAAGTATTGATCAACTTGCATCAATGCACACGCATTTGACTTAATCATTTCTGACATGATACATTATTTTGTTGATAGACATAAAACTGATCCAGAAAAGAGTTTAGTAATTAATGTGGAATATAATCAGCTTGATCCACTTTTGAAGACACAAGGAGACTGTAAAGGAGATGTTCCAGATCCAGCAACTGGATTGTCACCATATCCAGGTAATGCAAACAACATTGTAATTGGATTAGAGGCATACGCAAAGACATTACGTGGGGAAGATAAAGGAGTAGTGGTAGAGTTTGTGAATCCGAAATACAAAGACGAAACAAGAACTGAATTCAAAAAGGCTACCAGATTGGAGTGTATGATGCAAGATATTCCAAAACTTTTCCAAAAGGAATTGGGCAGTGAAGCAAACATTGGATTTACTATGTTTGATAGATGGTTCACCTTCAGTCCTGCAAAGGTAAGGACTCCTTTTTTATTGCAAAATATGATGTCAATATCAAATCTAACAATTGCTTCAGAACTCTTTGGAGTCTGGAATTGAGGCTGTGAAAGGAGGAAGTATTGCTCCGGGAACAATGTCGTCAGCAGAATCTGATAAGTATATTCAGAACCAGAGAAAGCTCAAACATGCCGGAATGGACATCAAAGTAACAGAGGAGAAAGATCTCGTAGAAGTAGGAGGAATTCCTGTTACTCCTGGTCCACGCATCATAATTTGTCCAGGATTTGCAATTACTCAGGAAGAAATCGTGAAGAAAGTAGAAGGTGGAAGCATCACTGAAAGATCGTCATTGGTCCTTGAGGGTCAAGGGATCAAGATCAAGAATTTAAAATTAGATGGCGCTCTTATTCTCAGAGCTGCTCCTCATTGTGAAGTTGAAATAGATGGTCTTACGGTAACAAATGAAGGGTGCGTTCTTGAGGAAATTCCTGAAGGCGCAGATGTGGAAGAATCTGTTAGTATTCGTGGTTACACTATGAACAAAAAGGAAGTGAAGGAAATTGTGATTACTGAACCAGGAAAGTATTTTATTGGTGAAGATGGAGAAGTTCAGAAGATTGAGTAACTATCAAAACTTTTAAAAATAAAAAATTGTCGAATAAGACTTGAAACATAAGAAGAATCGTAGGATATTGAACCGCTATCGCTTGATTGAACATTGTAGTACGTAGTGAAAGTTTTGATTTCAAATACTTAGGCAGGGAAGGAATTTAGTATTTCTTAGTACGTATTTGGTCCTGGCAAATGTCTAAGACGTTCTCCGATTTAGAATTTTGTAGAGGTTCTTCATTTCACACGGGCCGTGTGATTTCACATGTGAAATCACACGAACAAGTCACACCATTTTCCAGAGGGGGTCACATGTGATCCCATGTGAAATTTGTTATTCTTCGTAGAAGATAGCTCGTTCAAATCATACTGGAAAGAATGGAATTTATCCAATCCTGGGACCGTCACAGTACTATTTCACACAGAAATCCACAGTATTTCCAAATAATTCAAAATACAATACAATAGATACAGTCATTTTCATGTTAATTCCCTTCTATTCAAACATGATTTTTGTTCTAGTATATAATATTATTTTGCATGAAATATTTTTTTAGGAAGATGAACGAAACTATTACAATCATTTGAAAGTTGGAAAAATTCACTTTGGTGTGTGATTGTTGGGAAACGTGTGTGATTTTTGTGATTTTTATCACATGGGAAAATAACAATGGGAAATGCGTGAAATTCACAAGCAGCTTCATACTTACATAACTATTACACTCGTGTGAAAGAAAGAGGTTCACACAACAGTTCACACTGGGAAAAGCGTCATACTTAATAACTAAAGTACAAGTCACACACAAGTCACAGTCATTTCACAGATCCCATCCCACGCCGCTGTGTTTTTCACACTTCACACAGAAGCTCTGTGTGTGTGAAATGAAGAACCTCTAGAATTTTGAGACCTATTTATACTAATTTATCTGCTTTCGGATATGAAAAGAGACATTCTCACCACGTCGACATTACTGAATTGCAATTTTTTTTCTTTTTTTTTAATTCATCCTCGCTCCTCCTCGCTTGATGATTCTTCATCATACTCGTACGAGGTACTCCCCTCCTCTACAATAAAAACACAGAAACCCTAAGAGAAACATAATAACAGAAAAGCAATTAAAAATGTTTTCTTCTTGTATGGGATGCAATTCAACAAAGGCTGCACTAGCACCGATCGCTTCTAAACCACCTGTCCAAGAAGATGTGTTGGAGAAGAAAGGTGGTGAGAAAACACTCCCAAGAGAGAAAGCTAGAACAGTGGCATTTGCACCAGCAAGCGAGAAATCCATACCAAGTGATCTAGAATTCGACAACGTCGCTGCTTTCGAGGCGGCTTACCGTGAACTAAGGTCCAACATTGATGATAATGGATCTATCGATCTCGCTGAGATTACCAAGGTTATGCAACAAAAGAAGTCAGTCCTCGATTTGGTGCAGAAACATTTTCCAGGTGCAGGAACAGGGAAGGAAATACTTGCTAAAGTTGCTCCTGTTATCGAGAAGTATGGGCTCGATGATGACAATACTCTTTTTGCTCAGAGTGTTTGCCCAGATGAAATCAATCATGACGAAAACGATACTCCAGCGCTATTTGCAGAGTACCTTGGAGAAGTTTTCCACATGGGTGGTTTAGCTGGTATCCCTTTCACAGGAAAGACTGGATTTGCTGCTTTCTCTCATCATGTCCCTGAGAATGGACATCTATTCATCCTTATGGCTCCTCACATTGGTTTATCCGAGTCTAACCAGCTTGGAAAATACACTCGTGATGGTCAGGATCATGACGGAAGTGCATGTGGAGCTGTAGTTGGGGCACTTAATCACTGTTGCAGTGGAAAACCTCTTCCAAAAATGGCTGATTCTGCAGAAGATGCACAAATGACATACATTATGCATCAGATCAAGAAGCATCAAGCAAAGATTGTCGCAAAGAAGAATGAAAGCGAAAATGCAATGCAAGCTATGGCGGCTAAAGTCACACACGATATTGGACGTGACATGTTGAATGCAATTAACACTATGGACTTTGGTGGCAAGGATTCACAGTTGCTTCTACTCACTGGAATCCAGATCAATATGCCAAAGCCGTTTGATGGTTTCTTTCAGCCAATCTCATTCCAGATTCGTAATAAGAACGGTCAAATGAGAGATCTATTTAGAGAGACATTCGGAGTTACTAGAGACTACCAACCAACTAAATCTACAAGATTCCTCAAGGTAGATAACACTGAAGTTTAAATGAAAATAACGTAGTAAAGGGCTAAAATAAATTCATTGGAATAAGTATGAATAACTACAATGTATGTTGTTGGCGAGTTGGATGCTAATTAATGTTGTAAATTGAGAATTACATATACTTATTTTTATTACATTCATTGTTTTTGAAAAGTGACATACATGGAAAGAGACAGGTACAAAAGACGTACTAGGACAATAATTTGTTCACTCTCGTCCGTCCGTCGAGAGGAAGAAAAGCAAGCAGGTTCAAACCGAGCATAATAGATAATAAAAATTAGCTCTCTAGAACACCAAGCACCAAGCGCAATTAAAATGAAATATCTCCTATTGACATTATCAATCCTTCTGCCAATTACAGTGAAAGCTCTCTACCATCAGCCAAAGGTAGTAATATTTTCATCCATTCAAAATTTGCATAGTACTCTTGCCGATCTAGACATTGACATACAAGATTTGTATGACAATGAGTTGGAGAGCATTGACTTCGATGCATCATGCTTGAAACCAAGTACTTTTGAGGTGCTGAAAGAGGCAGAAATACTTATTACAGAGCCAAAAATTTTGGCAAATATTCTCGAACATGATCCAGATATATTACAGAAGCTAAGGTGGTGTCAGTCTACGTTTGCAGGCGTAGATGCTATCTTCAAGTCCAATGCGTTAAAAGCCTGGAAAGATTCTAAACAAAGAGATGCACCTTTTCCATTCATAGTTACACGAATTTCTGGTTGCTTTGGACAACCCATTGCAGAATGGGTGATTGGAAGAATCATTTCATTTGAGCGAAATTTCAAGCTCATGGATAATAACCAGGTAAAAAGAAAATGGGGAGAAAATCTAGGCGTTCTGAAAAGTTATAGAAACTTAAGTGATTTGACATTAGTGATATTAGGAGGATGTGGCGATATTGGAAGTTGTATAGCAAAAGTAGCAAAACTTGGTTTTGCTATGAAAGTCATTGCATACACGAAACATTCAAGAATAGATGCACCTACTGGTGTCGATGAATGCACGACAGATTTATCACATGCACTGAAATCGGCTGACTATCTAGTTTCGGTCTTGCCATCAACTCCTGAGACTCGTGGTTTGCTTTCAAGAAGCGTATAAAAGGAAGCCAGTATAGCTTGCGGGGGCAAATCTCCAGTATTTTTAAACTGTGGTAGAGGGGACGTAATCAACGAATCTACTTTGATAGAAGCACTTGAAAAAGGTTATCTAAAAGCTGCCATTCTTGATGTTTTCGCGACAGAACCTCTCCCTTCGACTAGTGAGTTATGGGATAGAAAAGACGTCTTGATTACTCCTAATGTATCTGGAGTCACAAAACCATGCATGGTGCCAAATATTTTTCAGAAAAACTACGAGAGGTTTGTTCAAGGTGAAAAGATGTCATTTGTTGTTGACTGGGAAACTGGCTATTAGATATATAAACTTATAAATAATATTTTTGCATCTCGATTGTGCTTGGAAGGATTGGAGTTTTTGCACTACTAATAGTGATGTATAATTATGAAAGACAATATAGCTTACTACGACATTCAAAATTCTAAATAAGTCGAATGCCGAATTATTTAGTACATACGTACATGTGTATGTAAGCCAATTTCCGGCAATACCATTCACCACTCAACTCACTGTTCACTGTGCGCTTCCATACTTACACAAAAGTTACAATACCTTCAAAGTGTACACTTTCCATCTTTTGCTACTTCTCACTTAGCATTCACATATAGCATAGAGATGACTGAAACACCTGATAAAGGAACAAATATAGAGGAAGAAGAGGATGTTGATATTCTTCCTCCTTTGAGTGCTGACTTTGAATACATGAGGAGTCCAAATGTAGACAGAGGTCCGAAAGGCCCAACAAAAGCTGCCTCTTTTTTACAAAGTGAAAGCAAGAGGAGATTATCACAGGACTCACTGTGCTCCTATGAGATGCAAGATGTGCTAAATATGGTTGGTGTGGAAGCCAAGCGGGCTGCCAATCAGAGAGAAGAACTGCGCAAGAAGAGTGCTATAATTAGATATGAACCAACGGATAGTTGGTTCAGTACTCCGATGAGAGCTTGGCATGTTGACCATAATCGCAAAATAGTCTTCATCTTCCTACTGTTCAATACAGTGGTAGTCTTATTGGCTAGATTTACAAATTTCTGTGGCGTTGTTCAGGAAGACGTCCCTGAGCATCCCAATCGTTTCTGTAACGAAGATTCTTGGATTTTTATGGAAGACCATGTTTTGTCGGCAATAAGTTTTGGTCTTTTCCTTCTCATGGCATTCCGAGCAAATAATGCTTATGATCGCTTCTGGGAAGCTCGTACTGCTTGGACTTCAATAGGAGGCACCAGTAGAGACATTACAAGTCAAATATGTTATCAAATGAAAATTTCCAATGAAAAGGATAAATTAGAGCTTGGACGGATTGTAGGTTTTATCGGGGCGATCCCTAATTTACTCAAGTTGAAATTAAGGAATGAAAATAATTGCATTCCCGAGCTTGGGGAAATCCTATCAACGCAAGATATTATGCATATCGAAAGCGCAAAAGATAAGCCGCAATTTTGCATTGATGTAATAAGATATTACCTGACTAAAAAGGTCGCAGAAGGCAAATTCACAGATGCACAGGTCCAGTCAATGAACCAGACAAGTTTTCCAACTATTCAAAGCTTTATCGGGACTTCTGAGAAGATACGAAACCAACCACTTCCTATCATATACACAATGCATTTGAGATTTTTGATTATATTATGGTTGATTATATTACCTATTCATTGGGTAGGAATTTTTGGATGGTACACAATAATCCTTGCAACACTGGCGGACTACGCAATTGTCGGAATGGAAACCATGGCATGTGAAATAGAAGATCCATTCGGATATGACAAAGCCGACATTGATCTTGATAAAATCTGCCTTGATATTGTTTCCAGAACTCAAGAAATATACAAGAGAGCTGTCCATTCGGATCGCAAATATGTGTTTGAGTACGATCAGGTTATGAGGAAAGAATTCTTAATTCGACAATATTCAAAAGAAGAAGGGCAGTGCACCAATACAAAAAGTACACGGAGACTCTGTCAGAGTTCAAGAGAAAGAACATCTAGCTTAGGTTCTGAAGATGTGACATTGCAAAATACGAAAGAACAAAGCACGGGATCACAAGAACATCTCTTTGGGTCAAAATAGGGGTTAAATATAAAGTACCTTAATTATAAATCTCCAAAAATATAGGCTTGCCACGCCCCATTTTCATAGTAAATGTTGCTGCTGCTTTTGGTTTCTCTCTCGACCCTACTAGCATATGGATTCAACCTTGGACCCCATAAATAACGACTAGAACTTTTGTCTAATGATGTTTCTAGCAATTCCTCCAATACTTCCAAGTCGTCTTCACATTCATAAAGGGTATATGCTGTGATAACAAATGGTATTGGTCTTTGAAAAGTGAACATTTTCTTCAACGTTGGATGCCAAGAATCGTAGCCCCAAATCCCTGCGTTAAAAACAACGACCAAGTTTGGAAATTCAAGCGACTGAACTGGCTGCTCATTTGTATCATTTTTACTCTTGACCTCAAGCTCATTCAATAAGTCGTGGTACATACAGTTCTTACAAACAACCGTTGCACTTTCCAGCCGACCAGGTGTATTACTCGGTAATAAATTTATCACTCCAAATTTAGTAGAATGTAGTGGCACACATGGCCCTAATAATTCAATTCTCAAGTGTTTAGGCCATTGCATTTCTGTGCTCTCGGTATTCTTTGTTGCAGTATCATTATTATTTTGCATTCCATACTCAAAATGCTGGTATTGATGCATCCACTTTACAATTGGTTGAAATGCTTTTCGTATAGTTTCCACAGTTTGACATTCCACAAGATCAGCACCAATACAATGGATGACAAATATTTCGTCTTCATCATAAATTGGGCAAACAGCATCTAATCCAACTTGTTTTGAGTCTAATTTGTACAGCACTTGGAGTGCTTCTGCCAATGTTGTGGATCTAGTCAAATTTGCTGAAGAGGCTTTGGCTTTTGTTGTATTTCGCTTGAATGCCAACAAGGAATTGGAAGGAATGAGAGAGTGATTATCAGGAATAGTCAAAACATTATAGGATGGATCTGTAGGGCTCCAATTTGAGAATTTCTTTTCCAGATTTGGGGCAGAAAGTGATATTTTTTGCACTGCTTTTGCCACTGCATCAGTATCTATTTCTGGTATCTTTTTCGATATGGTAATATCATTGCTCTCTCCGTTCAAGTCAGTGTCGTTTTCTAATTCATCGACGTCACTGCAATCAACTCCATTTTGGTCTTGTTGTGATTCTGAATCCAAAATGGTCTTGCGAATTGTATCAAATTCTTTTGTTTCATTGTATTCCAATTCGAGTGATTGCAGTGCTTGCTCCGCTATCAAATGAAAATCATTGTCATGCGAATTCATATTTTCATTTGAGCAAACGCCCATCTCATTATTCTCCTCATTATTTTCACCACCAATATTATTTGCATAAAAGGTTTCTTCATGGGGTTGAGTCTCGTCATAACTATCGTCATCGTCATCATCATCTACTTGTGGTAAAAAGCCATATTGGTATCCATCTTCAACAGCACTATTCTCCATGAAGGTGAAAGTAGGGCCTCTCTCAGAATCATCTGATATCGAAGCTGATGCATATGTATATGGAATTTCCTCAAATGGGGTGTAGCCCGGATTCATGCCCTCGCCATTCTCGGTGTCTTGATTTTCGTGTGGGTTCATTCTGTTCAGAAAAGTGTAATAGTGCAACAAGATACTAATAATGTATGGTTGTAAAGTATATACTTCGACTAAAACCAGTCCAATGAATCAAAATGAATGAAAGGGTGAGCTCGTAGGTACCTTAGGAACCCTTTTCGTCTGTCAGTCGTAAATTTTAGTTACTCAGAACCTATTACTTTATGCAACTCACCGCAATGTGTCGCAGTAAGCAGTCATCCAGCAGTTACTTTGGTCACAAAACTCTGTTAGTTCGACCGAGATAGGAAAGTCTGTCAACGAGCAACGAACAAAAGAAACTCGAAACAGAAAACTGTTTGCTGGAAAAGGTATAATTGTTTGGAGTCTATTTGCCTAGACACCTTTGTATTGAATTTTATCAAGAACGAACAGAATCACAAGATTAATATCATGAAGGCTATTCAATCATTGTTACTGGCACTGCTAGTATTCCTCAAAATCACCATAACGAATGCTTCTCAAGACGCGAAGTTGGACATCAATGAGAAAGAAACTAACAAAAGCCTCCAGAACAATAGAATTATTTCTTTTCCACTCATGAACCATGAACAGTTCTTAGAGAGACATCACAGAGAACGGCGCCTTAGAGAAGGTGATGCATATAACGATGACATTAGTAAAATTCAAACACCAAGACGTACAAGTAAAATTTTACCTCATGCTGAACTATATCAAGGAATCGGTACGCATTATGTCGATATTTGGGTAGGCACACCTGACGCACAGAGACAAACAGTCATTGTGGATACAGGATCTGATTTAACAGCCTTTCCATGCGATCCTTGTAAAGATTGTGGGGCGAATTATCACACTGATAATTTCTTCAAGGATGAAAATAGTGTCTCTTTCCATTTACAACAGTGTTCGGAATGCTGGTTAGGTAAATGTAAGCACGCTGAAGATTTTAATTTCTGTGGCATTCATATGGGCTATGCAGAGGGCTCTTCGTGGAGTGCATACGAGGTAGTCGACTGGGTATATATTGGAGGTGAACATGATAAAGCTGAACACAGAGAACGACAAACTAGAAACCTAGGGAATGCGGACACGATAGCTCAGAGTGGTGGTGGTCTGCGCAATATGCAGCAGGATACGGAATCAATGGAAGAAACTTTTATGGAGGAAGCAGAAGAAGCCGAGGAGGAATATGAAGAGGAACATGAGAATGACAAATTCTGGGCCAAGGATTATGGTTTTGAAATGAATTTTGGATGCCAGTACAAGATTACAGGTTTATTCAAGACACAATTGGCAGATGGGATTTGTGGAATGGAAAATTCAGAAAGATCCTTTTGGAAACAAATGTACAAGAAAGGCAAGATTGACAAGGAAGCCTTTTCTCTGTGTTTCATTCATTCGGAGAAGATCGAAAGAGCTGGTAGTCATGCTGGGGCAGTAACTTTGGGAGGAACAAATGTTGGTATGCATAAGAGCAAAATGGTGTACGCAGATATGTTTGATATTGATGGATGGTATGGAGTCACTGTGAATGCAATCTATTTGAAATCTTCTGAGAATAGCCGAAGACTAGATGACGGAGATTCGGAAGAATCCAATTCCAATACTACAAAAAGCTTGCCATCTAATATTCAGAAGTTAGAATTAAATTTAGGGGCAACGAACAGAGAAGGCGTGATTGTAGACTCTGGTACAACCGAGAGCTATTTCAGCAGCTCCATCTCAGCCCCATTCAAAACAGCTTTCAGAGAATTGATGGGATTCGAATTCCATCCAATTTTGCCAAAGCGAGAAGGAGAAACTAATCCATATACTGATTACCCAACAATTGTAATCCAATTAAAGGCGGCCTACTCGACTACGGACGATGAACTTATGGACAGTAGTGGAAACAGTCTCCCAGGGCTTGCGAACTCTCTTGACTTGGATCATCCAAATGATATATTGTTGGAAATTCCTCCCAAGCAATACATGCTTTGGAGTGCAAAATCAAAAGTTTATTCGAACCGTTTTCATATGGACGAGACATCAAATTACATGGTGATCGGTGCCAATGCAATGACTGGTCATGATATTATGTTTGATGTTGAGAAACGGAGACTTGGCCTTGCATTGAGCGATTGTAAATTCGAGGCATGAAAGGAGCAACAAAAGATTTTCAATGAATAAAATTAAATTATATTTATCACCATACTTCCATTTTTTGCAGAATGATTGCATCATTGCAAACAATAACAATACCCAATAGGGTAGAAGTAGTACGTACCACCCTAAAAAGGATATCACACTTTCAACTTTATCTCCTCGTCAGGTAGGGTTTCTGTTAGAGTAGCTAGTGTGATTGCCACTTAGCACTGACGGAGTGCTGACACACAAAACGAACGACGGAGAGAAGAAGAGAGAAGAACATTCTCTTCATCAAAACATGACACACACTTGTAACCAAATACAAAACACTTGTGGTTGATGAAATAGTTCACAAGAAAAGGCTTATAGTTGTCCATAGCATCAATCAATTCAAAGAAGTCTAGGTAGATTTCAAAACTTTTCAAATATGAGTAGACTCCTCTCCGTGCGCACTGGATCTAGAGTCACTTTCAAAACATCATCTAAAAATAATCTTCGAAAAACGTACAATCAAAATGCTCAGCCTTGTCAGCCATTGTTAAATAGATGGAACTCTAGTAAGGTACAGCAAGGAGGTCTTCAGAAGAGAATGGTAGAAGATGTAAAGGCAATGCAATCAAAAGTGAATATAAATTTTTCACGCAATACTCAGCGTAGAAATATACATCAACAAAATCGTTTCTCTGAGAAAGAAAAGCTTACTGCTGTGCAAATGAATCTCAACTATCAAAAGTTGGCTGAAACTCAAGAAAAGAATACAAGCTTTTTTAGTGATTTAACAGCATGGGTTCTGCATAAAGCAAAGGTTCCAAAGGGTAAGTAACACTACACTCTGATACACATTATGCCAGAGTATAAATAATCTCCTCACCACCTTTTTCTTTATTTTCACTTAGGTTTTGAAAATTTCTTTCCAAAGAATAAAGGTCCAAAGAATTCTAAAAAGAGTTCAAAAGCCTCTAATAGCTCTTCTAAGAAAGATGATCCATTTGCACATATAAAGGATAAGAAAAAGGCATCTTCTTCTGGAGGAGGTAAAAACAACAAAGATGATGACAATCAAGTCATGTCGGCTGCAGCACTTTTACTTCTTGTTTTAGCTGCAAGATCTATGATCGAAGAAGAGACTACTGGAAATGGACGTGAAATAACATGGAGTGACTTTTACAACCATATTCTAGAACCAGGTGATGTAGATCGTATCGTTGTGATTAACGGGAAGACGGCTAGAGTCTTTTTGAAACCAGGAAGTCCAGGTGTTCCACTTAGTAGTGGTGGAAGAGGAGGAACTAATGGGCTGCCTAATGGCATGGGCATGTCTGGAAGTTTATCTAGAAATCGCAAAATTGATTCCAGTGATCCTTTTGCAGACGAAACAGTAATGGACATGGGTTCCACATCCGAATCTACAAATGAATCTTCAATGTCAAGCACACCTGCACAGGGATTGGCAGGAAGAATAGCTAGTCAACCAAATAGACAACTTGTTTATCATTTCCACATTGGGAGCGTTGAATCATTTGAAGAGAAGCTGTCAAAGTCTCAGCAAGATCTGGGTATTATGCCAAGAGATTATGTTCCAGTTCAATATGCTAATGAAACTAATTGGGCTCTTGAGTTAATGAAATCCGCGCCAGCACTTTTGATGATTGGTGTCATGGCTTACATGATGCGTGGTATGGGAGGCATGGGTGGAGCTGGAGGCGGCCGTGGAGGAATGGGTGGTATCTTTCAGGTTGGTAAAAGCAATGCCAAGAAGGTTAACAAAGAAGATGTGAATGTTACCTTTGCCGATGTTGCGGGTTGTCAAGAAGCGAAAAAAGAAATTATGGAGTTTGTTGACTTTCTGAAAGATTCTAGTAGATTTACAAAGTTGGGAGCTAAGATTCCAAAGGGAGCATTGCTATGTGGACCTCCGGTAAGATTCTTAATTTGTTTTTGATGCGCCTCCAACTTTCATACTTTTTTCGAAATTCTGATTCTTTCAAATGATTTGTTTTGATAGGGAACCGGTAAGACACTTCTCGCAAAGGCTGTAGCAGGAGAAGCTGGTGTACCTTTCTTTTCAATTAGTGGAAGTGACTTTATCGAAATGTTTGTTGGAGTTGGTCCTTCCAGAGTCCGTGATTTATTCAAAGATGCACGCGCCGAAGCACCATGTATTATTTTTATTGATGAAATTGATGCAGTTGGAAGAAAACGTGGGCGGGGAAATATGTCTGGGGGAAATGATGAACGTGAAAACACTTTGAATCAGCTTCTTGTAGAAATGGATGGTTTCAATCCTTCCACCGGTGTCGTAGTTCTTGCTGGTACAAATAGAGTTGATATTTTGGATGATGCATTGACTCGTCCTGGCCGTTTCGATAGACAAGTCCAAGTGGATAGACCAGATTTACAAGGTAGAAAAGAAATTTTCATGGTGCATTTGCAAGGAATCAAATTGGATGACAATCCTGAGGAATTCGCTGGAAGACTTGCTGGATTGACACCTGGATTTTCTGGAGCTGATATTGCAAATATTTGTAATGAAGCAGCAATTGTCGCAGCACGTAGAAAGGCAGATTCAGTATCCATTGATGACTTTGAAAAGGCAACTGACCGTATTGTTGGTGGTTTGGAGAGTAATAAAATTATGAGCAAAGAGGAAAGAGCAATTGTTGCACATCATGAAGCTGGGCATGCAATTGCAGGATGGTTTTTGGAACATGCAGATCCATTACTTAAGGTGACAATTATTCCACGCAGTAGTGGAGCGCTTGGATACGCACAATATTTGCCAAAAGAAGTCTTTCTCCGCACAGAAGAGCAAATCATGCATATTGTTATGATGGCACTTGCAGGTCGTGCGGCAGAGGAGGTTTTCTTTGGAAAGGTGACTACTGGTGCATCTGATGATTTACGTCGTGTCACAGATCTTGTATATAGTACTATTCAGGTTTATGGTATGAACCCTCGTGTTGGACAACTAGCATTTCCAAAGGATCCAAATTCAATGCCAGGTGACAAACCATACTCTGACTCTACTGCAGAGGCCATGGATGAAGAAGCGCGTAAAATTGTCGATGATGCATACACCAACACTGTTAATTTGATCAGGGAGAAGAAGGATGAAGTTGAAAAGGTTGCAAAGATGTTATTGGACAAAGAGACCATCACACATGATGACATAATAGATCTTGTTGGACCTCGACCATTCACAGGTAATGAAGCATATCAAGAATATGTAAGCAAGCGTTTTGTGAAAAAGAAAGAGGCTGAAGAAAACGAAGAAGATGAGGTTGAAGAATCTGATAAAATTGAAGATTCGAATGGATTGAATCCAGGTCTAGCATTCAAAGTTTAAGCATGTCAATAGAAAGTATCTTTCGTATTATTATTATTCATTTTTTCATTCGTAATCGTCTGACTGAGCTAAGTTCAATCACAACATAATAAGAACTTGCATCAATAGAATCAACACGCATATAAATCGGTGTATCACCATTATTGAAAATGGATCATTCAGAGTGGATTACTCTTGCGTCGTGAACACATATTACATACGTAGACAAAGGTAACTGAGATGTGCGAAATTCCTTCAGATCGAGGTTGTCAAGAGGGGTTCTTTTTTCTTATTATTTATGGAATAATATAGAGCTTTTGTTTAGTCTTGTAGAATCTCAATCGTGAATGTCGGCAAGTCTTTTCTATTTTATGCCACAGTCAGCTCAGCAGCAATATTTATAAGTAATCATAGTCGTGTGTACTTAGCTTCGATCGTGCCCGTTGAAAAAATCTTTTCTCTCCTTGATGAAAGATTCTGAGAAGCCTTTCCACCCTGATCAATCGTATCAAACATATCTTTTTGAGGAAGCATCAGGCAAGAAGAACCCTCAAAAGCACATAATGAAACAAACACACTTTCATTGATCACATCTTCCTCTTCAGTATTCACGATGCATTTGAGTACTCGCTCCCTCCTAGCTTTGATTCCAGCGCTTGCAGCTGCACAAACATGTACCAACACTGCAAATTTTGAGTACACTACTAATGGTGGAGTGGTCAAACCCGACTTTTGTACTTGGCTTGCATCAGCACCACCTGGAAAATCACTGGCGAGAAAAGAAAGATACTGTCTTCCAGGAAAAGGTCATCCTGATGTAATTACGAATTGTGCACTGGCTTGTTACGGAGAAGACTTGAACTTTGCGTATCCTGCTTTAAATATCTCAGGTGAAACTTTTGATTGTGTATTCCTCAATCAGCATTCTGATCCAGCTAAAAACTTGCTCAGACAATCTAGATACTGTACAGATGATCAGCAAATTGTAAATTGTGGAGTTTCTTGTGGCTTGTGTTCTGGTGTTACCACCACCCCTGCTCCTACTCAAGCGGTAAGTTATAAGTTATTTATTGGGTGACTTGCATCAAATATAATCAAGGAACATAACTGATTTCATCGTTGGGAATCTTTTAGCCAACCAAATCTCCAACTGCTGCACCAACTACTGCACCAGTAACTCCAGGACCGACTCCTACTCAGCCTTTCCCAGCGCCTTCTCGACCACCATCTCCTATGCCTTCTCCTTTCCCAACCTTGAGACCAACCAGCAGTCCTTCAGATGCTCCGTCTATGGTTCCTTCTGATATACCATCGGATTCCCCATCCAAGGTACCTTCTGATGAGCCATCTATGCTTCCATCATTGACACCATCTGACAGTCCATCAATGGTTCCGTCAGATGTACCTTCCGACAGTCCATCCATGGTACCATCTGACGAACCATCAATGGTTCCGTCTATGGAACCATCTGATCAGCCGTCTAGTTTACCATCGAAGGAGCCATCTCGCAGTCCATCCAGCGTACCATCGGATCAGCCGTCTCAGGTACCATCGAAGGAGCCATCTCGCGCTCCATCAGGAAATCCAACTTCGAGTATCAAGCCATCCCCTTCACCATCTGCTTCACCAGTTGGACCCACACCTGCTCCTACTCGTGCACCAACCCCAGCACCAACTAATGCTCCAGTTTCTTGTGATGATACTGACGGTTTCCTATTCGACAAGTTAATCGATCCTAGTCAGAAACTATCTTGTGAGTATATCTGTCAGAACGCACAAAAAATTGACATACGTAAAGGAAATTACTGCACAAACACAACAATTGCAGAGAACTGCTGCTCTGCATGTAATTCTGCTGGATGTTCGCCTTAAGAAAATACCCTCATTCGTACAGTCAGAGCATGAAAGACTATGACAGGTTGACGAACCGCCAAGTTGAGAAGTGTGTTTTGGTTTCCGAGTTCTCCCGATGGTCTTTCCGGTATATTCTATTTAGTATAAGAAGCCCTCCGTGTAATGGATCATGAATTCATTATATCGTTGCAGGAAGTACATGTTATATAATTTAAAATAATTCCTGAAGAATGAATGAAGTACAAACTAGACTTTTAGGTTAGGTTCACAGTTTCAATTCTTTTAGTGCGGACCATATACCGTACGTACTTATGATACTCACCACTCCACACATATTCTCTAGTACGTACATGCATCTCGACTCGACTCCTCTCGACTCCTCTCGACATCTTTCCATAGCTGATCATCCTAGATCAACTGTCAACACACTATCGATATCTTTGGATCGTTTGTTGTTGCAGTTCTATCGGGAACCACACCCTCGTTCCGAGTTCTTCCAATCCAGATATACTAGCCGTTCACGAGCGAGACCGTATTCCGTATTTTGTTTCAATCAAAAGAAACTCAGGAAAGAATCATTACTTCAAATTACATGACAAAATATGAATAAGTCTGCGAAGGAAGCATTTGTAACTGGTCACACTGGATCAACAGTGTTTGAAATTCTATTGGTATGCATATCAGCTCCTGTAGGTTTATTTTGCTATTTAGAAATTTCGCACTATTTGCAGGAAAAGAAAAATGTAAATTCAATTTCAATTGCTGTAGCATTGGAATCGCTTACTATTTTACTCCCGATGGCCATTAATCAAACCATTTACCTTCATCCAGTCGGTATAACAGTCATGATTGCAATGTTCACAATAGCAAGCATTTTGTGCTGGAGGAGAAGAAATAGAATTGAGAAATATAGTGAGCTAAAATTCACCGAGATAGTAAAAGAGACAAAGAATGATTTGGATTTTCTCACCTATTATCGGTCTACGGTTTCATATTTAACCTTTGTTGCAATCTTAGCAGTTGATTTTCCAATCTTTCCGAGATCTTTTGCAAAAACAGAAGTAGCAGGCTATGGTCTGATGGACATTGGAGCTGGAAGTTTTGCATTATCTGGTGGATTTGTATCATGGTATGCTAGAAGAAGTATGACGAAGAAGGAAGCTGAACGTCCAAAACTACAGACAGAAATGAAAAGATTTCGCAAAGTTATTATGCGATCAATACCCTTGATAATCATGGGTTTTCTTCGTTTATTGACAACAAAAGGTCTTGATTATCAAGAGCATGTATCGGAATACGGGGTACATTGGAACTTCTTCTTCACTTTGACTGCAACAGGATTGCTTTCTACCTTTTTCAGAGGGATTTTAGGGTTCAGAAGTCCTGCTGTTTGGATTACACTTGGTATACTTTATCAAACCTACTTGACATTTTATGGTGGACAGGATTACATAGAAAATGCGCCAAGATATTGCGAGAATCATAATGATTCGGCGTTGGCAATGAAAGCATTGATCATTTGCAACCTATTTGCTGCCAATCGGGAGGGTATACTAGGAAGTATTGGATATCTTATATTTCATCTAATTGGTGAGGACATTGGCCATTATTGCCTTTGGAGCTGCAATGGAAATGTCTCCCAAACATCTATATCTAAATCGGTTCAGGGTCGTCGTCTATTTTCCTTGACTATCTTTGCTTGGATAGTTCATTATACTTTGATATCTACACTGGATATTTATACATCTAGAAGATCTACAAACTCGAGTTTTATAGCATGGACAATATCTCACAATTTGACAATCTTATCGCTGACATGGCTGTCTTTCGGGCTTGGTACAAAAAAGGAAAAGATAAAAACTGATAAAAATCCTCCATTATTCGCCGCGGTCAATCGTCATGGTTTGCTTGTTTTTATTCTGGCAAACTTAATGACTGGAGCTGTAAATCTCACAGTAGATACTATAAATTCTTCCGACTCGAAGTCAGTGTTCATTATCTTTTGCTATCTTTGTGCAGTCGGTGCCGTTGCTCTCTTTTTGGATAAGGTATTGGATAAGAAGTCCACAAAAGGCAAACCAGTAAAAAAAGAATAGAAGATTTAATTTCTATTACAATGCTGATGTATATTTTCGTAAATGCAATTTTTTGAAAATAGCCCAAGTTCTTTCACCAAAATTTTTGGCGGGATGGTGCTTCTATTTTAATAAATTAGACTGAAATATTACAAAAATAGTCAAACATGACATTATTGGGGGACATTGGTGCTGCACGATGCTGTCCTATCTTTATTATTTGAGAATGTGATGAAAAAGAAAGCACTCAATGTGGTGAATTACAGTAGACTCGAGTCTCGGTTTCAAACCTATTCACATGAAAACCGGATCTAAGATGAATGGAATGTATAATATATTTGTACTTACATCTATACTCTGTATAAGTGTGGTGTCGAGTAATATTTTTGATGGAAATGATGATGACTCTTCTGAGATTGTCAGCACTGTTGATATGGATGAGCCACTTTGCAAAAACAATCGCAGCTTTGTGTTTCTATATGAAACAAGAAAATTAGATTGTGCAGATATTCAGTATGTAGAAGAGAGAAGAGTTGAACTTTGCGTGATTGATGAAGTGATAAAGAACTGTCCTGTCAGTTGTGGACTTTGTTGTGAGGATGATGATGAATATATGTTTCGACGGGATAATGATATGATGAGTGGGTGCCAATGGCTTACAAAAAATTATGCAAATAGAGAAAGTAGGCTCGAAACTTATTGTGATACATACAACAATGGTATGATGGTGAGATATGCTTGTCCAAAAAGCTGTGGTTATTGTAAATCGTATATAGCACCTTCGCCCTCCACTATTCCAACGATGACATTACTTCCAAGCCAACATCCATCACTTGATCCAACAACTAGTCCAAGTTCTGTACCTTCGTTAGTCCCTTCGAGTAAGCCAACTCTATTGGCAAGTGAAGGGCCTTCAATAGAACCTTCATTAACACCATCGGATCTGCCGACTTTCTCACCAACACTTCTAGCAAGTTCTAGTCCTAGCTCTGCTCCGTCCTCAATTCCAAGTACTCTACCTTCGATGAGCCCTTCAGATCAGCCTAGCTCTATTCCATCAAGCTTACCTAGTGTATCACCTTCATTCATGCCTTCGCTGATCCCGTCGCCTTTTCCAAGTGAAGTAAAATCAGAAACGCCATCAGAAAGTAGCATACCGTCTTCTGAACCTTCTTTTCTTCCAACAAATCATCCATCATTCAACCCAAGCAGTTTTCCGTCGGACATTCCATCAAATTTACCAAGCGATTCAGTTGTTCCAACAAACTTTCCTTCTTCAAGCAATTTTCCGTCAGGAAAACCAAGTGAGTCACCATCAGTATCAAACGAACCTTCTCCGAGTCCGTCTACAGCTCCCTCAAAAATACACTCCGGTTTTCCGTCTATGATACCATCATACTCGCCTTCAAAGGGACCATCTATGAGTCCCTCAAGCATCCCATCATCATTCCCTTCTATTTCGCCATCCCTTACACATTCTACTATGCCAACTCAACTCCCTTCGAAAAATCCATCGTCAATACCAAGCCCAGTGCCGTCATTGGTGGCTTCGATTTCACCATCCCTTACTCATTCTGTTGCACCATCTCGCCAACATTCAGATGATCCTTCTATGGCTCCAAGTTCGTCACCATCTCTTCAGCCGACACAGGAACCATCTACAGCACCGACTAAAACAGAAAGCTCTTCGCCAACCTTGGAAGAGTCTCTCGTACCAACTCTAACTTTGAGTTCAGTTCCAAGTTACGAGCCATCCACTCTTCCTAGTTTGGATCCGACATCGCGACCTTCCGAAATTCCCTCTCTTCAAATATCCTCTTCACCAACTTTATTATCTTCACAGAATCCATCAGGCAGGCCATCTTTTGAACCGTCTGTATTCCCAAGCATCCATCCCAGCAATCAACCTACATTGCTTCCAAGCAAGGCCCCGACAATGTCACCGTCATCTAGACCTACAAATGAACCAAGTCCGCAACCATCATCAGCGCCAAGTGAATCCAAACCAAATATGATCATGATTATGACAGATGAGCACAATCTTAGAACACTCAGTTGTTATAGGGACTATCTACTTTCAAAATATCCAAAAGAGAGTGTTGATGTGTGGGGGGATGTACATCTAGATACTCCAAACATTGATTCCTTAGCCCGAGATGGTGCATTATTTACAAATTTCTATACTGTCGCTCCATGTAAGTGATAATTTTCATTGGAAAACATTTTTTTAGAATGATGAGACACTAACATTTTATGTTTTCGTTTATTTCATGGAAGTGTGTACACCTAGCAGATCAAGTTTTTTGACGGGGTAAGTAATTTTACAATCGATGTGAGATGCACGTTCTGTAGAATAATTCCTCATCTCTTCTATGACTCTATGTTCTATACATAAAAGGCTTTATCCTCAATTTACTGGTGGTGCTGATCAAAACCATGGGAAACTTGACAAGGATATATTAACATGGAGCAAAATATTGCAAGAAAACGGATATGTCAACGCTTACATGGGGAAATCTCACTTGGACGGTGAGGAGAAGCCATTATGGAACGCTGAAGAAGGTCGAGAATTTGGCTTTGATTTTAATAAATATCGCTTCAATCGAGGACATTGGAAGTATTTTGATGAGGTCAATGGTTCTCCGGTAGAGTATTTGATGGAGGATGAAGATAAATTTGAAGGACGGTACAGAGAAAATTACGCAACTGATTTTCTTTTTAATCGAGGTTTGGAATATATTGAGCGAAGAGTGTCCAAACAGGAGCCTTTTTCGCTTGTCTTGAGTATTTCCGATCCCCATTCTCCCAACGAAAATAGGTTCGTTTCATATACTTTTCCTTTCCACATATATTGTATAAGCACTCATCATCTTACTCATCCACGAGCAGACCTTATTTCCGCAACTTATATAGCGATCTTGACTTTGATTACCCTGAGACTGGGCGTAAGAATATGAAATTTGATCCTGCTCCACCGAGTTTTAATTGGATAAATATGAACGAAGTACCTATTGATGAAGTCGATGTATTTCTAGAAGAGTATAAAGAAAGATTTTTCTTGAGACATATGCAGCAATATTTTGCTATGGTTAAATGTATTGATTTCAACATGGTATGTTCTATTTTTTATTTGCATATTTGTTGAAAACAATATTCACAATAACCTCAAACTAATGAAATGAAAATTCTACCAAAACGAAGGGGAAATTATTAGAAAAAATAGAGAGCCTCGGCATTGAAGATGACACTATGGTATGTTTTTATAGTCTCTCATCATGATTTGATTTTCATCCTGCTTCTTTTCTAACTTATGATTTGTTTTGTCTTTTATAGATCATCTTTACATCAGACCACGGTAAGCATGCTTTTCTTGTATGTCAAAAAATATGATTCTTGTAATTATACTCACACTTCGTGAAACTATAATAGGTGATCTTCTCGGAGAACATGCCGACCTAAATAAAGGGAAACCTTTCGAAACTAGTGCTGGTATACCATTCATTGTAAAATTCCCAAAGCTCGTTTCACCCAAAGTCATTGAAACTGCGTATTCCTCAGTAGATTTCACTCCCACAATCTTGAATCTAATGGGATTTTCAAAATATGAAATGGGTGCACATTTTCAGGGGGTTGATGGAAGTGCAGAAATATTATCAAAAAAGACCATCATTGGAAATGATGACAAAATTGTTTTTACCATGGATACAGGAAACACCCCTCACTGGTTTGCTGCTATAAAAAAAGGCTTCAAGCTAGTTCTTCATAAAAATGATGTTCCTTGGCTCTTTGACCTAAATCAAGATCCAGATGAATTATACAACTACGCAACTTCTTCGTCTCATAAGGTCATTTTCGATGAATTGCTTGACGCAAGTATTCCCATGCTGAAAGATTTCTCAGTGCCACTCACAGATATAACAAATGTTATATTCCTTGATCATCCTATCTGTATTGACAGCAAAGACCCTATACCTTTAGGCAATAATAAGCTTGCTTTTTGTGCAGATATTGGTGATGATTTTTCAGAAGACAGATGCAACAACTGGAATGTACGATCGCATTGCCCGGCAAGTTGTAAAGAGTGCTGTCATGACTCCCCGGGAAAGATCTGGGTCAATGGTAGTGCTCGTTTTTGCCATACGCTCACAAATCAATGCAGTAACAAAATGATTCAGACGTTCTGTCCAGGGACTTGTGAAGTGTGTGATGATAATGGTATTTTCTGAGTAATCTTTTCAAATGAATACTGTGGAAATATAATAAAAGTCAAAGCCTAATTTTATTCTGTGTGTAACCAGAACAAACCAGATTCAGTTTACATGAAATAATAATAAGTTCTGTTAATTAAAAACAAATATAGGTTTAGCTTTGCATTTATAATCTGGATCTGCTTGATGAGAATCCAAAAGGGCACACGTTCTTTGACATGACTTTTCTAGGAGGATTAAGAGGTGCAACATCAACCTTAATTTCCTTGGATCCTTCTCCATTTTGGATCAAAGCATCTACCTTCTCACGAATCATTCTTCCATATGTCTTATCGACTGAGGAAAAGTTCGCAATTGCTCTATTACGAATTACCTCAGAAGCATTGACCATGTGCTCAGCGATATTACTTGTCAATCTATCACGTTCTTCAGCATTCAAAGTTTTGTTGAAAAATTGTTTGCATTGTGAAAAGTTATCTTCGTCTCCTGTTTCCACTCTTTCTACATCACCAGTGACAGCATCTGAATGATTAGTTGCTCTTCCGGATGTGTCAGCTCTTGGTCCAAAGAAAGTATTTGGGAAATAATTAGGACCCCCACCTCCATTACTGTTGACAGTCATTGGTCCATCCCGTTGATAATTATCAGCCTTCATTGGAGCATTTACTGGGATTTGCTGGTAATTTGCTCCAAGTCTATGACGATGAGTATCTGGATATGAGAAAAGACGCGCTTGAAGCATCTTATCAGGTGACGGTTCTATTCCTGGAATGAGGTGGCTTGGAGCAAATGCTAGTTGTTCAACTTCTGCAAAGTAATCCTTTGGGTTTCTGTTCAACACAAGCCTTCCAATTTCCTGAAGAGGGTATTTATCGTGAGGCCAAATTTTGGTCAAGTCAAATGGGTTAAAAGATGAATCCTTTGCTTCTTGATAATCCATGATTTGAACATACATTGTCCATGAAGGGAAATCGCCCTTTGCAATAGAATTGTACAAGTCTCTAGTCGAATAATCCGGATCGCTGGATGCAATCTTGGCTGCTACATCCGGAGAAAGATTGGAGATTCCCTGATCTGTTTTCAGGTGATACTTGACATAGCATGGTTCTCCCTTCGCATTGACATTCTTGAATGTATGAGATCCGTATCCATTCATGTGGCGATATCCATTGGGGATTCCTCTATCACTAAATAAGAATGATACCTGATGGACAGTTTCTGGACGAAGAGAAATAAAATCCCAAAACATATCTGGATCGCCCAAATGAGTAGCTGGATTGCGTTTCTGTGTATGAATGAAGCTAGGAAAAAGGATAGGGTCTCTCAAGAAAAAGATGGGAGTGTTGTTACCAACCAAATCCCAGTTTCCTTCTTCGGTGTAAAATTTGATTGCGAATCCTCTTGGATCTCTGACTGTGTCTGCACTACCTGATTCTCCTCCGACTGTGGAGAAGCGAACTGATACTGGTGTTACTTTGTTTACAGTGTCAAACATTTTTGCTTTACAGAAGGAAGGGACAGTCGAAGATGTAGTTTGGAAGTATCCAAATGCTCCCGAACCTTTGGCATGCACAACTCTTTCTGGGATCCTTTCTCTATCAAAATGAGCAATATGGTCAATAAGAGTAAAATCTTGCAGAACGATTGGACCCTTCTTTCCAGCAGTAGTAGATGCAGTGAGGGAATCCACAGGGGCTCCATTTGAAGTTGTTATTTCTGAGATGCGATTGCTGTTGGAGGCTTCATCAGCATGGGTCTGAAGTTGGTTTGTTGCTGGATCTCTCATAGTGGTCCGGTAAGATGAGAAGGTGCGTGTGTGATGAAATAATTGGAGTTTTATTTCTTATTAAATAGAGATGAGGGTGCTACTTTTGAAGATGAAGATGCAAGATACATGGATGTTGTGATACAATACACATAAGTACCTACGTACTACACATTCACACAACTTCAAGCTCCTTCAAGTTTGTCCATCAAACTCTTTTTGTTTACCTTTCGAGTAGCTAGCTATCATAGCCACGTAGCGCTGTTGCTAGATAAAATGCGTACGTAGTAGTACGTAGGTTCCCATCAACAGCTTTTTCAAAATTAAAATTGCACTATCCTCAAAGAAGGTATGTTTCTTTCACTTACGTCCGTCGATAACAGGGAAGCACGACATGAACAAAAATCAAACAAGCAGAGAAATAAATTATAATGTAAATTATACGTTAAAATAATGACAACAAAATTGTTGTATACGAACTCAAATAATATGGATAATTAAGCCAGAGTCGAAAATTTATTATCGGTTTGTCAGGGAACCGATTCCTTACCCCGTTTATTTTTCCGTTCGTGCGTTCGTTCGTGTCACACTACAAACAGATGACCCCAACGGGGTGAAATGATTCGCTCCGTTCTATTGTTCGCGTCGCACTACTAACTGTTGACTCTAAATGGGTGAAGATGATTCGTTCATTCTCACAATTGTAACTACCTACTTGACATGATTGACGGATAGAAGGTCAGACTGTCTGCAAGTAAAAGACACTCTACCTAGGACCATTCTATTGTCTATTGTACAGACATTCTAACATAAGCTAAGTGCTGCCCTTTTTACAAAATAGGGTGAACCTACTATGTACTATCATTTACTTATTCGTAGTTTCGAAAGGAAAAAACAAACAAACCGATTTCAACCTGACTTGTATAAATTCATACTTCTGACAAATTCAATCTTTTTCACGAAAATGTAGGATATGACATATAAGCGAGCAGAATTAAGGGCAGTTTGTAGGTCCCCCTGTGCACGAAGGTTGATTAGATGGTACATCTATTGTCATTGATTGTGTAACAAGGTAGTTAGTTCACTGGAAAATGAAAAGAAAATATGCAAAAAATCCACTTTTATTTGACTGATAGTTTACTCACCACTTGGAACATCAGACGGAACATCAGACGGAGTGTCACTTGGCTGGTCTGAAGGGACGTCTATTGAGTTGGGAATAAGATATTGGAGTTAGCAAAGTCAAAGTCAAAGTCGGATGAATGTGAAAGATGCGAAAATCTCAGTTGCAATGACAAATTGTTTACTCACCACTTGGTACATCAGACGGAACATCAGACGGAGTGTCACTTGGTTGGTCTGAAGGTTGGTCTATCGAGCAGAACAAAGTTAGTAAAGTGTAAATCACGCAAAGAAGGGAAAGGGCAAACCATTCTTCATTTACCCACCACTTGGAACATCAGACGGAATGTCGCTTGGTTGGTCTGACGGAACGTCTATTGTCATATCCAAGTTAGTGAAGTCAAAGTCAATTGAAAGATGAAGGTGACAGATGCAAAAATCTCAGTAATAATGATACATAGATTACTCACCACTTGGAACATCAGACGGAATGTCGCTTGGCTGGTCTGAAGGGACGTCTGAAGGGACGTCTATTGAGTTGAAAGATTCGAGTTAGCAAGTCAAGGTCAAATGAAGGATGAAGTTGACAAGTGCCAAAGTCTCAGTAATAATGATACATAGATTACTCACCACTTGGAACATCAGACGGAATGTCGCTTGGTTGGTCTGAAGGGACGTCTATTGAGTTGGAAATAAGATATTGGAGTTAGCAAGTCAAGGTCAAATGAAAGATGAAGGTGGCAGGTGCGAAAGTCTTAGGTTGATGACACATAGATTACTCACCACTTGGAACATCAGACGGAATGTCGCTTGGCTGGTCTGAAGGGACGTCTATTGAGTTGGAAATAAGATATTGGAGTTAGCAAAGTCAAAGTCAAATGAAGGATGAATGTGAAAGATGCGAATTCGTTATTGTGACGATACTTACCACTTGGTACGTCAGACGGAACATCAGACGGAGTATCTGAAGGTTGATCTATCGAGCAGAACAAAGTTAGTAAAGTGTAAATCACGCAAAGAATGGAAAGGTCAAACATTTTTTCATTTACTCACCACTCGGAACATCAGACGGAATGTCGCTTGGTTGGTCTGAAGGAACATCTATTGTCATGTTGAAGTTAGCAAAGTCAAGGTCAAATGAAGGATGAAGTTGACAAGTGCCAAAGTCTCAGTAATAATGATACATAGATTACTCACCACTTGGAACATCAGACGGAATGTCGCTTGGTTGGTCTGAAGGGACGTCTATTGAGTTGGAAATAAGATATTGGAGTTAGCAAGTCAAGGTCAAATGAAAGATGAAGGTGGCAGGTGCGAAAGTCTTAGGTTGATGACACATAGATCACTCACCACTTGGAACATCAGACGGAATGTCGCTTGGCTGGTCTGACGGAACGTCTATTAAGTTTGAATGAGACAATGGAGTTAGTAAAGTCAAGTGAAATGAAGAGTGAAGGATGAAACTTATGAGAATGATAAAACAGTAGACATCAATAGCGTACACAAAAAATTGCAAAGGTCTTACCACTTGGAACATCAGATGGGATTGAACTTGGCTGATCCGAAGGTACGACTTTTGAAATGAGATGATTGAAATGTTGAAGTTAGCAGAGTCAAGTGATAGATGGAATAGTGAAATGTGAAAGAGATGCACAAGAAATGAAAGGTGAAATGATCAATATAAACTCCAAGAACGTTGAAAGATTTCCTGTATTGGATTATAACTCAATCTCTCAAACAATATAATATTTGCAAAACAATAAGTACCGGATGTGACGTGCTTACCACTTGGAACATCACTTGGTGCTGATGACGGAATTAAACTTGGCTGGTCTGAAGGGGACACTGACGGAACCATAGAAGGTGCATCTGATGGACTACTTGTTGGTCTTAAAGTTGGGAAAGGTGATGGCATAGGCGAAGGTGGACGAGAAGGCGCCGGAAATGGTGCCGTAGGTGTTGGTCCTGGGGTTGTCGGAGCCTTTGTAGGTGCATTTGTAATTTGTACATATGGCACATAGCCTTCAAAAGTCTTGCATGTTGCTCTGCATCCGAACGCAGCTACTGCTTTCCCTTTCCCTCCTTTCACACAATAGTGATTTTGACGTTTCTCAGCCTTTTCTGGTTTCCAATGGTTCAACCATTCGCACTTCTTCATTTTTCCATTACCCACACCATTTCTATCTACCAGTTCGAACTCGAAAGTACTATCATCTGTAGTATCCACTACACAGTCACGGCAAGTGGCTTGGCAGTTGATGTAAACATCTATAGCTTCGGAGCTTTTCCCTCCTTGACAGTACTTCTTTTGGCGTTTTTGCTTGTTTGCTACCCACTGACACTTTTTTGTTTTCCCGATATTGTTTTTGAAAGTAAAGTCAGGATCGTTCACACATGCTTGACCGTCAACATGTAGATATAATGAAAGAAGAGACGTTGCAAACAATTTAAATTTGAGATGCATGTTGATCATGAATGAGTAAAAGTGGTACTTAGTGTTAGAACTAGTGTTTGAGAGGCACTCTCCCCGAGATCATCAGGTAGAATGAAGATGGGGTTCTGGTTCACTTATTTGTGCACGACCTGTGTGAGAATAGGAATGAAAAGATTTTACAGAGACGTCGGGGTTCGGGTTCGAATGTTTCAAAAGTTGCTCCGCAGTGTCTCATCGTTGATATGGGTTGACTTCAAGGACACATTGTAATCGTTCGTAGGTTTGGAATCGAATCATCGTGTGGCTTGTGCTGACTACTATATACCTTATTCCTGTTCATATGCTTGAAATATTTCCACTTCTAATTGAATTAAATCCGACATCAATCTATTCCCTACTACACCAACTCCGTTTTTCTCGAGAACAAGACGAATGTACCAAGCATTACGCAGTTTCCTGTACGTATGAGTAGTACCTTAGTCGACTCGTGCGAAAATATTATTTAGATTCCTGACCTTGCGAAGTCTACGTAGTGTCATAAGTAAATAATCGTGAAACGTTACAATGTGTCTCATCAGAACCGCTTTTTATCGTGTGTACAGACTAGACTCTCCATGATAAATTTGAATTTTTTTTATATTAATTGAAACAATGTCAACTTCTGCCTACTCGAAATAATTACCAATTCACCAATTCACCGATCTTTCTTTTCGAAATATCCTTTTCAGTCAGAAATCAATTGAAAAGAATTACCTAATTCTTAAATTACTATTTTTAAGGGGTTCCTAGACACCACTTCAGATTATTCAATCTCTGAGAATCCAAGCCTTGAAAATTTCACGCGTATTTTAAAACCATATAAAGATACCATTGCGATAAATTACAGATGAATTCTTTCCTCTTCTTTTAGACGGGTGGAACAGAAGGAGCTTTAGAAGGTTCATCAGACGGTACATCAGACGGTACATCTATTATCATTGATTGTACAACGAGAAATTAGTTCAAGGCAAAATGAAAACACAAAAATGCAAAAATGCAAAGTTTCCGGTTTATATTTGAAACGTCTTCATCTATTGACTGATAGTTTACTCACCACTTGGAACATCAGACGGAACATCAGACGGAATGTCACTTGGTTGGTCTGAAGGGACGTCTTTTGAGTTTGGATCATGAATGAAATAATGGAGTTTTAGTAAAGTCAAGGTCAAATGAAAGATGAAAGTGAAAGGTGCGAATTCTCTAGTGTGGCGACACTTACCACTTGGAACATCAGACGGAACATCAGACGGAATTGAACTTGGCTGGTCGGAGGGGGCATCTATTGAGAAGAGATTAATGCAATGTTAGAGTTAGTCAAGTAAAATGAAAGGTGAAGGTGTTAAGCAAAAGAAAAAGGCATATATGAGACACGAATGGTGAAATGAGCACGAAAAACAAAAGATATATTCAGAGAAGTAGCATATGCCATTCATAGTCTTTCAATTCCACAATCTCTCAAACCATGCTACATTTGCAAAACAACAAATATTAGATGCGACGATCTTACCACTTGGGACATCACTTGGAATGTCAGAGGGAATTGAACTTGGCTGGTCTGAAGGTACGTCTATTGAGATGATTAAAATATTGAAGGTAGCAGAGTCAAGTGACAGAAAGATAGAATAGTAAAAGGTGAAAGATATACATGAGAGATGAAAGGTGAAATGAGAATGACAAACTCAGTTGATATCGAAGGAAGTAGTGTATCATAGATAATCACAGTATCTTGTCTCTCTGATATCATATAATAAATGTAAATAGCAATTACAATCAAAAAACAATCCTTACCACTTGGTACTAATGACGGACTGTCGGACGGTACTGTAGAAGGTTCCATAGATGGACTATCCGATGGTACCTTGGACGGAGAATCAGATGGGCTGGTCGAAGGAACCATAGAAGGTGCATCTGATGGACTACTTGTTGGTCTTAAAGTTGGGAAAGGTGATGGCATAGGCGAAGGTGGACGAGAAGGCGCCGGAAATGGTGCCGTAGGTGTTGGTCCTGGGGTTGTCGGAGCCTTTGTAGGTGCATTTGTAATTTGTACATATGGCACATAGCCTTCAAAAGTCTTGCATGTTGCTCTGCATCCGAACGCAGCTACTGCTTTCCCTTTCCCTCCTTTCACACAATAGTGATTTTGACGTTTCTCAGCCTTTTCTGGTTTCCAATGGTTCAACCATTCGCACTTCTTCATTTTTCCATTACCCACACCATTTCTATCTACCAGTTCGAACTCGAAAGTACTATCATCTGTAGTATCCACTACACAGCTACGGCAAATGGATTGACAGTTGAGGTAAACATCTATAGACTCAGAGCTTTTCCCTCCTTGACAGTACTTCTTTTGGCGTTTTTGCTTGTTTGCTACCCACTGACACTTTTTGGTTTTTCCGCTCAGGGTTTTGAAAGTAAAGTCAGGATCGTTCACACATGCTTGACCGTCAACATGTAGATATAATGAAAGAAGAGACGTTGCAAACAATTTGACATGCATATTGATCATGAATGAGTTTAAGTGCTACCGGTATATGAATATTGTTAGAACTTGGGTTTGAAAGATGCAATCTCCTGGAAAGCTTTTGTGTTCGCTTACTACGGCAGAGTTCCCAAAACACCTTCGCGCACATCACAAATACGACTGTGACAAAAATAGATATATCGGCGCACTTCTGTAAAAGGTTTCTCCGTTTTCCATATTACCATTCTGAAGTGTTTATGATGTCTAAATCATTGAAGTTGGAATATGCAAAAGTATGAAATCATAAAAAATATTACGAAACAGCGATAGTGATTTCTATTCATTTCTAATATTCATAATGATAGGAAGGGAATGATTGTTTACGAGTAGAACAAGAAAGATGACTAAAAGTCCCTTTTCGACACAAAATACAATCAAGAATGAGAAAGAACCTGGAAAACTCTCTCACTAATTCGGCAGTTTACCACATTTTTGTCACTTTTTATGAAAATACTCATTTCTCCGGCACTTTTCACATTCAAATTATACAGAGGACGCGAACCTCAAGCTGCTGCCGATGAAAATGAAAATACGGTACCATACGTAGCTGTTGTTGATTGGTGTTTTCTTTTCAAATGTATTTCCCAAGAAGGCGAAAGTAGATTCTCAACGTGATAACCACAGATAGATTACAAGGTCGATCATTCTTCTACAGTAATCTATTATAACTTTCCTATCGCATCTTTTGTTCAGTACATCCCAATTCAAACCCCAACATGCCTGCAGCAACAGAAGTAGATACAATTTCTGTATCAAATAACTCCGTGTCAGCACTTTCAGTGTCGAGATGGGATAGATCACAAAATAAGGTTGTTCGTATTGTGAGGGATGACAAGTCTGTAGTGAGCAACGCGAGCAACTCTGTTGCTATTTGGGACCACCAACAAAACAAAGTTGTAGATTTTTCAATTCCCAAGTGGGATGCTTCAAGAAAGGTTGTGAATGGGAAACAAGAGGTTGTGGCAAGATCAGATGAAGATGGCAACATCAAGAAATCCTCCAAACGATTGAACATGTCTGGAGATTGTACGTTAAAGACGGTGTCCAGTGATATCAACGACAACATGAGTGTGACAAGCAAATACACTGTTACAAGCAAAACAGATTCTATTCACAAATGGGATCGCAGCTCGAATAAAGTCGTCGCCGTAGAGAGAAATGTTCAGGTCTGGGATAGAAGAAGCAATACTGTCAGGAGAAGAAACAGCCACCTTGAGGTGGATGCTGATGCTCAAGAAACCCAAACCAAAGCTCCGAAGAAGTCTTCAAGCATTGAGGCAAACGACAACATGAGTGTGACAAGCAAATACACTGTTACAAGCAAAACAGATTCTATTCACAAATGGGGTCGCAGCTCGAATAAAGTCGTCGCCGTAGAGAATGATGTTCAGGTCTGGGATAGAAGAAGCAATACTGTCAGGAGAAGAAACAGCCACCTTGAGGTGGATGCTGATGCTCAAAAAACTCCAACTAAGCAAGAATCTACCAATAGCTTAGAAGTAGAGTTAGACCCTGAAGAGGTGGATGAACTTCCTCAAACTAGTGAGACATTGTTGACTAATGAGAAAACATTTTCCGAGAAATCTTCTGTGTCTCCTAGATCTGTTGCTTTTTCTATTGCTGAAGAAGAGGAGGAAGAAGAAGCGGATGACATCTACATTCCTACTACTTTATCGAGGCCAAAGAGTGCTCAATCACAAACATCAGAAATGAAGGCACGAAAGAAAGCCATGAAGGAAATGCAGTTGAAGGCCTTGCTCCATCAAATCTCATCAAAAAGGGAAATGGAAAAAATGAATCAAAATAATGACGTCCAAAATACTCCTATCCTACCAGCTGAGTTGAAAAGAGCGGAGTCTCTAGATGACGAGAAGATTGCCAAATTAAACGACATCATTAACACCAAAAATAAGCTTTTGGATGAGCAAAATCGTCTGATTCAGCAGTTAACTGAACAGATGGAGGAAATGTCTAGAGCAGATGATAATGGCTTACCAGTAGTTGTTGCTAGACCTCACTCTGCGGATAATGATACCTTGGTGAGCGGTATTTCTTCGGTATTTAGCAATTTTTTCCAGTAAATGCAGTAATTTTTTTTCGTTCTGCTATATATGTTATATGATAAGCCTAACAAGAAATAATTTTCCCAATTTTTCCAAATCAATTTTTAAATTCAAGTCTACTTTGAAGTTGAAGCAGGTTTCAATTGTATCTTATCCATAAAATAGGTTATAAGGACTAACGTCAATCCGCTCTGCTTACGCACAGACACCACGAACGAAGGTGAAAGGTTGACACATCACACGGCCAGTGTGAATGGTGAAGCCAATTGAAATCGGCCAAGAAGAAAGAAGATGAAAGAAATCCAGGATGTGCAAAGTCTTTATTAGATAATAGAGTTCTTTTTTATAAGCGATCTTGAGCAAGACCTTTCGAAAGAACACTTTCGCATTTTTTTCACTCTACGCATATTATTTCACAGCAATAGATCAGTATCGACAAATTTCATAATCATGAAGACATCAACATTTGTTGCTTTCCTCCTCGTCACATCAGCATCTGCTTTCACATCACCACGCTCATCCTTTACAGGTAGTGCTACATCTGTATGTACAAGGGAAGAGTTGCTTACAGGATATTCATGTGTCAGCAACTCTCTCTATAGAGATGGAAGAAAAGGATCAAGTATGGGCATGCCTCCTTTTTTGAAAAAGCTTGGATTGAAGAAACCAGAAAAGCCAATCTTTGGAGAAGAAGAAAAGACAGATAGCAGTGTAGCGATATTGGAAGAGAAGGAAGCACCAGTCAATGCAGCTACCAATGAAGAATGTGAGATCAAGGAAGAAGAAGAGCTTTCTGAAACTAAGAAACTATTGAAACAGGTGAAGGAAGCGGGGACTGCAGGAGTAATCTCATATGCATTGTGGGAATTAGGTTTCTGGGCTTTATCTGTTCCAGTATGCATCAGTGCCTACTATGGTCTCTTCGGGCATTTCCCAGATTTAACAGACAAGGAAGATCTTTCAAAGCTTGGAGGAGAAGCATTTGCGTTTGTTAACTTTGCAAGATTTGCAGTTCCATTGAGAATTGGTTTGGCATTATCTACAACTGGATGGATTCAGGAAAATGTAGTTGACAAGTTCATGAAGAAAGATGATGAGTGTGAAGAGCCAGTTGAAAATGCTAATGATCCAAGAAACTTTTAATGAGATGAACGATTATCGAACATTAAATCAAGCTTTCTTAATAACTAGATTAAAAATATATAACATTTTATTGCCTATGGAAATAATAGCATATGGACACATATAAACGAATACTTCAATAATTTAAATAGAGTCTATCTATGCCTCAACCTCCTTTTTTTCTTCTTCTTCAACTTCGTGGGATTGAATCAAAGTACATGGTCCACATTTTAAACCGCCATCATTATCGTCAATCTTCACTGTAATTGCTGCTGCCAAAAGACTGCAAATTGTACCAGCCAGAAAGCACGCAGCTAATCCTTTTGTACCATTAGTTCCTGCTAAAGGTCCAGCATCCTTGCCCACATAGGTGTACAATATTCCAGAGCCGATGGTACCGAACAACCTACCACATGCATTACTCATGTAGTAGAAACCAACACTTTTGGCAACTTTATCTGACTTGGCATACTTTACAACAAGATATGAGTGGATACTAGAGTTGATTGCAAAAATAATCGCGAATACAACGATTATGATGATGAACCAGGTTGTCATAGGAGTTATATCGTGATTCATGAAGGAAGAAGAAAAGCCCATAACAATTGCACCAACTAAAGTAGGAAGACAATTAATAACTCCCCAAAGAATTTCAGTATACTTGTTCGGTGGCCTATTTTGAAACGAAACGAAACGAAAGTCAGATACATTCCCTGGACGTATTTGTAGTAAAACAGAACAATACATGGAAACAAAATAAACTTACGTTTGCTTCAATGGTCCAGTGACAAGCTGTGGGGTCCAAGACTGAACTTGTCCATAGAGAATAATGTATCCTCCTAGAAATGCTCCAACAAGAGTTCGATCAAGTCCTAGACCTCCGCACCCCCCTCCAACTTGAAGATTCTGACAGACTTCACCTAGGCAAGCAGCACCTCTCACGCAATCTGCATCAACCGAACAAACTTGAGATCCCAAACCTTCGCATCCTGGACTTCTCAAGTAGAAAGGAAGTGGCACTTCAAACCAAAAATCACGACTTGCAAACAAGAATAATCTTGCAGCACTCAACATATTCAAATTCTTGTTATCAAACGCAAAAACTTCTTTCCATGAGGATGCATTGGTCTTCTTTGCAGTTCCAAGATTACTATCTAATCCCAAAACAGCCCATGGAAGAGCAAGTCCTACGATCCCCATCATGACTCCAAGAGCAGCTTCGTAGCTGACATTCAAAAGTGCACTGCCTGCAAAATATCCCACTCCCTTTAGACTATTTTTCCATCCAGTAATCAATGAAACAAGTTTAAACAAGAAAGTATCCTGTTCTTCTGGAGTCACAAGCTTTGTAACAGTTTTACCCCCCAACTTTGTTAAATCTTTTGCAACACCAGCAAACATTTGTGCAATGGTCACATACAAAATCGCTGTCTTTTTGTCCCAATCATCGTTCCATCCATAAAGCAATCCATAGCTCACCAACTGCAGTAAGAGACCAATGATGAGAGTGAATCTAATTCCCCATTTCGCACCCATGAATCCTGCTGCAAGATTAGTAAAGACACCTGCAAGCTCGTAAAGCATAAACATGATGGCAACTTCGAGTGCTGAAAATGATTTGTTGTATGCATGTAAAAGTACAATCATACGGATGGCACCATCTGTAATTGTGAACAATAGGTAGGAAGATGAAATGATGACAAAAGGACGAAGAGCTTTGGAACCGAGAGAGTTGGAGAATGTCATCTTTTCCTTCTTCTCAGGTTCAGGTGCTTCATTGTCTACAACCTCATTTTTGTCGCTCGACTTGATTATTTCTGTTGGTTCACTCATGAGGATGCCTACTACTTAGTATTCAGTTTGTTTCTACTGTGATACCTAGTAAGTTCAAGTGGTCCTTCAAGTCAAAAAAGGACAGACAGCTGTAATAGAAGTGCCTTTAAGGGATGATGATTCGTGGCTAAGTTAAGTTATGTCATAACTTTCGTTTTTCTTTTCAGATCGATGGCTGGTTGTTGTTGTTGTTGAATAATGAAGAATGAAGAATGAATCTTGATGAATTGTCATAATGACGTCAGTGACACCGATGGAAGAATCTTGACCGAATCTTCAATAGCATCCATCGATCATCGAAGAATCGAATCATCGCCAAAGATCCACTCATCACTCATCAGTCTAAACAGCAGTTCGCATGGAACTTTCAATTCATTCATTGTTTCTTTGAAGCTACTACAACTTTTGCAATACTACACATCACTTTTCAATCAAAACCTGAATAAAAATGGTCAAAGTTGCTGTCAACGGATTTGGACGTATTGGACGTCTTGCCTTTCGTTACGCGTGGGATGATCCAACTATGGAAATTGTACATGTGAACGATCTCTGTTCCTGTGAATCTGCAGCTTACCTCGTCAAATATGATTCTGTACACGGAACCTGGGACAAGGATGTCAAGCAAGAAGGAATGTCTTTCACTGTTGATGGGAAAAAGGTAACCTTCTCCCAGAAAAAGGATTTTACTGACATCGATTTCAGAGCTATGGGAGTTGAGATGGTTTTGGAATGTACTGGAAAGTTCCTCAAGATGGATGTGCTCACACCTTATATTTCCAAGTGTGGTGTAAAGCGTGTCGTCGTTTCTGCTCCTGTGAAGGAACCTTCTTGTTTGAATGTTGTTCTTGGATGCAACCACCAGCTTTTGGGAAATGGAGAGAAGAAGATTGTTACAAACGCAAGTTGTACTACCAACTGTCTTGCTCCAGTTGTAAAGGTTGTCAAGGAGAAATTTGGAATTGTGCATGGATGCATCACCACTATTCATGACGTTACTGGAACACAAGTAAGTATATCATTATGTGATTGAAGATACTTGTACAAATTTGACTTTTATACTAATATTCATCTTTTCTCTTGTTAGACTCTTGTAGATATGCCAAATACAAAGAAAAGTGATCTTCGTCGTGCAAGATCTGGTATGTTGAATCTATGTCCAACTTCCACTGGATCTGCTACTGCTATTGTAGAAATTTATCCAGAGCTTAAGGGAAAACTTAATGGACTTGCAGTTCGTGTTCCACTTCTTAATGCATCCCTTACTGATTGTGTATTTGAAGTAGAGACACCTACTAACATTGTTCAAGTGAATGCTGCACTTAAGGCAGCGTCTGAATCTGGACCATTGAAAGGAATTCTTGGATACAATGAGCTTCCACTTGTTTCTACTGACTACACCAATAGCACTTACTCATGTGTTATTGATGGACTTTCTACTCAAGTCATTGATGGAACTATGGTCAAGATTTATGCATGGTATGATAATGAGACTGGGTATTCTAAGAGAATGGCTGAATTAGCACACATTGTGAATGCTAAATTCATTGAGAAGAAGAAGCCAGAATTTGTTTACGAGTAAACTTATAAACAGTTACTATTCATGTTTATGACTGAAACTTGGAAATTCGAGCAGTGGTGGAAATTTGTTACATGTTGGATGTTTAATGCACTACAATTTTCCTTATCAAATTTCTAGCATTAATTTTATTTGTTTGAATAAGTTGTTATAGCTTGCGCAAAAGGGACAATGCTTTCGTGCATGCAACTTTTGATTTCTTCAGTCTAAGTTGACTTCCAATTGGGTTCAAATGTGTTGTCTCAAATAGGCTTGTTTGTATGGTATTCATTGCAAAAGATGAAGTTGCAAAGTGCCTGTTCTTAAGAGAAGTAAATGGAGTGGAATATAATCCAAAGTTGAAACCATGGTGTGATCTGTTGAAAGTCATTCCAGTTCTTAACTGGCTGGAAAGTCCCTTCATATTTGCTTTTGTACAATATCCTCTGACTTGTGCTACTGTCTTTGGAAGTTTTGGATGCAATCGACTTTCATTCAATGCTGTTTCAAATTTTTCTTTCATTTCTTCAAAGCTTTCTAGACCTATTGAAAACCTGATCAAATTCGGCTGTACACCATAAGCAAGGGTGAAGTCAAGCTCGTGATAATGGGCAAGTAGTGTGTATGGGCATGAAAGAGAAAAGTTTGTACCTAGACTAGGTCCCTTGCTCAAATTGATTTTATCGAAGAATGAACGATCGCAAATATGCTCGTCGAGAACGATAGAGAAGAGGCCTCCATACCCAGGTTTGTGTTTCCCATTGTAGTCGTCTTTTTTTAAAACTTTCTCGTATCCTTCTCTGTTCGTGTACTTTGGATAGTAAAGTGACGCAATTTCATCACGCTTCATGAGCCAGTCCACGAGAGCTTCTGTTGTTTCGTTTATTTTGGAACTTCTCTCGAGGAAATCAACAGAGTTGACGTCAACTGCATGTGCATCTGCATTCCATAGTCCCTCGTGATTAATATGATTTTGTGATAAATCTCTTTGCATCCATCGACCGATTTCTGTATTTGGATTTGTAACAATACTACCTGCCATAGCATCTCCTCTACCATTAAACAATTTTGTCAATGATGTACAAACAGCATCTGCTAATCCAATTTCAATCAGATTCAAATTAGCGAAGTTCCCTATTGTATCATCGACAACCAAAGCAAAACCAAATTCATCAGCTAAAGCTCTCAGTTTGTACAAATCAGGACTTTTCAGCAATGGGTTAGATGGAAACTCAGTCATGACTACTGAAACACCTGCATTTCCATTGTTTTCAATTGCTGATTTCCGAAGCATATTTTCGAAGTTATTCAAATCCTCTTCATCTCCGTGACCATAAAATGTAACACCTTTAGGAACAAACTCTGGTCTTGAACACATCTTCAATGTATCAAGATATGGAAAACCGTAGACAATCGATTTTCCACCCATGGATAAAGGATCATTTTCCAAAGCTCTACGTCTTGCGGAACGTAGAGCTCCATAGATAGTTGCCATACCACTAGGAGTAAGGAAAACAGAAGACGATGGCACATCTACAATAGATGCAATGCGCTCTTGTACACCAAGAAACGGATCAGAAGAAGTTGCATCATCCAAATTGGAAGGAAATTTCGCAGCATGCATCTGATCAGTATGTGGACAAGAGCTCCACTCATCGTCAGCCTTTCCGTTTGGATGAAATGCACTAGTCACTCGTTTCAAGCCTTGTTTGCTGTCGTCAATTTTACATTTTTTACATAATCCAAGCTTACTGAGTGCTACTTCAGCTCGTCTACTCGATAGAACTTCACCAGTATGTTGCCAATAGCATTTGGCTTCTGCAGCAAATTCAGGCCGGGAAGGAAATACCACAGCATGTACATCTGCAACACCTAGATTAAGCACTCGTATAGGAGACTCTTCATTGTAAATTTGATCATCATCAATGTCGACATTGATTGCATTGTCGTCGCTAAAAAGTGCAACTCTACTTTCTCCAACAAAGTTCTTAATTATTTCTTTGTCATCAACCAATCTCGGACTTGCAACATTTCCATCGTAATATCCGCAAGCTTTTGCAAGGAAATCGTGGCATCGAAGAGCACTTTGTTTTGAAGGTAAAACAATGCATTCAAATTCACCCGTGATTTTTCGAAGACTTTTATCTGACTCAAGTGCAGCATTCATTAGTTGTATGATGTATGGATGATATACAAAACGAGGATAACCACAAGCTAATTTTTCAGTTACAGATGGAGAGCCTTCCTCATATCCCACAACGGAGCACCATGTTGGAAGAGATACAGAGCATGCGTGCTCATCAATCGGCAATGGAGTACCTAAAGGAAGAGCTGATGAAGGTAGTGTAGGACTCATCAATGTGATTAGTACCTATGGGATTTAAGTGAGGGATGCTTTTGACTAAGTAATGATTACATACAATTAATGCATTCACAAAAATGAGAGATGTAATAACGGATAACGGAGGAATGAAAGGTTCAAGTTGTAGATGCGTACATTATAAAAAGAGAAGAAGAGGGAAAGAAAAGAAGAAGAAGAAGAAAGGTAGACTCCTTTTTAGATTGATTTTGATTGTTTTTTCTTTTTTAAAGTTATTTTTCATTGACTAAGTAGGTGGTACAGTGGTTTGTGGCGCTGACTAAATTTCCCAAATGCTATATATAATCCTTCCATTGGAAAAAGAAAAGAACCAGCTCGTTCATGACATCAAATCTTCTTTACAGACTCAAGATGATTACAATTCATCAAAATTTCGCAAAGCTGTGAAAATACTGTCTAACTGTTGCTGTTCTAAGGCTTGCTTTTGTTTCCTTAATCTACTCATTTCGATATTTCGACCTAGCTTGCTTCTACGGTTTATCCGAGTAATTCTAATTGTGCGTTCCCTGTCATTGGTAATGCTTTGTGGTGCTTTATTTTTCAACATGTCTGTACGTCTGGATGCGATATTCATTTTAATAGGTGCTGATTTTGTATTGCAAAATTGTTATTGTAGAAGGGAGTATGGTTTTGTGAAGATGATACTTCTATTGATTATGTGGTTCGATTCTTTTTTTATGAGTGCTCCTTCTGTGAAGCGGTTTTGAAAAAAAGTGAATAGGGAAGAGTGGAGAGAGGAACGCTGAGGAGTCATTGTGTCTAAATACCTATTGAGTCGTGACATCTCAGAAAAAAGAAACATTTGTTGTTCCTATGATCTGCTATTGCCAGTTTCTTTGAGCCTTCCTTGTTTTATCTTGTTTTCACAATGAAGGCATCTGCTTTTTTCATTTATGTTCGGCAATTGCAAATGGCGGGTAAAATACCAGTATTTTTTCCAACATCTTCATGTTTTCATAATTTTGTGCGAAAAAATATGATTGGATATGAAAGATGATGAAATGTTTGATTATTTTGTTTTTATATTTGATTGAGATAAGCAATAAATATACCATTATTATGTTTGTGTTTTTTGTAATGAAAATCTTTCTCTTTCTCGAAGTGCAGCAGAAAAATGAAGCCATGCTATTTCTATAAAAGCTATAGTTAGTTTAAGCTCATTTTCATAATTGATTGAGTATATGCTTACATAGTCCTCTACCAAAGCAAAGGGAGAAGAACTATGGCAATTTAATTCTACCTCAAAGTTTGTAGTCAGTATTTTTATTTTTTCCTACCCAGCTACTTTAGCTCTGTGAAATATCTAAATAGTACCTATCGTGCGATCAAGAAACAGCTTTTTTACTCACATTTTCGGCTTCGAAATAACGTCCGAAAAAGTTGATAGTCAGATGGTTCAGTTTTCAAGTCTTACGGCACATAACACATAAATACTTCTTCTCTTTATGAAGTCTATGGAGTTATAACACCTCTCATCATTATTGATAATCGCAGCTTCATCTCGGTGCGCGAGCAAAAGCAAAAATTAATCAGTTGCAGTTGTTTTCTCACTTTACACTTATATACGTAGCATACAACGCTTTTGAAATTTATTTGAAATTTTGCAGAATATGGAAGTTGCTATGGACGAGAATAAAGATTTGGCTGACCTTGGTGAATACAACAAAAATGTAGTAATGGAGGGCTTCAAAGAAGAGAAAGATTCCATGTATCAGCTTATCCTATGTGAAAGTAGTGTAAGTGATTCGTCAGATTCAGCTTCGCTCTGTTCCTACAAGAGTGTCGACGAAGTAATTTACCAAGATGATGACTATGTTATTCAGAAGGACGTTGTTCTTTCTGACAAAGATGCAGTTTCTTCTTGTACTGCAAAAGTTAAAGCACTTTTCACAAGTACGATAGTGCCTGGTGTTAGGCATCTGCCTGAAAACTATACAATCAATGATTTGTCCAAACATCAAGTCATGTGTAGAAGAAGAATAAAGACACGGCCTCTAGAACAGATTCAAGAAGAAAGTGATGAAGAGTTCGAAAAGGCTCAATTTATTCCAGGTGATGGACTAGTTGATGGACATTTTTGGAATACTAGTGAAGGCAACATCCGGGAGGATCGAGCAATACTGTTCCAGGCAGAAGATAATTATCGACGACTGATGAATGATCCACAATGGAAAAATTTCTTTCATGATATCGATTACATGAATAACCCTTCATTTGGAGAGCAAATTATTGTGAAAGGAATTAAACCTTCAGACATTGCTATTGGTGATGTATTTGAAGTAGAAGGTAAAAAATCTTCACTTGTAGTGGAGATCACGTCACCGAGGAAACCTTGTAATCATGTAAACAAAAGACATGGAACAAAAAGTGGATTGCAAGGAATGCAAAGATTTGCACTTTCCAACGCATTGGGTGGTTGGTTTGCAAGAGTCTTGGTTGCTGGTGAGCTTCGAGATGATATGAATCTCGTGAGAACCAAGCATCCACACTCAAAATGGACTTTACCCTATATAAGCCAAGTGCTTTACACTGAGGGTTCGAGATTTGAGCATGCCGCATGCAAAGCGACATGGAACAGAAGTAAGCGAGAGCTTGAAGAGCTCATTAGTATAACTCAGCTTGCAAATTACGAATGGAAGGATGAAGCAATTAAAATCTTGAAGAAGTTGGAAGAAAGTGATCAGAAGGACAAAGTAATTCTTCCACGAGAAAAAAAATGTAGCATAGCTTTGTATCCTTCATGTTTCAGCAGTCGGAAAAGTGTTGATTTGAAATTCTTTTTTCGTTCAGTTTCTGTGGCTGTGATGAGCATTATCTTTTACTACAAATACTGCTGATTCAGAAATAGAAAATAGAAAAGTAATATAGTGATATAAATTAGTATTGTTATAGATTCTTGATGAAAATTCTCCCTTCTGTAGGTATGCATTTTCCATCAATATCACAAGTAGCAGTCTGCGATGCAGGAGCCTCGTATGAAGTCAATTCACCAATGACTGATGCATATTGTGTATCACGATCCTCCGATAATTTCTTTACAAATGAAGGACAAACTTCGGGAGAAACAAAAAACAATAATCCTCCAGCGGTCTGAGGATCAAAGATGAGAGGATAAAGTGAATTTTGCTTCACTGCTTCTTCGTGATTAGTAACAGCTCTACGACTTCTAGAATTCTCGCGATACAACGAAGAATTGATGCCCTGTCTAATGGCGTCTTTTGCGCCAGCAAAAAATGGTATACTGGAAAGGTCTATGGATGCAGAGATACTATCCAAGTTCTCTTCACATTCATCATTTGCTAGAAGCATTTCTAATAGATGACCGCACAGTCCAAAACCAGTCACATCTGTACATGAGTGAATTCCATCATAGCCATGCTCAATCATACTCATTGCTATTCTACTAGCTGGTCCGTTACTTGTTGTCATGCTTAAGATAGCTTCTTCGACAAATTCTCCACGACATTTTGCTCTCATGTCAGCAGCAAATAAAGCCCCAGTTCCGATTGCTTTAGTTAGGATTATCTTATCCCCAGCCTTTCCTCCTCTTTTTCTCAAAAGTTTGCTTGGATCCTCAATATAACCAGTGACAGCAAATCCTAATGCTTGTTCTGCCCCTTCGCAAGTATGGCCACCAGCTAAATCACATCCATCGTCGTCTAAAACATCACTTGCGCCACTCAGCATATCGACTAGAGCTCTTTCTGTCATGGCCTCGTTCGCTGCAAAGTTGACGACAGCTAAAGCGAGTGCTGTTTGAGCTTTAGCACCCATTGCATGGCAGTCACTCAGTGCATGAACTGCGGCAATTTTACCAAATGTGAAGGGGTCCGAGATAAAGGATCGAAAGAAATCAATTGTCTGTACTATGGCTCCACCTCCTCTTTCAGGCAACATTACAATCGCGGCATCATCAGGGTCAATTTTATTTGGCTTCGTCTTTCCTGTCTGATCTAGATTAGAACCATGTTTCTGTAGCCTTCTCTTAAAAACAATGTCCAACACCCGGGTAAGGGTTCTTGATCCAACCTTCGCGCCGCAACCACCGCATCGCATTGGTGCCTCGTTGAAAGCTGCCAAAGCATCAGCTCCACGAGTGGCTAATATAATTGCTGAAAGGAATTTTGCTTTGGTATTGGCTATAAATTGCGTTTCATTATCTTTCAATGCATTGTCTTCGTCCTCCATTTCTTCCATTGTAGGAAGGTTCTGATACATTCCCATCCATCCTCTATCAATCTCATCCTTTAGTCTCCATAGGAATTCACCTTCAAGGGCATGCTGCCCTCGTGATGCAACTGCGTATTTATCCCCTGTTGAGATGAGCCCTAAAAATTCTTCTTGCGGTTTGTGCGAAACTAGTGCTTCTTTGAGCAAGTATAAAACCAAGTTATCTTTGACTGTAGGACCAGCTCTTACTGCAAAAACTCCAGCTATAAACTGTGATTAGAAATTTGAAAAAATAGTCAAACCTCCTTGCATAAAGAAACACTTACCTTTGGGACGAGGGTTATCTACCATATGGCAACAATCGCCTGCTGCGAAAACACCTTTGTGACTGACAGATTCATAAGTATCTTTTACCTTCAAAAATCCATCAGTCGTAGTTTCAAATGGAGTATCAGTTTTTAGCCAAGACGAGGCACCTGCCGAAGTACACCATAGGCAATCATCGAATTCAATTGCATCTTGATTCTTTGATCCTTCTGTAAGTTTCAATACCTGCTTGTTGCGAAGCATTACAGAACCGAAACTTTCGCTGGCTCTTGAAGCATCACTCGCCCAAGACTTGTTGCTGCTGTTCTCTAGATAACTTTCTTCCACACCAGCAGCCTCAGCGCCATATCTCACTTCAATATTTCTTTCTTCTAGAATCCTTCCGAAAATTCTTCGAACACCCTCATTGTGACTTGGAAGCAACTCCATCCCTCTTGTAGCAAGGATTATTTTTACAGTGTTTTTGGAGTCTTGAATAGACATTCCTTTAGATCTCAAAATATTTTCCAATTTAAATTGCGCACTGAGTGCCAATTCAATACCACCTGCACCAGCTCCAACGACCAAAAGTACATACGGAGAATCTGGAGAATACAAATCAATATGAGCATTATGTAATCGCTGACAAATCTCATTCCATCTCTGTGAAAATGTTGCAATTGGTTTGACTGGAGTGACACCAACGTTTTCTTCACTTCCTTGCAAACTTAACAAGGAATCTGGAATGGAAGGAGAGCTTCCGATATCAATGCTTATTGTATCATAACGAACATCGGGACGCCCATCCGAACATTTGACCCAACCTCCTCCAACACCAGACTTGTCGTCGTATGTGATCCCCGTAGCTGCTGCATGAATGAAACGGATATTACTAAAACTGCAGATTTTCCTCAAGTCCAAATGTATCTCTTCAGATGTGTAATGACCGGCTACAAGACCTGGTAGCATTCCAGAGTAAGGAGTTATTACAGATGAAGATATGAGGGTAACTTGAATTCCATGATTTGATAGGATTGATTTGATAGGCTCCATACCAAACATTTTGAGAGCATGGACATGTGCATGGCCGCCCCCCACAAAGACTATATCTGACAATAATGGCGTTTCATCTTTTTTCATGGTGGAATTGATTACTTTGATATAGATACACTTTGAATCGGGTGGAAATGATTACTTTGATATAGATACACTTTGAATCGGATATGAGAAGGGTATATTGATGTTTTATATATTCATATGTTGTGTGTGGTCGGGAAAAATGAGAGTGTGTGATCGGTGTGGTAAGGGTGAGGAGGGTGGGTTCGCACGCAAGATATCAGTGGCGATCGTTCTAGCTATTTAGTGAATTTTCGAAATCGACCGATAAAGCACCTGACAAATAATCATGAACGATACGTATTCATATCTAGTGTTGGTATTTGGGATTACATTGTTGTTAACGCCAACACAGAAATGATAGGATTGCTTATGTCAGACTTGGAAAACAATCCTTTTCCCTCCTCTGTACGTGGTACATAGCAAAATAACATTTTCATTTCACAAGTCCGGTTGTAATTGCTTCAAAATCATTCCATGCCAAATATTGCGAGCAATTAATAATGAAAGTAAAATTCTATTTACTCAATAAATAATTTTTATATTGTTCACGAACTAAGCCTCAGACTCCTGTGCCTTTTTCACTGCCTTATCCCAATTTGCATTCATAAATATGACAAGGTTCATGACGCCCATTGCTGTGTAGCCGATGCACTGCGCTGATGTTAAACCTTCAATATTGTAGTTGAAGACATACGTGTTCACTGCTGCAATCGGGACCATAATGAATACAGTCACTATTGCGTACAAGAATGTTGCTTGCTTATGAATATGTAAAATTGCGTTGATTTCTGACACAGTCTCACCTACAGTGATGAATGTTTGACAAATAACTAAATATGGAATCGCTTCCAATAGCATTGTCTCTAATGTATCGTCCAGTGATAGACACCACACAAAGAATCTCCCGTAGGCATACAACAAGAAACTGCAGAAAAGAGCAATGAGAGTAATGACTTTGAGTGAGTAGAATGAGACTGCTTGTGCCAGCTCTTTTCTTCCCCTTGACAAATGCCGAGCGATACGAGTTGCAGCAGCTTCTGCGTATGATTCGGGGGCAAGTTCTACAAAGGCCCAGACATAACTCAGCAGTATCATAGTTGAAACTTCTGCTGATCCTTGATATGTTGCAAAAATGGTGAAGGCAATGCCCTACAATATCGCATGATTTAGTTCTATCCTAAAGTTTGGAAATGTATTCAAATCTATTTGATGTAATTCTTACCGAGATATTTCCGACAAATTCTTCCCAAAGATAAGTGAGTGTGGAACTCAAGAGCATTGGAATAGCAGAATAGTTCTACAATGAAAAGGTAAGTTGGTTGGTCAGTTATTCGGTTTTTTGTAATGCACAAGATTTTGACAATATACATTTCTTACCAGTGACAAAATTGGTGTAGTGAGGCCTTCCATAAATCCTTTGTACCATCCCTTTTTATTTATGACGTAGTTGAAATAATATATGTATGAAAGAGAATCTTGAATCAAATGAACAACGCCGAGAGTGATAAGACTAGGACCAAATGTACTGGCACTAATGAGAGTAATAACCATGCATATGATACTCTCCCAGAATTCATAGACCGTCACAAACTTGGCATGACCTTCAAGATCGACAACTATGTTCAAATAGTACGAACTGTATGATAAGAAATTGTGGATTGCTATGATGATCGTGTATCCTCGAGAAAGCTCGACAATTGAGTCCTCATAGCCCATCCAACTCATTAATGGTGGAATACAGAAAACAGTCCCAACAGCAACAGGTATGGAAATCAGTGCATTCACAAATATTCCAAGTTTCATATATTTTCCTGCTGTTACGTATCCATCGTCGGTTTCTAAAGCGCTTGCCATGTTCACACGTTTGTAAATCGCGCTGTAAAAAGCACTATTGAGCATGTAAAACATGCCTTTTGAATTAAACATTGGAGAATTTCATGAGATGAATGTTCAAGTGGATATTTTTGAAGAGGTAGATGTTGATGAATATGGTGATCTTACCTGTCAAGTACCAGACATTACTGTAACAAATCATTGCACGAAGTCCCATGTAATGACTTATGGCAGAGATGACAGCAATATCTGTACCATATGAGATAATACTCCGAATGATCCAACTTTGAATGAGAGGTGTCAGAAAAATGATTATGGTTTAAATCTGGTTGGTGTGTATGAATAATATGTTCCTTGGACTTACGGTGTAGCGAGATTTTGGATCTCCTTCCATTCGATCCACATACTTGTATTTCTCTCTACACTTTGATCAACGGAGCCATTATCCAAAAATTCCTCACGCAGCTTTCTCTTTGTGTCATCTTCAGTATGATTGTTAAGTTTTTCATCATAATTGCTAGAGGTGAAAAAATATGTCAAGTCGTTCAGATCTAGTCTACCATCCGCTTCTGCAGTGGAAGGGCGCAATACTTCAAAAAAACCTTTGTTCCCATTTTCAACTTCATCAATATTTACGTCGTGTGAATGTATTTCAACCTTTCGTACTGGGACTTTCTCGTGTGTTGTATTATTTGCAGGAGTTCGAGCTCTGATCATTGTCTTCCTTTTCTCAGCGAGAGTCACGACACTACGTAATTCATTCGCAGAGTATTTTTTCTTCCCACCACGTGGACCGATTATAATTTTGACTGGAACATGTTTTTCTATATCTTCAGGAGTACATACACGAACAACTGGCTTCGAACGACCAGATGTGTGACTGCCACTGTTACGGGTAGAAGATGAATACACAGTTGAATCATCTGCATGCTTCGTATAATGAGATCCAATGGATTCTTTCTTTTTCCTATTCTTTTTTCTCTTGTCAAGAAACTGCTTCACTTTTGAATTCTTTTTCTTCATTGGAGAAGCATTATCCAAACCTTTCTGAATCTGAACTCTTTTCTTTGTATCTTCGTCTACAGAACCAGCATCTGCTCCATCGCTGCCTCTCCATTTCTTATAGATAATGTTGAAAGGACTTCCTGGAAATACCAACAGACCGAGAAGGAAGCATGAGATGCATGCAATCAAAGTGATTATTAGAAGAAAATTACCAGGATTGTTTGTTGTAATAATGTATCCCCTGAAACTAAAGTCTTTCACTTTATCATGGTTGTAATAGTTAAAGTAGTATTGATAATCAGATTTGTCATATGCCATGTTTCCACTCCTAAAGCATCAGGAAATGAGCAATGCAAAAAGGGTTCTCTGTATTTCTTTTTGAATGTATGATACTGTTTTGCTTTTCGTGAACTTGAGCTTGGAGCTCGAGCAAACACATAATGGGAAATTTAGAATTTTTATTTTGTCGGTTGGATTTTTTGGTGATCGAGAACCCAAGGCTAATATGGTTTGATCGTGGACATATATTAGCATAAATTCCTAATCATGATATTTTGATTTCAACTTCCATCGAATTAGTCTGCTTGCTTGCTGGAACGCATGAAAAATTCAAAAGTCGCGGGTCTCAAGGCTGTTCTAAAACTAATATCAATACTCAATAGGTTTCCAAGCTATAGGTCCTGAGCTCCAAATATCCACTAAATCAACAGGGATACGAAGCTAGAAAGCTTCTTTGACTTTCTTCAGGCATCTTCGCAATCTCAATGGAGACAATAGACTACAACAACATATCTAATCACTCTTGATACAAAATCCACCACTGCACTATACTTCTGAATAAAAACAATGGGTGACTCGGCATATTCATTTAGTCTCACAACTTTCTCTCGTACTGGAAAGCTTCTTCAAATCGAATACGCATTGAATGCTGTAGCAAATGGACGTACATCTCTAGGAATCTGTGCCAAAGACGGAGTTGTGATTGCTACCGATAAGAAGCTATCAAGTACCCTAGTAGACACAGATCAAGTAAGCAAGGTTGCAGCAATCAATGATGGCTCTGGATTTGTATACTCTGGTCTTGGTCCAGACTACCGTGTACTTGGTACGTATTTACATTTCTTTGTAAAAAAAGTATCTGTTTTTATACTATTGCATTCTAATGTATATATTCGTTCCTCGATACTGTAGTACGAAAAGCTCGCAAGTCATCACAGTCATACTTTCTTGAATATCGGGAACCAAAACCAGTCTCACAACTTGTCAAATCAACTGCGTCTGTAATGCAAGAGTACACACAATCAGGAGGAGTGCGTCCATTTGGTGTCTCCCTTCTCGTTGCAGGAGTTGATGCGGATAAAACTCCACGTTTATACCAAGTAGATCCATCCGGAGCATACTTTGCATGGAAAGCAACTGCTATTGGAAAGAATTATGTCAATGCCAAAAACTTTTTGGAAAAGAGATATCAGGATGACATGGAGTTGGAAGATGCTATCCATACAGCTCTTTTGACACTGAGAGAAGGATTTGAGGGTGAAATGACAAACGACAACATTGAAGTTGGTATTGTGAGTGCTAATGATGGAAAATTTAGAGTATTGACACCTGAACAAGTGCAGGATTATTTGGATGAGGCGAATTAGATTTTTGTATATTTCTTTAAAATTGAATTGGGCTTCAATTCTGGTAATACTGTAATGAATTGAATAAATATCATATACTATGTAATGCTTTGGAATTAATATAATTTGAATTTGTTTTTCGATTTGTTTCGTTGTTTTTGCTTGCAGTTTCTTTCCCAGTAATCACCCCATGTTGTGTTCGTTCAATATACGTATGAAAATAGTATTTCTACTCTCTGTCGAAGAGATTCTGGTACAGCGCGAAACGAAAGCCATCTATTCAAGTTATCCATTTCATGGCGGAAACGCATTCGAACAACATCAATATTGGAAAGTACAGAAGTCATATTTGCAATGATGAGGCCGTACCCAAAGACACCAAAAATCATGAATACGCATGCCATTGTGACTTCGATTACCGACCTCGAAGGAACCACTGAGTCACCGTAACCAATTGTAAACAGAGTCTGCATCAGAAAGTACACCGACCGTAGGAAAAATAAGAATTGCGGACAATCCTTACATTCCATATAATTGGATTCAGTCGTATTACAAATTTGAGGGTCCATAGTGTTTACAATCAATTCATCCATGGCAATCCACATCTCTTCTTCCAAGACAGTTTCTGCAAACTCATCAGGACCAGGGCACATATCATCAACCTTGGTAGATGAAAGCCCAAAATATACCGACGCAAACATACACATTAGCAATTGTGTGAAGAATAAAATGACTCCCATTCGAAATGACGATTCATTCACAGGCACCTTTCTACTCAAAAAAGACTTTAGCTCTTCGAATTGTTCCGGAAAATGTAGTATACGAATCATTCTAAGAATATTGAAATTGGTACTCAGTGCCACATTGGTTTCATCATTCAACAATGGAGCCAATGGTGTTTTCAAAATAGGTATACAAGCCAGGACATTCATGTAAAAGGCCATGGATGCTGCATATTTGCTCCTAATTTTCTTGAGATTGGTGACTACTTGTCCTGTATCTTGATCTATGTATGGTCGAAAGAAATGAAGTAATGTGTCCACCACGAAAATAATGTCAAGAGCAACATCTACAGAAATTAGTGCTTTTGGAGTCCTCTCCTTCAAAATAAAGAGACGCAAAGGTGTCATGCAATTCTACGGTCCTCTTTCTACACCAATAATAAAGGTCGCGTCCTTACGTCCTACCGTAGTTCAAATTTTCAAATTTTTTTAAAAAAATCTTTAGAGAATGCTTTCTTCCTCACAATTAAAAAAAATAGACTTGAATTCTAAGAGAAAAGAGCTCAAGTTGCTCATGGATACTTGAAGAACTCCCCAATACGAGTTCTGATGCACATTGCATTATTGTAGATTTGCGGAAGAAACTCGAACGAAGGAGTAAGTTGATGTTTTTTCTTTTAAAACTGAATCGATTCGATGGCATCTAACTCATGCTATCTATTGAAAAGAAGTTCTAATTTGAGAAAGATGACTACACCTAGTAAAATTCGAAAACAAGAAGAACCACAAGAGTGTGTTGTTCCATTCAAACGTATAGCACTAGGTATTTTTAAATGTCGATCAAGATACCTTTTCAAAGCAAGAAATAGATCAAAGGGGAAAACACATTCAAAGAGAAGTTCAACTTTCTTATGTGAATAGCTGTTTAGAGCAGGAAAATACTCAGTTAATGGAGCGCAGAGGGCAAATCGATAATTCAGATACCAGGAATGTGTCCGTAAGTAAACTGTCTTCTTGGGAATGGAATGTTCTTCATTTTTTAACACTATACATATCTTTTTAGCCTGTTCCAAGTACTGATACCAGTTTGAAAACGGAAGAGGCGAAAGAATCCGAAGAGGAGCAAGAATTTGATCTTGCAACATTTTCGACTCAGAATTTGGACATTGATCTATGTGAAGATGCGGAAGAATCCGATCTTGCCACATCCTCGAATCAGACTTTGGACATTGATATGTGTGGAAGTATTAGATGTTGTTCAGGCAACTTTCTACCTCAAAATCTTCTTGATTCAGTCAAGGTAACCGATCTTGCAAATTCCTCGAGTCAGAACTTGGATATTCATGGTAACTCTATACCACATGACCTTCCTGATTTGATCAATGTAACTGCAAGGGATTCCGATTCCAGTCATCCATTAAATCAATCAAATGGAACTGTTGTTAGCGATTCTACTCTTTCATTAGAGGATATGTCCGTAAGTATTACTTTCCCTTTTTAGAAATGAAATTCAGTAGATATTTCTAACAATATTTGCATTTTTTCAGACTGAGTTGCAGCGAGCGGTGGCATTGAAATATCTCCATTCACGAAAAACAGTGCCAATACAATTGCTTCATTTGTTGACTCAAAAAGAGAAACTTTCGAATATGAATGCTTTCAAGATCATTGACGAATATTCAATAAGTGCTACTGTGGAATACTCGGACCCTGCATATGAAGAACGAAAGAATCTTCCAAGAGTGGAACGAAGCTGGACAGCTGAAAAGATGCCATTTCCAGTTATTGCTACTTTAGAAAGGAAAGGTCTGCATCATACCTGGCTAGGAAAGGAATTGGGCAAAAGTGAAACATGGTGTAGCAACGTCACCGAGCGCTTTGTGAATGATGGGAAAACTGCAATTGGATACTGTTCCCTTGCAGACAAAGACGGTCTAAAAGAAGCCGACGTCATTATTGTTGGGGTAGGATCTTTCGTTCCTCTCAAAGAGGAAGATATTCTTAGGAACGCCACCATGTCTATTTTTCAACATGTCATGGTGAGATTTTTTAGGGCCTTAGGCTTCAAGATCATTATCTTGAACTTTGATTGTCTTCAGTTAGAATATCCAACTACTTTGGGCAATGATTTGAAGCAAGCAGGGGTTAAGGATCATCCTGAGATACAAAAGATGATTCAAGAAGGTCGAGCATTTGGAATAGCCTTCCTGGATGACTTGGGTTCTGAAATTATGGATGTAATTGCGAAAAATAAAAAACAGAATGCAGAGATGATTGTAGTGGATTACTCCTCAGAAAATACCATCAATCATTTCAGGAACAACAAGCCTATTGATACCTTGATGGAAGTCTTCGAGAAGAAGTTTGGCATAAAAGACACAGATTGCTTTCGATTTACACACTGGGCGTACTTTGCCATAGTTTGTAACAATGGATCAGATGTTACATCACCTATATTTCAGAGTACAGTGGAAGAATTTGAGAAAATTCGTCGTAGAATTGGCGGTCCAAATCCTAAGAATGTAGATATTCAAAGATTACTCAACGAGAGTGGCATTCATGACAGGACGAACAAGACGCTATTCAATAAAATTCCAGTAGACTATCGAGTATGGACTTGTAGCGAAGAAGAAAGAAAACAGGTAACTGATCCATCCTTTGAGTTCAAAAGCATGAGTCTCACTGAGTTGGAAGTGTGGGCTGAAGAAAAAGGTTTCAGTGAGCAAATTCCTGAAGGGAAAGTTTTGAGAGATGTTCTTCGTGAATGTGTTGAAAAGGATATAGAGATTGTGATTGGAGATAGTCGTCTCCATGTTGGTAGAAGTGATTCATGCCTAAGGAAATTTATTCTCATGAAATTTCATAACTGCATGCAATGCAGCTATAAAGATCCAAACAACCCGAGATGTGAAGAGTTTGGGATATTTGATAATGGTCTCTGCGACAACCACAGGAGCTTTGAAGGCCAGAAGCAATGCTTATACAGAGAATCCATGAACGTCTCGAGATGTGAAGAGTTTGGGATGTTTGATAATGGTTTCTGCGACAACCACAAGAGCTTAGAAGGCCGGGGGGCAGTGTACGTATGTAGTAGATCCTACATTCAAATTTTTTACAGCGGATTCAAGATGTAGAAAATTTGGAACGTTTGAAAAAGGCCGCTGTGAAGACCACGACGGTATTATACAATGTCCTATTAATGGTGCTCATACTGGATCTGCCCTTTCTCTATTTGGTCAGGAAGAATTAACTCACGGTGCCTTCTACGAATTTGAATGTCCTTCTACGGAGTGTCGTCAAAATGGAAATGTAGGGTACAGATTCTGTGGTAAATGTACAACGCTAATCATTGCCGAAAATTTTACAAAGGTCGATTTTCATCCATGTGCAAAATATATTGATTTCTGTACGGCAAAGAATTCGAATGGTAGTTGGTGCAATGGTATCCTCACTCCAGTTCATGGCCAATTAACTGACCTACTGAAATGTGATTCTCCAGATTGTCCTCGAAAAGGAATAAGGTATAGATTCTGTGGTAAATGTGACAAGCATGTCAGAGTCAAAAATTTTCGTATAAAGGAGAAACATCCATGTGCAAAAGATATTCTATTCTGCAACAATAAGTCCCTAGGTGAGCACACTGTGGATCATATGGGAAGTATCCTTACTCCAGTTGATGACCAAGAGTTGACTCATGGTGTCATACTCAAATGTTCTTTTTTCGTGTGTTCTCAACGTGAACAAGGTTACTACAAATACTGTGGTCGATGTAGAAAGCCTTTTTCTCGCAAACAATTTCGATTACATGAATGTTGATATATACAGTATTTAAGAAAGACGACAGAAGTATATAGATAAAAAAATGATGCACCTAAGTAAAAGTAAAACATCTACTATTTATTCAATGAAACTAATAATACATAATCATATAATAACACAAGAAGGAAAGAGCAACAATAGAGGTCTGATAGTTGGTGATTGGATCAATCACCTGTGACTACAAATTTCATTTGACGAAAGAGTGTAACAGGAACATCATCGCTTCCAGTCGAGGTAAAGACAAGGAGTTTTTTAAAACCAAGGTCTCTTTCCTTCCCCTCCAAAAAAACAATGGAGCAATGACGTTGAAAACAAACAATCAATTACCTTCGTCCGATACAGAAACAATAAGAAAGTCCATCAAATGTGCTGGAGAATTTTGTAGCCTTGTCAATGCTTTTGATCCTCAACGAGACTTTATTTCAAAAAAGAGATCTAGACAACAGTCAGGAATAGGAAATCGAAAGCAAAACGATATCGATGATAGAAAACGAGCATATGATATCTTGAAGAAAGTTTTGACGAAGGAAGAACTAAGGGAACTAGAGGATAATGGTGATGTCACGAAATTGAAAATTAGAGGAAGGCTGAAAATGGGATCGAAAGGAATTTGTACTGTACCGAAAGTAAGCGTAGAACGATACAAAATAGAACATCGAATACAGTTTTTGCGTTTGGAAGATATGAATACCACTTTTGATATGGGTTCTGAAGAAAATGTATGTTGTGGAGAATCGAATCGAGATGAAGGAATTGCGTCTGATTCGGGTCTAGTTCGAGTCTGCAGTGTTTGTTTCCACACCTACAAGCTTCTTACGCAGACGAGATGTCTTCAAGACTTGAAGTTCCAAAAGATGGTTATGAATACATTGGAAGATGAAGTATTTGGACTAAATCAAATTGTAGAGGATAATTTTCCTGAGAAGGCACATAATCCAGCCTATCGAAGGAACAGTTTTATGGATCCAATTGCTGATTGCGAGCAAGAAGTTAAAACTTCAATATCAAGAGATTTCGTTTCAAATAGCTCTACTCTGCAAGAAATAGAACCAACAGTTGAAATTGGTGCACCTGTCAAGGTTAAAAATATACAGAAATCGACCAAAAAGTTAAGCATAAAGAAGTCACCGAAAAGTATGAAAATTAAGAAATCGAAAGAACGCTCTGTTTCAAGCAATCCCAGCGAAAAAAAGCAAGAATGCATCAAGGTTCAGAGAATAAAGATTGATGACAACACCGAGTTACCCTATTGTGTCATGACCAGTGCAGAGTCCGCAAAAGCTACCAACAAATCAAGCAAAAGGAGAAACCATGAAGCATGCAATTTAATTGTCTGTCATGACATTTTTGAAACACTTGAGCGAATGGAAATTTTCTTCAAGGATTTTCTACATAGAAACAAAGGACATCGGATTCTTTTATGGAATTATGCCGGTCAAGCCTATACTAACTTCAGTCCCACACAGTGTCTCAACAATGCTTTTCATTCCAAGTGTTTGGAAAAGTTGGTTGAACATGTCGGGACAGAAGGCACGAACGAGTTTCCAACAAACGAACCATATTTTATCATGGGGCATGGACAAGGAGGCTCTATTGCATGTTTGTATGCCAAGGCCCGTCAACAACCAACTTTAAAAGGGATATTTCTTGTCAATGCGTTATCCTATATAGATCTTCACTATGCCGCCGTGATTCATGATTGTAGAAACGTATTTCAATGCTCTCCAGAAGAAAGACCAGATCTGCCCATTTATTTTTATTCAAGGTTTCTCTTTTCGAATGAGTACCTTGAGAGAAATACAACACCTCTGGTTTTGAATCTTTACTGTGCTATACATAATCCAATCAGTCTTCGGGGACGAGTTCGGCTATGTGAAGGTGTTTTGGATAATGTCGATATTCGTGGCATCATAAAAGACATCTTTGCGCCTATTGTATCTCTTCATGGAAATGATTCTGGTCTCGTCCGACCATTGCATGCAAGTTCATTTCTAGATGGAAGAGAAAGTTGTAGCACGGTACAAAAGGCTTTATTTAGAAAGGGAGGTAAGCGCTCAGTGGCATTGACAACAAATGGTGGACATGAATTGTTGCAAGAAAAAAAGAGAATGATAGGCTCGTTGGTTGAACTTATGTTGACTGGGAATGTATCTGAACTGAACTCTCAAATGAAGGATGCAAAAACTGCAATATGTAGACCAGTTGTTAACGACAAGGAAAACAACGAAGAAACCAAAAGTAGTACTTGGAATGACATTATCTCCATGTCCAAGAGTTTGAATGATAGAGACAATAATACTGACCATGATGAAAATTCACCAAACAAGGAGAAACTTGTCAGACACTTGGATGCACAAGTAGCGAAATATTTTACTCCACAGGAAGAGTCCCCTTCCAAGCCAAAATTACTTCTAGATCCAGAAAATCCTTCCTTTGAAAGACAAAAGAACCAAATTTACAAACCAGGACCAGCATCTCGAATTTATTCTGATCCTGGTGGTGAAAAGAAAAGCAAGGAATACATGTCCTGGCGCTTGAAAAGAAATCGTAGACGTCTATCTAGATTCCAACAAGCTGCAAGTATCATTCAGTCCGCTCTACGAGTATACATGGCAAAGACAATGATGACAAGATTGAGGAAACAAACATGTGCTCTGACCATACAACGATGTTATAGAGGGATGCTTGGAAGGAAAATTTTCGTTGAGAAGAGGAGAGAGTTGTGGGCAGCTCGTTTTGTACAAAGAATATATCGAGGTGCTGTTGGAAGAAAGACCTCCTATTACAAGAGGATTACGAAAAAGTCCCAAATTCAACTTGCTAGAGTATGGAGAGGATATGTGGCTCGTAAACATGTGAAAATCATCATTATGAACCGGAATGTTGCTGCAATTCATTTCCAAAGCTTGTGGCGAAGGTACCAGGCAATACGATTAGTTGGGATACGCAGATATAGACGATATTCAACGATTCAAATACAGAGGGTTTTTCGAGGTCATCTGGGAAGGGAGTTGGCTGATGATGAAAGAGGCAAGTATCTCTTTAGTAGAAGTCAGAATAGAGGGATCGAACTTGGGCGCCAAATGCTGGCAGAACATAAGATAGAAGCAACTCGTCTAAAGTCCGAACTGAGCATACTTGCCGATGAAAAAGAAGTTGTCGAGAAAAAGGTGGACACAGTGACAAAGGAAATAGCAAACTTTGAGGACCAATTACTATCTCTTGAGAAGGCTATGCAGGAAATTAGCTTGATAGAGGTTGACCTCAAGTCATCAATGTTTACAGCTGCAAGGGCAAAAGCAGATGTGTCTCTTCGGGATAAAAAGGCGTAAGTTCTATTTTTCATTTGTATCGCTGAAAAAGATATTATTCTCACAATGGCTTGTAGATTATTGGATGAAGAGTTCAGCACCTTGCTACTCAAGATCTCCGATAGAAAAGTTCAACTTGAATCATTTGAGGAGCAACTGCTTCGGCTGGAAAAGACAAAAAAACTTAAGGAGCAGGCTGTCAATACACTAGAGCGAAAACTTGTATCTTTATTAGAAACACAAGAAATTGAATTACAAGAAATAAGGTCCAGACAAGATGCAAGTGTAAAAAGAATGTCAAAGAAGATTTCAGGGGAAACAAAAGAGGAGGAGCAAGTAAAAGAGCATAAAGAAGTGAATCCTATGCGTCTGATGGATGATCAAAAGACAACGCAGTTAATGGAATCAACAGAGAATATGATGAAATTCGGCTTTTCTAGCATGTCCATGTCATATTTGACAGCTGTAAATATGATGAAAGCTATGAAGACTATGACTGTTCCAATGGTTGCTCGATCAATGCCAAAAGAATGTAATGGACAATCGCTTGCACAAGAACAAGGGTCTAAGGAAAGAAGGACTGATATGTACATGTTGAAATCCGAGGCTCCTGTTTCATATTGGGAGGTTGACCAAGTTGTTGAATGGTTGCAGCTACTATCATTGGGTCAATACGAAGATGTATTTCGTGATGCATCTATTGATGGTCCTTTTCTCTTTCAGCTTACCGATGATGATCTCTTGAACACTTTGGGAATAGAGCACAAATTGCATAGGAAAAAAATACTATTTGGAATTTCAAAGTTGAGACTTACACAGGAACAGGTAGAAGGAGCCAATCACGATTTCGATGGAGAATTGAATCAAGTGGTGAGGTTTCTTTTTACTTCATTCAAAGTTTACTTCGATGCTTTATTTACTCACTGTACAATTAAAATTCTTTAGGGAAATACACCTCTGACTTCTGTTAGAACCCCACTCAAGACACCATTCACACCTCTTTCGATAAACACTGCTACGTCAGCTTCATCAACAGGGAGACAACATGTAAGATTTTGTATGCCATTTGTACATATGTTAAATTCACTACTTGTACTCAATAATGATTTTTCTAGGCTGAAATTCCTCCTTCTCTACAGGATTTATCTACCTGGGTTCGTAATCAAAAGTATGGAATGGTTAAGGAAGCTCTGGTATCTATTCCTTCAACTGCATTCGACCGCAGGTCTGTACGTGTTCCGTACATGGAGAACATGGGCACATTGTATGAAAAATCTATTGATGACCAACTCTTCCATGTGAACAAAGCTGATGAGCATGGAAATACACTTTTACATATTGCGGCCCAAAATGGGAACCTCCGAATAGGAAAACTTCTCGTTGATAAAGGTGCTAATCCAAACCACCAGAATAAACAAGGTCAGACACCAGGTCATTTTGCAGTTGCCTATCAATTTTATGATTTTGCAAGTTGGTTATTTGATGACAGTGGGGGGTTAGCTGACGATTTAATTTTAAACGCGTATGGGTTGGGTCCATATGATGGTCTGACACTTTAATTGAGAGTGAAGTTCAATCTGCTGATGAAGAGTACTTTGCCTCTGTCAAAATGTACAAATGTTCAAAAACGACCTGAGACAGGTTCATTCCTTGTCCTCAGACCATGTTTCGAGTTTGCAGAGATCACATACAAACTGTTCCGTTTCGAAACGATGAAACAGTTTTATACAATATGATGGAGGTAATTTGCCAAGATGTCGAAGACTTTGTAGACCCCATGTAGTTTTAGTACGTTTCACTCTCTGCATCTTAATCATCCGTGTAATGGGCAATCTTCCAACTCACTCTGAGTTTTTCGTTTACGCGGAGAAAAAAAATCAATCTAGCAAAGTTGGATGGAATGAAATCAATCGTTGACGAGATGAGTAGTTGAGGCAAAATTGAAAAGGTAGAGGCTAATGGCTGGAATGAAGAATCCACCTATGAGGAAGAAAGTATATTTCTAATGACAGCAAAAAAACTGTTTTAAGTGAATAAAGAACAAAGATTGTACCAATAGGGGCGAGAGAACGTTGTTGTGTTGTAAACAGATTACGTGACAAGAATTTTGCATTCAAATATTACCAAGAAAAAAACTCATTACATTAAACACTATACTAAGGAAACATCTTATATGCATCTATAATACACGATCGTCTCAACTGATATTTTCAGGGTTGACAGAATCCATACGAAGAACAACATTTATTCTAAAAAGAAAAATCTTTCTTTGTAGTTGTAGCAGTATGATTCTCGATGGCCGATCGCTTTGGGCATGTTACTAAATATCAATCCTCTAGAACTCTACATGTTCCACTGCCTGAACATACCAATGTGCAATTTTATAGAATTTGTCCACATCACATCATGGAAAATTTCTCCAGTCTAGATAGATTTGACTGCAAAAATGGAGTATGATGTCATAGAGTGGTCACCAAACGATATAGAAGTACTTCTTGAAACGAAAAAGATAATGGCTTATTTGTTCGATTTGCCTCTTCGAATATTTAGAGAATGTGATATTGGTGGAGGCGAAGATTATCGAAATGTGGGTTGAAAACACAAATATAGAGAAAGGAAAGGACTACTGGTAGGAGAAAACTAAAAAAAGAGTTGAATAAAGAAATGAAGTGGAGTGAAGATGTCTTGTTCATTCAAGAGGATTTTCTGGTTAGTCTAAGCTCGTTGAATTAGATATACCAGCGCTTCCTACTATTTCCTGGCAAATTCGTTTGTAGAGTGGCGTTTACTCTAAATAGCATTCTATATAGAAAGAGAAATTGTTTGTATGACTGGAGCCTTGATTCCTTCCTCTACTTTGTCCGTCAGATTTTGAAGGGAAAGATTAATAACCCTTCTGCTACGTTTGAAGAAGTAACTGCTGCAATATGAGTCAATGAATTTTCGAAATCATTGAAGGGGAGCTATGACGAAGAGATCAATGCCTGCACTAATTGAAATTCTAGTATAGAAATTAGCTTTTCGATCAATTGTCTTTGACATCCATTTATAAATTCCAAGCTATGAATACACCTAGAAATAATTGTGACAGGGAAGAGAAAAGTACATACTCATTTATATATTACTCATATGGCTTTTAAAAAAGGAAATCCGTATAGATCGAATCAAATTCAATGAAGGAAATACTTAATCACGACGAGAAGAAGATGAGGACGAGGATGAGCTATCGCTGCTGCTATCCGAGGAAGAGCTGTCACTAGAAGATGACGAGGATGAGCTGTCACTGCTGCTGTCACTGCTGCTGCTGCTATCGGAAGATCTCTGCATCAAATGTCTATGACGACGAGAAGAAGATGAGGACGAGGATGAGCTATCGCTGCTGCTATCCGAGGAAGAGCTGTCACTAGAAGATGACGAGGATGAGCTGTCACTGCTGTCACTGCTGCTGCTGCTGTCACTGCTGTCACTGCTGCTATCGCTGCTATCGGAAGATCTCTGCATCAAATGTCTATGACGACGAGAAGAAGATGAGGACGAGGATGAGCTATCGCTGCTGCTATCCGAGGAAGAGCTGTCACTAGAAGATGACGAGGATGAGCTATCACTGCTGTCACTGCTGCTGCTGCTATCGGAAGATCTCTGCATCAAATGTCTTGTTTTTGGCTTTGGAAAAGAGGACAGGATTAAGATAAACCAACTACATTTGAATTTTCACTTCATTTCAATGGAATCTTATTTTGTGAACATACCTTATCAATTGTATCAGCTTCATATTCTTTGGAATATATTGGAGCATTGTTTTGCTTCTTTATTCCCCCACGAACTCCATTAAATTTCTTAGCTTCGGCAATGCCAGTGATAAGAGTGAATACAATGATGGGCTTGATGTACATGGTAGTGTTCAGAATGGTTTGCGCTTGTTTTGTCTTTTTAGTTTTATTTTATGAGATATTTATATGTAAATATTTTTGAATCGTCTCAAAGTAGTGACACTCGTCCAATGAATTCCAGCATACTTTTGCTGAAATTGAAAATGGAAGAATCAATTCAAAAGAATCTAGTAGTCGTAAGAATAGCAATGATGCTCAGGGGATGCCCGCCCCCCCTTTTCATTTTAATCAGCAAGAGACGTAGCTGCGTAAATAATATCTTTCCACGCCTTTTTTCAGGCCGGATTTTTTTCGCCGGATTTTTTACACTGCTCTCTCTACTCTCTATCTTGAGCTTCATTACATTCACATGCAAAATTACTTCATAGTTGTCGTATGGTATACCCCTTTCTATCCTCACATTTTTGAACGATGCTTCGAAATCCAAATGAAATTCTACTCGTAGCTGCCGTCATTTTTGGGGTCTTACAAGGATCCTGGAGTTTCGTAGTACCACAGACTCCTTTCGCGCAATCAACGTATCCTATTAGGAGTGTTTCAACTGCTATCTTTTCACTTTCACAAAATCGCAGGCCAATAATTGCAGGCAATTGGAAACTAAACCCAGCTACAATTTCAGAAGCTGAAAATCTATTGAAACTGATCTCAGGAAATTTCAAGAATCATCGAACTCTCGACGGTCCAGAAATAGTTGTTTTCCCTCCTTTTCCTTATCTCACAACCGCTATAAATGAGCTCGATGGGACCGGAATCAAAGTAGGTGCTCAAAATGTTGGTCTAGAAACTAAAGGAGCATTCACCGGTGAAGTTGCTGCTTCAATGATAAGCTCTTTAGGTGCTTCATATGTCATGCTAGGCCATTCCGAAAGAAGAACATTGTACAAGGAGTCAGATTCAGATATCAATGCAAAAGTACATCTTTGCATGGAACAACCAAATCTGAACGTTATTCTATGTGTTGGTGAAACTGAAGAGGAATATGAAAGTGGACTGCTGAAATCAGTTGTAGATCTACAGCTGAAGAAAGGTCTGATGGGATTGAAAAAGGAAGATTTGAAGAGAATCGTCGTTGCATATGAGCCAGTTTGGGCTATTGGAACTGGAAAAGTGGCGACTTCTGAGCAAGCACAAAGCGCACACATTGCGGTGAGAGGAACTTTATCTGATTTATTTGGAGTCGAGTATGCAAATGAAGTTAAGATTCAGTATGGAGGATCAGTCTCTCCAGCAAGCATTGATGAATTAATGCAAATGCCTGATGTTGACGGAGCATTGGTGGGAGGTGCTTCTTTGACAGCAGACTCATTTACTCGTATTGTAGATGGTGGTACTTATTCTAACCTCGACAATCAAAGTCCAAAGGAATTGATAGCAACTGAAGTTGTAAAAACTAAGAATGTATTGGGAGAGTCCCCGATTTGGTCAGTGAAGGACAAATGTTTATATTGGATATCTGCACCTGAAGAAGAGGTGTGGGCATGGAACTTGAAAGATTCACCATATAGGAGATTAATGGGTACAACAATTGGGTGTATTGCTTTGCAAGAAAGTACAGAAGAAGGGGATTTAGTTGTTGCAGGAGAAAGAGCTTTTATCAAAATGAACATGTCCAGCAACTCAAAGGATTTTGCGAGTGGAGGTGAAGTTCTTTGCGATAGACCTGAACAGACTGAGACTACTAGACCTAATGATGGACGAGTGGATAGACAGGGTAGATTAGTATTTGGTATGTATAACAATTACCACCGTGCTGGTGCATCGGCAGGCGAGAACAATGCCGGATTATATCGTTTGAATTCCAAACTAGAAGTCGAATCTCTTCTAGACTACAAATACCGTGTAAGCAATTGTATTTGCTTTCCAAAGGAAGGAGATATCATGTACTTTTGTGATACACCAACAAGAAAAGTTTATGCTTTCGATTATCCAAAGGAAGATGGTGGGAAGCTTACCAATAGGCGTTTAGTTTATACCGTGCCTCCAGAACTTGCCGGTGCACCTGATGGAGCTCAGATTGATAGCGATGGTTTCCTCTGGATTGCACTATCTGGATCTGGCCGTGTTATTCGAGTGAATCCACAAAGTGGGCATGTAGACACTATTGTTCACTTGCCAGTTTCTAGTCCAACTAGTTGTACATTTGGAGGTGAAGATCTAGATGAATTGTTCATTACAACACGTGGACCTGATGGTGGAGGGCTTTATCGCGTGAAAGTACCAGGAATCAAGGGATTACCAGAACCTGAATTTTCAATCAATTCATTGCAGTCAGTACCCTCAAATTCTTCTCCGGTCCTTCCAACATCAGCACCATCAAGTACAAATGAGTTTCCTACACCACCGGTCCCAAGCGCAACTCGTTTTGTACCAGGTGCGCATTACCTAAGCTAAGCATGATATGAAATTATATTTCAGTTAGCTAAGAAAGATTAAATCCATTTATTTATCCATAGCATCGAATAGTCTCCTTTGCATTTTTCTTTGCACTTTGACCTCCCTTTAGTAGATATTGCTGGTGGTAATCTTCAGCTTTGTAGAATTTCGTAGCTTCCATGCATTCAGTAACACACTTGTCTCCATAGCTTGCAATGACAGCTTTTGCAAATTGCATTTGTTCAAAATTATGATAATATACACCGTGGCGATACTGTGAACCTTTATCATTTCCAACTTGATTTACAAGATATCTACTATCTCCCAACCTTTCTAAACCAATCTTTACAAGCTCTTCATAAGAAGCAATTTCAGGATCAAATATAACTTGAATAGCTTCGGTATGACCAGTGGTTCCACTACAAACTTCCTGATAAGATGGATCTTCCTTTTGCCCTTGGGTATAACCTACAGCTGTTCCTACAACACCAGGAACTCTCATATATTCCAATTCTCCTCCCCAGAAGCATCCAAGAGCAATAGTCAACACATCAAACTTTCCTTCCACACCTTCTGGATGATACTCAAACTTCTTTGCGGACGGTCCACTTTCGAATGATTCCAGAGTTACATCTGCAGAATAAGTTGATCCAGCAAGCGCATGATTTGCATCTATTGTAAAATTTTCATCGTCTAAATCAATTACTCTACATGCCATACCATTTGCCAGAAACAATTCAGTTCCAATGCTCAAATCGGATTTGTTGATTCCAGATGAGGCAATGGGAATCTTGGCAATCAATTCTTCACGTGGTTCCCCATATCCTGCATCCATTACAACCCCCTTCTTGGTTTCACCGACAGTCATTGATGACACCAAAGTATGAAGAGCAGGTAGATAATTTCCGCCATCTAGAACGAAACGAACCGATCCATCATCGATAAGTGATTCAGGTACGAAATCTCCATTAGGTTTCAGACTGTATGTCACTGAGACGATATCACCGGCTTGTGGAGAAGAAGAGGCCATGTCTAGTCTCGAGTTAGGAGGGTTTGAAGTCGTTGATCGAGTAGGTAAATGAGTGAAGGCGTTTACAGTCGCAATCACCAAACAGAGCAATATTGTCTTTGATGTTAGCATCATTCAATTCAAGTTCTAATGTATTATGGTAAATCTAATAGAGTGTTTGATACTGATAACCATTTTCTCCACAAGAAGTCTTTAGTTTTCTTTTAGCTTTCCCATTTCCCATCTCCCATCTCTTCTTCATAAAAGTGTTTTGTAAGTACAGTATCTTCAACATCAACCAATAACTGATTCACTTTTAAAAGGCCTAGACGGTTAAATCCGTCATCATTGGCAATCGAAACACTCCATACTTCCATTGCAAAATTGCAACACTTATTAAAAACTGACCTCCAACATTGCATTAGTTCATTACGAGTATTTCTTGTTCGAGATATCACGATCGACATTTGAAATTAGATAAAGGTTCCTATCGCAAATGCAGCTCGGGCCAAGTACATTTTGGTCTATCAGAGTATTTTTATTCATAGCTATTGTCATCGAAATTTTCCCATCTTCACTGTCATCAATCTCCGTCACAGCATTTACAAATAGCAAAAGAAATTTTCAAAGGGGACAGATGTATAGATCATCTCTTAGCATCTCGAAAATGAGTGGACAACTACTAAGTACCAAGCGAAAAGCAAGCAGTATTTCATCCAGCACAGTGACATCAGTTGCCTCATCTATTCAGTCGGAAGATCCAATATTGTCCAAATTATGCAAGTCAATTATATCTACTAAATCGCACAAGGTATCATTCGCAATAGCTGGCGGTGGATCTAAGGCAGTCAGCTCTCTTGTATCTACACCAGGAGCATCATCAGTACTCATGAATGGTGAAATACTCTATGATCGTAATTCATTCTGTCAATACATTTCTCAGCACTTGAAACATAGTCAGCACATGCTCGAACAAATTGACAATTACCAATCAAAAGATGGGAAATTTGGCTTTGCTTCCAGTGGTGCGGCTACGCTTCTTTCACAGGCTGCATTGCATCATTCTTTTCAACAAGCACAGCAGATCGACTTGATGAAAAATAAAGTGCTGGCTGTTGGATGCACCTCAACACTTGTCAGTCATGGAAGGGAAGATAGGAAAAGTAGAGCGTATATAAGTGTAGCAGGTGGCGATGGAAAAGTTACCAAATGGGATATTCTTTTGAGCAATCAAAACAAGGGTAAAAATGGAGAAGAAGCACGAAGAGATCGATCTCAGGAAGAGACATTGTTAGCTGAACTTATTTTATCTTCCATTCAGCAATACTCATGTGATGAGCAGCAGTTTACAATTGATGCACACGCTCTTTTAGATAGAGATGGCGATGAAATTCAGGTTTCAACAAATACTCCATCATTTTATAGTAGTAACAGCACCGAATTTATAGAGAATGCTGCAAGAATGGTCATTGACAATAACGACAAAACCGACGCAATCATTCTTGGTATGGACAGAGAAACTCGTGAGCTATCCCCACTTGGTCATACTGTACTTCCTTCTGATCCAATTATCTTTCCTGGAAGTTTCAATCCACCACATATTGGTCATGTCACTCTCGCTACTGCAGCTGTAAAAACGTTGACGAGGAAAAAACAGCAAGAACTATCTGAATATTTTACATCAAAAGACAGTGATATCCTCGAAAGTATGTGGAACACCAGTGATTTTCAATCATTCAAACATATTACAAATGATACTGTTAAGGAAGGGCCTTTCACAGTCCTATTTGAAATGTCTCTTACAAACGCAGATAAGCCAGCGATGGAACCTAGCGAAGCTAGCAGACGTGCTCAATTATTTGGCACACTAACCAATGACAAAGAGGCTCAGTCAGAAATTCCACAAGATTGGGGTGTAATTTTGACAAGCGCTAGTCTATTTATAGACAAGGTTAGAGTGCTGCAGAAGTATCTCTCCCCATCTGGCTGTGATTCTTCCAATAGAAAGAAACGCAAAATAACATTTGTAATTGGAACTGACACCATGGTTCGAATTATCAATCCGAAATATTACAATGGATACGACGGAATGCTAGAAGCTGTCAGAGAAATGGGTGATAATGGAGTGCACTTTGTCGTCGGAGGTCGACTAGAACAGATTAAAACAGAAGACGGGGAGAAAGCCAAATTTGTTTCAGGCGAAGAGGAATTGAAAGACTTACCTGTGGATGTTCGAGATATGTTTACAATAATTCAAGAGAGTGATTTTAGAGTGGATGTAAGTAGCACAGAGCTACGCGCAAAAATGGCAAAAGCATCAACTACGACGAACTAGTAAAATCTGCTCTCAATAGAATTAAAGTTGCTGAAGAACTCAATAAGAAAAAATGATTTTCGTAAATATTTATCTATTTTCTTTGTTACGATTTTTCAAGATAAACCTACTAATTTTATGCAGAGTAGCCCTTACTCACGCAACTTAATGGATCAAATTTTCGATTAAACTTTGCTAGTTGTACTTTCCGCCAAACTAAGCTTTGAGTCGAGTCTGTCAGAAATACTTTCCCTTTCAACTTCATACGAAAAACCCGAACCATCCTTTGAATTCGATCCATACAAGTTGAATATGTTTGATATTACTCCCAAATCATCATCCCAAGAAAACAGCTCTTCATCATCTTGACCTTGTGCTTCTTCTTCACGCGCGTCGGAGGTACTCAAGACTCTACGACCGTAGTCGGGATCTCCCATAATTGATCTCAGTGCAGCTTGAATAGCAGATTCATCTGGAGCTTCGCCGCCTGACACAATCACAAGAAATAAGCAAACAAACTTTGGGAAATTAGGGTGTTTTTCTTTCACCTTTAACACCTTTGGCCTGGTGTAAACAAGAATGTTAAGTAAGCCACCAATAGGCAATGTCAATGAGAGCGCTATAAAGGTCCACTCCGGGTTCGGCTTGTTCGAAATCAGAACATACAAAAAGTCGAAAATAAGGAAAGTGTAAGTGAAGCAGAATGCTATCACATACAGACTTGACTGTACAAGCGAGGCTCTAGCATAAGAACGCTGTAATAAATCAGCGTTTCTAATATCTTGTTGCGCTTGAGGGTTCTCGGGTGGAAGATTCTCCTGCCCGTTTCGAGCCCCTTGCGTTCGGCGGTGTGGTAAACAAACGCAAAAGAGATGACGAAGTTGCAGCATTATCATCTGACAACATCCAATTTCTCTTCTTTCTTTGTTCATAGAGTAGGTCCTTTCATGTTCAAATACATACACATTGAGAACAATGAGGGTGGTGATCATACCAAGCATCGAGATTAATGCAGGAATACCCATTAGGACAAACGAAGCCTTCTGCCCATTTGCTCCTCTTTGACACTCACCAACTTCTTCTGGTTTAGAGTTGCAATATAATGGGTATTCCTTCATGGTACAAAATGAACCTGTTCGGCTGGGGTTATAGTAGTCCATGAAAAGAGCAATGCACGAACATATCAGATTCCATGTGATTATGAAGACATGGCAGTATCTCTCAATTTTATAGGAAAAGTCTTTTGGACTCATTTTCTTCCGAACTCTCATGTAAAAGTAAAAGGTGAGTAGAAATGTATACATAGGTAAAGCTGTACCTCCTGCTGTCAATATGAAACCTGTTGCTTCGCATGTTGACACATTTCCTCGAGCCCAAAAGTTTTCGGGTGTGTCTTTTGGTGCCGCTAATGGAGATAAAATGAAACCTAGTGACTGCAAAATATCGCTAATAGTAAGACCAAAAATAATCCTTTTATAAGGAGATCCCAAGGCATTTTTTGAGTTGGTGATCATGAATGCCATGATTGAGGAACATAAGAACGATGTAGAAGATGTCACCGTTCGTATAACTTGAGAAGTGAAAAATTGATTTGGCATTGTCCTGTAGTTATTGGTGCAAGTTTGAAAACCTTCAGCAATTCTTATTGGAGGTCCGATGGAGATAGTGCAAATAGTTTATTGTCTTCTTTTGTTGGATATTTGAGTAGTGGTGTGATAGGCTTATTCAAATTTGGTTGTGATAGGGGTTGTGATGTTGTGATAAAGGTACCACTCGCTCTCTTAGCAACAAAGCGTTCTAGCTACTTTCACTTAGCGTTCTCGCCTGAACTTAGCGTTCGAAGATTTTAATGAGATTTCAACACAGGAAAGAGACTTAGGTTATGCGTCCAACTCACCCTCTCACGAACCCTCTCATCACATCGGACCCCCTCACGCCAGACCACCTCTTCTCGCCTCTCTTCTTTTCCTGTAAACTTTTCCTTTGTCTTTAAGAAGACTAAAAAGGGCTATTTTCGTTGTTAAATAAAATTGAAAAATTAAATATGCAGCATTAATGATGATGGATTTTATGCAGCAAAACTAAAGGGTGAAAAATAAATTGAGTTGAGACTAATACCGCAATGTTGGCATTGTTTGCTCAATATTTTTTGTGGCACAGATTTCTCGGGAACAAAATGGAATCTGGCTACGTTAGACATACCTGTACACAGCACTCATTCTGCTCTGTGTACAGGTATATGTGAATAGACCTAAAACACTTTTTTTTGGAGTGTTTTCCGTGCCACAAATAATTAGGCAAAAAGGGCTTAAGTAAACAAAATGTCCTCAAGAAGCAAACGACGCTTTTTGATTGGACAATAAATGGGATTGAGCATATATTTCCTTGAACATCTCAGGGGCTTAAGTAAATTGCTTTCAGAACATCTTGTTTTAGATAGAAATAGATAGAATATTTGCATGCGCCACGCTGTGACGATTCCATCGATGTGTTCAACGGAAAAAATGGATGGTGGGAAGTGTATACTAAGTATATATTCTACATGTAATTACGTACTGCGGTATTGTTATTGGTGTCATCATTCCAACATCATTTCTACCTCAATGTTCTATTTCTATACAATACCAAAAGCAAGCTATTGGGTGATAGCTTCTAAAGTCGAAGAATCATCTTCATCAAGAGATTATACAGAAAAAGATTCAGCATATTTCCTCTGCGAGAAATCAATTCAACGAGGGTGTAGGTGACGATGGTATAACTAAGTACAAATCGCTCTTATGACCTCGACGAATATTAACAATGTACAGATTTAGACAAATAAATCGACTCTACTTTTACTTCTTCTACTCATAAGAGTTGTTTGGTCAAGTGCAATACATAAAACAGCACAAAGGCGAGGACATTTAGAAATCATGGATACCAGGGTTTTTGAAACTCTGCAAGTCTTTCGTTGTAAATCTTCTTTCTTCGTCTAATCGCCTTTTGAGCACGATCAGCTGGCATGTGGCTATTTTTCCCATAGAAATGCTTCAATTCCTGTTTAATGGCTTTGTTCGGCTTCTTATCTTCGTTTTCTTTGCTTTGAAAAACTGCAGCTGTTGCCACTAATCTCTCAATTTGAGATTTCTCATCCATTGGATACACTGATACAGGTTGCCTAGAATGAGAATAATTCTCATCCTTGATTATACCTTTGATGTGTTTTTTCATCTCCACATTTGTAATCTTGGGATTTTCTAGTTGCTTGAGTCTCGCTTCATAATCAACTTGTCTTTTTAGCCGATATTTTTCTTTAGTAGAAAGTTTCCTATTCATTTCTGTTCTAATACCGAGAACTGGTGCCATTGTTACTGTTTTTTCAGTCTCGTTGGGATATAGCCATTTTCTAGTCTTTTGTCTATTCGAATGAAGATCCAAGAATGTTAATTAACAGACGAGTCAAAGGAAAAGATTCAAATTATTATTTTACCTGTCGTCCATTTTTTCTATTTCAAGATAGAGTGCCCACTTCATCAAGCCTCTAATCTCTTCTGTAGAGGTTCCAAGTCCCTTCAATCTCTCAAACACAGGAAGATAGATGTCATTCAATTTTCCTTTCAATGTTGCTTTCATCAATTCGAATTTCTGCTCCTCTCGAGTACGGAGTTCATCTGTGAGCTCCACGTCTTTGTAATCTTTTGAATAGTTGATTAGTTCAAGATTACATGTGATCGTCTCACTTCCGATTTTGAGGGAAGTGTGCACTTTTCGGAGGTTAGGGATACTCATGTTGAAAAATTGTTTGTGTCTATTCAAAGAAGTGATTGATTTGAAAAAAATAGATTCCGGAAGCTTTCCAAAAAAATGCGTTTTGGAACAACAGTTATTTTTTGGTTAAATTTGAATTTCAAAAACTCCCGCAAAAAACACAAGCACGATAGCCTTCATTTCAGTTTCGAACCAAATCTCCACTAGTTTGTTTCCATTAATGGATTCCAAGCCACCATATCCAAGATTGTCTACATCCTTAAGGTTGAAGCATTTAGAGAAAGAAAGACTTCGAAAACTTTCGGAAGCTCCTTCCGCAGCCGACACTGAAATGCAACCTTCCAAAGCTGACAAAGCAATGGTGACTTCTGAATCCGACTCGGATGATGAATTATTTGGTTACGATCCAAATTTTGAGATAAACGCTTCTGCAAAGAGACAACGGATTGCTACTTCCTCAAAGCAACCTAGCGAAACTTCCGACTCGGATGACGAGGTACTTGATTTTGATCCAAACTTTGCAACTTCTGCAAAAAAGACATCTTCTCCAAAGACACAGCTTGAAACTAGTACTACCACAGCTACCTCTACTGTAACTGAAAGTTTCGATTCCAAGCAACCGTCCACTACTGATACTGAAACGCAGCAGCATTCCGAACATGATAATGAACTTGATGAAAACGAGTCTTCAATCGATGCCAACGATAGTTCAGACGATGAAAACGAGTCTTCAAGCGATGAAAACGATAGTTCAGATGATGAAAACGAGGAAGGGTCACCAGTGAAGCAGATCAATCCACCCGCAATGGAAATGATTGCTGAGGTCTTTGTTGACATACTTTTGGAATTTATTGACAAACACAATGCCAAGCTCGGCATTATTTCATCTGAATTCCCAAAAGAAAGACTCCGTTCCATTCTGATGGGTACAGAAAGATCTTTCGAGGATATGCCTTCAATGTTTGACATCATCCTTTTAGTGTTACATCTTGTGAGCAGTGTGTGTGGCGATATGGAAGATGGTGGTCGAGATATGGATGCTTTTGCATCTAATGAAGAATTTCAAAACGACTTTCTTGATGATGTATTCGCCTTCTTGTAAGTATTCCATCTCAAGTTGATTGCATCGGGTAATATTGATATCTTATATCTTTTCTCGTCCGTAAATATAGGGAACCATTTTCTGGACTTTTCTCCAACAAACGATTGAACAATCATCATGGCATGAAAACTCACCGATTTGCCGCAAGTACGCTCTTGGAATTCTTGTACGGGCGTATTGACATGACTGAAGATGAAATCAAACTTTACTGTGCTCTGGTTTTGGGTGGTTTTTTGGATGGTGATGGCTCAACATTCTTCGGAGCATTGAGATCCTCTCGGTGGATAGATGGAGAGACGAAGCAGAATGCAAAGAAAAATATTGTGAACTACCATTGTGCAGGAAAAGATGCTACTCTGGAGGAGATAGTGAAATACCTTCTCGAACATCCAACAAGTTCCTCTTCTCTATTTTCTCGAATTCATCAAGTGGTGCAATTGATATAAGTCCAATAACTCCACTGAAACTCCCAGTAACAAGGGCCACAGTCTTTGCTGTTGTACCAACTTGAGGGACAGATGCAAATCCCATCATTCTCTTTTGCACTAATGTCTTGGCGAAGCCTCTAGATGCGAACAAGTCAGGTTGAAATCGGTTTGTTTGTTTTTTCTCATCGAAACTAAAAGTAAATGATAGTACATAGTAGGTTCACCCTATTTTGTAAGAAGTAAAGAGGTACAGCACTGTGTTATAGAATGCCTGTACAATAGAAGAATGGTCCTAGGTAGAGTGTCTACTTTACTGCAGACAGTCTGACCTTCTATCCGTCAATCATGTCAAGTAGGTAGTTACTAATTGTGAGAACGAACGAATCATCTTCACCCATTCAGAGTCAACAGTTAGTAGTGCGACGCGAACAATAGAACGGAGCGAATCATTTCACCCCGTTGGGGTCATCTGTTAGTAGTGTGACACGAACGAACGCACGCACGCACGAACGGAAAAATAAACGGGGTAAGGAATCGGTTCCCTGACAAACCGATAATAATACTTTGCTTATGTTTCTCATCTTCAGCATAGGTCTTTGTTTAGTTTCAAACTGACTGTGACTTGCAAATTGAATATAAAAGAAATAATCTGTAAAGATTGACTGCTTCAGTCTTCACGATGTGATTCTGAGTAGCATATGAAATTATCTTGTATGTGCGGTCTCGTCTCTAAGGTACGTGTAGTCAATAAACATGAATATCTTTTGCATTTTCATAGATGTTGATGAGTGGTTCGCAAGTCTGCAGCTGTTGTGACAACATCCTGTCAAGGAAGAAAAATAGGTGTGATATAAATTATAATTGGCAATACACAGATACTCTGCAAGAAGCACGGGTGGTCTAGTTGGTTATGACGACTGGTTTACATTTGGTCTTGCACCTACTAAATACCCAGTAGGTCGGGAGTTCGATTCTCTCCCTGTGTATTTCTTTTTGCGATGCACAATGCACAACAAAGCAGGTGAAGAGTCTGTGATTGGTGCAGAGTGTATGCACCTTTTTCTCTTTTCGATATGCTTGTTAAACAGTGAAAAGAAGAGATGGACGATGAATAAATCTTCTGCTTCTTAAGATGATGGTACCTAAATGGTACTTATGATTGCTTATTACTTCTACATAGATTTTTGAGGTGATGTTTGATTCCAGCTTTGAGGGCCTTAGGGGTACTTCTTGAATGTTCCTCTCGTTCTTTTTTGTGTGCTCAAATATGATGCAATACAAGTTTTATTTATAAAAACTAGAAAACTTTAAAAAAAGCATTTTTTTATAATTTTAAACTTTACAAACTAAGATCAGAGTAGCTCTAGATCAGCTCACAAGCATACCTAACGACTAGCTTAGTTGTAGTGGATACGACAAGACATCGTCATTGTACGTAAAAGAAAAGTGGAATTTTCTTCAATCTATTTTTGGGGTTAGCGATTACCCCCTAACACAACAGACAACAACTACACGCCACAACTGTACACACAGCATAAGCTCAACAGTCAAGAGCAACAACATCATACATAATAGAACCTATCGAAGAACATAGTAATTGTTGCAACACGACTACTATATCAAGCTTTGTTGCTAAAAAGTAGCTTATATTTCTATTCAACATGACTTCTCTATTCCTTCCTGCACCAGTACGTTCAAAGGGAAACCAAAGACCTGGTGGCAAAAGCACTTCATCATCAGCAGCAACATCGAACAATCAATTGGCAATTCACAACTCTTCTCAATCTTCCAACTCCAAAGCTGATAAGACATCGATACCACAAAGAGCACCGTCATACGAACAGAGATGTAATGCAGCTGCAGAATTTTCTAAATTGACGCCTGCTGAGAGAAAAGCACGTAAGCAGAAACTCTTTGTCCCACGATCAATTGCAGACTTTGACGATGGAGGGGCTTTCCCAGAAATTCATGTTGCTCAATATCCAAAGAACATGGGAAATCCTCATTTGCAAAAAAGAAATTTCGGATCAGATGAGAAACCAAAATTAGATAAGAATGGAAAGCCTATTAAATATGGTCAAAGTAAACCTGGTAATCAGCTTGTGGTTGGATCATCAGTCTCAACTACTCAAGCTATTGCCAATGTACAAATTGATGCACAAGGGAATAAGGACTATACTGCACTGATTAAAGGAGGGACTAATTCGGACAAAAAAGTATATGCACATCACAGAGATCTCAAAGGATACACACCAACTGAAGAAGAAATCGCACTTCCCTCGCAAACAGACGAACAAGATACAGCTGCAAAAACTCAAGCGGCAATCGATGCACTCCTATCCAACAAAATTGCAATGAGCAAACCTTCTGGTACTGCATTGGAAAATGCAGCTACTTCCAAAAATCAAGAAGAGAAAACCCAATTTATTGAATATACGGCTAACCCTAATGCACCGGGATACAACCCTGCAGCTGCAAAACGTGTCATTCAAATGGTACCTGCACAAATTGATCCGATGATGCCTCCGAAACACAAACATCTCAAGGCTCCAGCTGGACCAGCTGAAGACTTTGTTCCAATATTGCATGCTCCACCAGAGAAATTAACAAAGGAGGAGAAGGCAGCATGGAATATTCCAGCTTGCATTTCAAATTGGAAGAATACCAAGGGTTATATGATTCCCTTGGATAAACGTTTAGCAGCTGATGGAAGAGGTTTGAGAGATGAACAGACAATTAACTCCAACTTTGCAACCCTATCAGAGAGTTTGTACTTGGCAGAACGTCAGGCGCGAGAAGAGGTGCGATTGAGAAGTCTAGTGCAACAGAGGCAGGCTGAAAATGAGAGAGAGAAGCGTGAAAAAGATTTGAGAGAATTGGCCATGAAGGCAAGAATGGATCGAAGTGGAGTTGCCTCTGCACCGAGAGCTGCAGATGAAAGTGATTACTATGGTCCTAGATCAGGTGAAGAACAAACGGCACCAGATGAAGACAGCGTCATTCCAAGTAAGCCTCCTGCTAGAGAAGACGGGGACTCTAGTAATGACATTAATGTGATCGATGACGAGGAAGCTCGAATTGAAGCTGAAAGACGCGATCGCATTCGTCAAACTAGAAAGAAAGAACGAGAGCGCGAATTTAGAATGGAAAAACACAGACCAGGCAGAGATGATGATGAAGAGGTCGCTATCAAAAAGGCTAGACTGGGGGATCGTGACGTTTCTGAAAAGATTGCATTGGGTGTGCATACAGGAGGGGGTGCAATGGGAGGTGTTGACGGACGCTTATATAATCAGAATGCCGGAATGGACTCTGGATTTGGGGCTGATGATGAGTACAATACTTATTCCAAGCCAATGTTTAACAGAGAGGGAGTAACTTCATCTTCGATTTATAGACCAACTCGTGGAGAAGGAGCTATGGATGCTGATGAACAATATGCGAAATTAAAAGCAGGTGCAACATCTAGATTTCAACCCGATAAAGGCTTCAGTGGAGCAGAGGGAGGGGGATCGTCAGGAGGAGCCAGAAATGCACCAGTACAATTCGAGAAGGGTGAATCAAAGTAATTATATCTTGGAGTTTTTAAACAATATTTACTTAATAAAGTGTTCCCTCTACATTTAATGTAATCTCCTTATTCTTATTCAACATTTAACTTCATTTCTGCCAAAGTTGATACCAAGATTTCTTACATGTAACCTTCGATATGACAAGAGCACTTGATTATTTTTTAGCAGTTCACAGCAATTGCATTCTTCTTGACAAAAGGTCTCACCACAGCTTTACTAGGATATATTCTTTTAAAATGGAAAGAAAGAATGCCATCGAAGGCCATGAACAAATGTGCATTTCACAATAAATGATCTTTATCAACTGTTTACTAATTTATACTAACGGAAATGTTTCTGCAAAGAAACCCTAAATAGAATGGAATCCCTCCATTTGCATGGAAGCCAATGAAGAATATTGAAGAATCGATTTTCCATATTTCTAGATAGAATGCGTGCTGGAGCTTTCGGAGTCATTAGAGCATACATGAGATCTCTTACAACAATGTCTGGATCTTCGAATTTTGTCTCCAATGAGTTCCTCTGCTTTTGAATCTCCACTTTCATATCTTCTTTTGACCTGGGACCATACCCATCAGTATATTCGTTTTCCCGTTCCCAATATATCGATACATGTTTTTGAGCCATGGGCGTCCTCATTGCAGAAGGCTCCATAATAATTACCTGAACCCCGAATGGTCTCATTTCTATCCGAAGGCAATCTGAATATCCTTCCAACGCGCACTTACTTGCACTGTATGCTACCGTGGTTGGTATAGGGACTAAACCGGCGACTGATGAAACGTTTATGATACGGCCCTTTGCCTTCTTCAGCTGAGGAGGCAACAATTCATAAATCAAATAAACTGGTGTAAGGAAATTCAATTGCATAGTAGTATTGTACACTTCTGGTTTTGTCCATGCTATGCATCCTGGAATTTCCATACCAGCGTTATTAACAAGTGCGTACAACCCTTCGTTAGTCTCCCCACATATTTCAATGACTTTTTCAACCAGTTTCTTTCTATCTTCGTCTTTTTTGAGATAAGTCTCCCACCACAATAGTAATAGTCCCACGTCGTACTTGGGAAGGAGCAGTGGTACTATTGGAAGAAAGGAAATCCAGTTTCTCAGCACAGGATTCGCTAAAGCAAGCTGCAATAACGTCAAAGCCATTCTGTAGGCATTCAAATGCTAGAGCCGAACCAAAACCTGAATCACAACCAGTGATACAAACTATTTGCCTTTGCTGCTGCTTTTACCCGCTTCTAGAATGTCGAGCAAATGGAATATTTTCTAGTATTCTCTTTCCATATGACATATGAAATGATCAAACCCATTTTGATGTCCATCAAGTCCTACTGACCATTACTATCAAAGCTGGCAGCAGCTATTTATCACGTTCAACAATACAAAAGCACAAGATTGGGAAGTAAAGAAGGATTAATCCATGTCTTCAGTTTGCAGATGGTAGGAAGAGGAAAACGTTCATCATCTATCTGTACAAGTAAGCGTTGTGTGTTGCGTTGACATTATTTTTATGTATGAAGCATTGAAAGAACTAAAATTGATTTCAAACTCCAAATTTCACTGTTCGAATTTAAAAATCAAAAGACCTAACGTTCTTTTGGAGGGTCCGACTTGACCGACCCTCCAATTTCCGGGTCCATACCTACCACACTGACACCTGGACCCTGGACCTGCTCGCATCTCACATCTCTACACGCACGAAAAACGTTGACCAGTGGAAAAACTTTGACCACTTTTCCCTTTTCACTCCTGGGAAAGCAAGCACACTACCAACGGACATAGCCAAAATACAATGAAGAATGAAAAAAAAATATTCCAGAAATAAAAAACCAATAGCACAACCATCTTCAACACGCACAAATACACATGTTTTGTATTGGAACATTAGCGATTTTTTCATTTTTTGCCAATTTTTGAAAACTCAACCCTCTGGTATGGTTTGTACGGTGGATGCCACGTAGAGGTTGTTGTCACAAGTGAAAAAATATTGTAGAAATAGCAAAACCATTGCATAACCATCTTCCATGTGTATAAATATACATCTTTTGTATTGGAACTATATTGATTTTTTTATTTCTTCATTATTTTTTAATACTCAACTCTCTGGTATGGTTTGTACGGTAGATGGACACCAGATTCACGTAGAAATGTCGGCATCCATCATGTCGGTAACTCATCGAAAACATAAAAAATCAATACAGTTCCACAACAAAAGATATACATTTAAACACATAGAAGATGCTTATGCTGTGGCTTTATTATTTTTACAATATTATTTTTTCAATTGTACATGTATTTTTACCATGTCCGTTAGTAGTGTCATCACTTTTTGTGTAGACCAGAGCTTTGACCGGTCAACGTTTTTCGTGTGTGTAGATCTGTGCACTTTTGAAAAATTCAATACCTAGCAATACCTAGCTAGGTTTTCTTTTCACTGCATCTGATACCAAAAATAATACACAAACCACTGATATAACATGAGAAAAGTTTTGCTTCAATTTTCACTATTGTTGATATCGTCATCGGAGGCTTTTGTCAGCCCTCCTTCTTCAATCAACAATATTTTTGCAGAAATCCCTTCTACCACGAAAAGTCAAGTCCAACCAAAAAAATCAAGGACACAACTGAATTGGGGAGTGATTGTTCCAGTTCCAGATGATTTCTTCACAATCACCGGTATTTCCCTTGGATTTGCATATACAATTTTGAGATCGTGGAACAGAGTCACTGTTGAAAATGTAGCATGGGAAAATCGTCTTGAAGATGCACGACTAGCAAAACTGGACGAGGAAGAAGAGAGCGGGTCTGTAAGTGCATATACTGAGTTAGATTTAAGAAAAATTGATGCTGAAGCTAGTAAAAGTTCATATGGTCCCGAAGCCATGGAAAGACGAGATAAGAAGAGGCGTAGCCGTGTACAAACATTAGAGAGAGATGAATATTACGACGAAGAAAATGATGAGACACAATCAGATCGAGTGTACAGCATGACAGATGAAGAGATCAATGATTTTGAAGAGACGTATGGTATTGAATATGACCCATACTATGATGAGCCATATACAGTCGACGAGTTGCCTGATGATATGTCCTACGTGGAAGATAAAGTTTATGGAGATCGTAGATATGAAAATGGAGAAATCTTTTATCGCGATGAAGGAAACAAAAATATTTACTGGAGACAAGGTGGCAGACCTCGTCTAAAGCAATTTTGGGAGTTGCTGTAAAAGAATATCAATTGAATGAAAGCGAAGGTAATCGCAACACAAAGATATAGGTATACTCGTAGTTTGATGACCTTATGAAGTACATAGCTAAATGAAAAACATACAGGAGATGGAACTTGAAATGGTTACATTTCATTATATCATATTTTAAATTGAATTAGTTCAAACGATTAATTTAAAAGGTTTGACTTATCGAAGGCATGAATATGGTGAATTTGTCTTTCAAAAAAGAAAGAAATGTGAAGAAGTTTTTCCACCACAAATATTATCCATGTGGGTTGGGGGCAAGCAAGAAAAGGACAGTGTCTTTTGTGGCCGCAAAATAATGATGAGTGGAAGAGGAGAGGACGCACCAAGCAATTAGTTGATGCCACCATTGTAGAGAAAGCGAGCAACAAGCAAAAACATCTCGCTTTGAGTACCATCGACCTAGGTCTTCATATCCTAAACAGATAAATTGAAACAAACTCGACATTGGCTGAGAAATCTAAAGTCACCCAGATTTTAAACACCTTTCATCAATAAAATGAAGTTCTCTTTCTCATCTGCAATTGCATGTGTAATGCTTGCTTCTAGCACCACTCATGCGTTTACTCCTTCAACTCCTTCCTTTCGAGTAAGCAATCATATTAGCACTGCATCAAATTTCGAGATTGCACAAAGAACAAAGTTTTCCTTGAATGCTCAGTCCGCTGAAGAACTTGAGGTTCTTTACAAACGTAGACCACGTCCAGAATACATTCCAAATCACATTCCAGATCCAGACTACGTACGCATCTTCGATACAACTCTTCGAGATGGAGAACAGTCCCCTGGAGCAACCTTGACCAGTAACGAGAAGCTTGAAATTGCACGTATGCTTGCAAAATTGGGTGTAGATATTATCGAAGCTGGATTCCCTATTGCTTCTCCTGATGACTTTGCAGCTGTGAAGCAAATTGCTGATGTTGTAGGAAATGAAGTTTTCGAAGATGGATATGTTCCAGTAATTTGTGGACTCTCTAGAGCAAACGAAAAAGATATTGCTAGAGCATGGGATGCAGTGAAGGGAGCTAAGCTTCCTCGTGTTCACACTTTCATTGCAACCTCAAAGATTCACATGGAGACAAAGTTGAACAAGACCCCAGATCAAGTAGTCGAAATTGCTGTTAATGCTGTCAAATATGCAAAATCTCTAGGATGCAATGATATTGAGTTTTCACCAGAAGATGCTGGAAGATCCGACCCTGAATTTTTGTACAGAATTTTATCTGCTGTTATTGAGGCTGGAGCAACTACCCTCAATATCCCAGATACTACTGGGTGGAATATGCCTTGGGAATTTGGAGGTTTAATTGAACAACTTAGAGCAAATGTCACTGGAGCAGACAAGGTTGTTTTCTCCACACATTGTCAGAATGATTTGGGATTGGCAACTGCGAATAGTTTGGCAGGTGCTTTGAATGGAGCAAGACAATTGGAATGTACAATTAATGGAATTGGAGAGAGAGCTGGAAATGCAAGTTTGGAAGAAGTGTGCATGGCTCTTGCTTTGAAAGGAGATGAGCAATTCAAGGGAGGACCTGGAACTGGAAAGTTGTATACCGGAATCAATCCTGTGTAAGTTTCTTCATGAAGACCCAACATTTTGATCTTTAATGCTCTGTTTTTCTCACTCAGTCATGTATCTTTTCGCAGACACATCTCCCCAACCTCCAAAATGGTTTCCGAGTACACTGGAATGATGTGCCAACCACACAAGGCTATTGTAGGAGCAAATGCATTCAAGCACGAATCGGGAATTCATCAAGATGGTATGATCAAGAACAAGTCAACCTACGAGATCATGACTCCAGAGTCTATTGGACTTATGCGTGGAGACCAGGAGTCTGGAGCAGGAATTGTTCTTGGAAAACACAGTGGCCGTAATGCTGTAGGAACCCGTTTGAGGGAATTAGGCTATGATCTTGAACCGGAAAAATTGAATGCAGTATTTGCTAGATTCAAGGAAGTAGCTGAAAAGAAGAAGGGAGGATTGGAAGACGAAGATTTAGAGGCATTGGTCACTGATCAAGCTGGTTTGACAAACGAACTTTGGAAAGTAACTGGATTGCAGGTGTCCACCGGTATGAGTGGTATTCCAACTGCTACTGTGACAATGTGTGGGCCAGATGGCGTTGAGAGGTACGTTGCTGCAACTGGAACTGGACCAGTTGACGCAGTTTACAAAGCAATCGATCAAATAATTGGAGTCAGTGTCAAATTGGAGGACTACTCCATGAAATCAGTAACTGAAGGTATTGAAGCTCTTGCTTCTACAAGAGTGGTTCTTTCCCCAGTAGTTGGAGGTCCAAATGATAACAATCCTTTGATTTCCAAAGAACGCAAATTTACTGGCAGTGGGTCAGACAATGATATCGTTACAGCTTCTGCAAGAGCATACACCTCTGCAATCAATAAGCTTTTGAAATGGACTATGAGAAGGCAACCAGAGGAAGATAATGGGTCCAAGGCTGAAGCGGTAGCTGTCGAAGGTTCGGAACCAACTGTCGTTGGTGCAAGTGCGTAAAATTAGTTTTATGAAAGTCTTAAATTACCTAGTCTATCTTTACTATTATTTCGCTATTTCCGATTAGTTTTGAAATGTCACACATGAAAAAGAAGCTTTGATCATGATGGTTCAACCCATTTTACTGAAGCGTAGTCTATCTTCTCTAGCAAGTTCAAAGTAACGTTTCTTGGCATCTTGGGATAAATTGCGCCAGCGAATTCCAATGACTTTAGCCAGGTCAAGAAAGCTGATCAATCCATGCCTTTTCTTGTGAGAACGCTTTTCTCTGTGATTTTCGTAATGAATTTTGAGAAAATTGGCAGTTTTCTCTTCAATTGATTCTTTCAGTTGCTGCAGCTTGTCTTCATCAGCCGCTTTCAAAAGCTTTTCTACATGAGCATTGATTTCTTCAACATTCATTTCGGAAATGATACTTGACCTATTCTTATCAGTGGTATCTGTCTGTTTCACATGTATGTCATTCTCTTCATTCAAAAGAGCAACAATCGATTCTTTTTCTTCCATGAAAAAGAAGTTGTATGCTGAAAGAGCATTCCTAGGTTTTGTATCATCTTCTTCCAGCTTCCTTTTCTTTGTTCCGTTGTTTGAGACACCTATATTTTCGAAAGAAGAATTTTCCTTGTCCTCAGAAGAAGTTGCGTATGGAATGATTTTACTGTCGTTTGCATTGTTCTGATCAAGTAAAATACTTGCAGCTGACACTTGCTGGAATCCCTCCTGCTTCATGTTAATAGGTGAATCGGTCACCTGTGTGCGAAAGTAATCTGAACGATCTCTCTGGACAGAGAAATTCTGGTACATGGGAGGTACAGGTTGGAAGTAATGTGGTTCCTGAGGAAAGGAGTATTGCAAGCTTTGGCTCTCGTCACCGCTGATACGCTGAGCGTCAACGTACCCGTAGTAAGGATAAGGTTGCCAGGTTCGATTGTGACCGTACCAATGATTCGATATGTTATTCCAACCAAAGTTCTGATGATCAGAACTTTGATCAAAATTTTTTCCATAGCCAGAGTGACTGTTCACCATATCTTCCTCTTGGACACTCTCACACTCAAAAGGATGATTATAGTAATATCCTTGAGTTTCAGCTGAACCCACCGGAGAAGATGGATATGCAGCGCTGTTTGCACTTCTTGGTCTGTCTACAGGTTCAGTTTTTGTAGCTTGATTTGCACATGCAATATTTGCGTTCTGATTTGGTGTGAGTCACAAAAATGGAATAGTAAGTTCTTTGTTTTCTCAGGACACAACAGAAATGTAACAATATTATTTCTATTACTTACACTTTGAGAAAGGGGAGGATCTTGATTTGTTCCTTGATAAGGAAATGAATATGTATTTATTGGTAGGGGTTCAAATTCTTCCTCTTCCTCTTTTGTCCAATTGATGCCCATCTTCCAGTTCTCCTTTTTTTCATCTTCCTGTGGTGCAATTTCCTTCGAAGAAGATAACATCCCAATCTCAGTGATACTAGGCATCATCATAGATTCCATTCAGATTTCAAGGACAAATGATGAGTACCGTTAGAGTTGATGATTTGGCTAACGATTTATAGATGTTGTGGATATCCATTTGCAGTTGGCCTGTTTGTTCGATGAAGTTTTCTTCACTCTCGCTGAAAAGCGTAACGAAAAACATTTGCCATTAAATGTCAACAACGATTCACCGTTAAATAAGAAATATCTAAATGTCTAATTAGAAACGGGAATCGATAAAAATATGCAAATATTACTAAAATATCAAACGGGACTTTCATCTTCAAGCCGTTGGAACGATTCACCGTTAAATAAGAAATATCTAAATGTCTAAATTAGAAACGGGAATCGATAAAAATATGCAAATATTACTAAAATATCAAACGGGACTTTCATCTTCAAGCCGTTGGAACGTTGAGTCGAGACGAATCGAATCATAGATCTGTTTTTTTCGGTAGGCCCCTTCTCGCCTTCCTTTCAATATGGTACTTTAAAAGTTCATTCGCCACAGTTTCCAGACATCACTTGAAACAAAGCTTCTTTTGAAAGAAATTTAATAATACTCATCAAGGATGGGTTATGCGTGAACTTCACAGAAGTACAATAGTATCCCTTAGTTGGCAGCACGACTATAGCCGGGTTTACTCCAACTTTTCGGTGCACCATAAATCTTGAAAAAACACTAAACTAGACTAAAACAAGTACACCAATTTTCATAGTATACAATCTTGAAACGAGTTCAATAGTGCGTATACTTCTTGAGATACAGCCTCGAGCAATCCGAGCCACGAAAATTCGTTGAGCAGTCGGGTTAACGAACTTTTTTTGAATGTGACACTGTTCGTTATATATCTTCTTCAATTTACATCCAAATTACATCAAATTTAAAATGGAAGAAGCTGACATACAACAACAACTTATGTCAATACCGCAGAGTTCAAAGGTGGTTTTGAATATGTAAAATACATGATGACACAACAATCAACTTTCGGACAGTCCCGTACCTATCGCTTGACCATGCCAAAATGAGAGGTGCAATATCTTATTCAAAACCCCACTGATTTTCAAATCCATTGTCACCAACAAAAAGCATACACTTGAGATGTATGTTGAGGCTATAGTTCTAGCAATACTGGTCGTTTTGATTGTTTTTTGGTAGAAAAGGGGTAGGGGGATCTGTTTTGGATCATTCAGCATGTTCACGAATGTAGAAATGAAGAATAATGCTTGAAAATGAACAACAAACACAATGGACATCTACTTTAATATATAAACGATGATATACTCAAATATTTCTTTGTAGATATTCATATTCATCAAGAAATACAATGTACAAGTAATTCACTTGAAATATGACTTTTGAGGACATTTTAAAAAATAGGGTCATTGTAACGTTTTCATATTTCATGAAGAAAATGAAATTGGTCATATTCAAAGGTTAGAATCTTAAAATATCATGTAATAATATTCTAATGAGAAATATAGAAAATATATGATTTTTACTATGGAGACGGCAACCTAACAATTTTTGGTCCCCAACCCGACTATAGCCGTGGAATCCCATGCCAACTAAGGGATAATCAGTTTTTCGATGAATCGAACAAATCGAGAAGCATTCCACATGCGTCTTCTTCCGACAACTAATTTGAAGAGCAGATGGCTTAGTGCGATGTATTTTTGTTTCCCTGTAACTTACGTTGTACTGTATCCTGCATACCCGTCGCTACGTACTTGAACTTATGGTAAATCTACCTTTTTTTGTCGTCGGTCGTTGACAATTTCTGTTTCTAGCTAGCAAGCTAGCTTCGAGAGGGTGGGAAACACTTATATAGGTTATGAACATCAGAACCGAACCCTTCCTGAATGAAAATCCGACGAAGATCCATCATCATCGATCTATCAGATACCAACAGATGTCAACCCTTCTTTCTTCCTTTCAATGTAATTAGGTGCGCCATAATAATATTAATATTGACACATAAAGATCAAATCAAAGATTTTGATCAAAGAAACCAACGAACTAACTAATACAAGGAAAGAAATGGATGATACATCAGAGACAGCTGGAGATCTATGTGATGTTGGTCTTTGGGGACTTGCAGTAATGGGTCAGAACTTCGCCCTCAATATGGCATCTCATGGCTTCAAGGTTGTGATAGGTAACCGTTCTCCTGCAAAGGTAGACCTTACTGTTGCTCGTGCAGAGGATGAAGGAAACCTTCCTATTGTTGGATCGACTTCTCATGAAGATTTCATTTCGAAACTTTCCAAACCTCGCAAAGTTGTTTTGTTGGTGATGGCTGGTCAAGCTGTGGATGATACCATTGCAGCTCTAGCAGCACATATGGAACCTGGCGACTTGATTGTAGACGGAGGTAATGAGTGGTATCCAAATTCTATCCGTAGAGCTGAAGAACTCGAAAAGAGAGGAATTCTTTTCATGGGAATGGGAATCAGTGGAGGGGAAGAAGGAGCACGAAACGGACCTTCGTTGATGCCAGGAGGAAAGAGAGTTGCATTTGATCTCATGGCTCCAATTTTGAACAAATGTGCAGCACAAGTAGATGATGGAGCCTGTACTGGGTATCTCGGTCCAATCGGAGCTGGAAATTACGTAAAGGTGAGATTTTGGTCGTATAAGTGTCAAATCAAGGTACTTGACATGTGTTCTCTGAGGTGAATGGTCATCGTATTTTGCCTTGAAAGATTCTTCTAACTAACTTTTTGTTTCGCTTCAAAGATGGTACATAATGGAATTGAATATGGTGATATGCAGTTGATTGCTGAAGTCTATGATGTCTTGAGAGGAGTAGTTGGAATGACGAACGCAGACATGTCGAAGCAGTTCGCAAGATGGAACGATGGGGATCTTAGTTCTTATTTGATTGAAATCACTGCCAAGATTCTTGCAAAAGAAGATGACGTTACTGGAAAGGGCTATGTTGTGGATTACGTAAGTTTTCTCTTTCTGCAATTTACAATTCCAGAATCATGTAAGGTCTTACTCAATCGATTTTCTGTTTTTGTAGATACTTGATAAAACTGGTATGAAAGGAACAGGAAGATGGACAGTTCAAGAAGCTGCGGAGCAATCTGTTGCAGCTCCTACAATCACAGCATCTCTAGACTCTCGTTATATTTCCGGACGTAAAGCAGAACGTATCGAGGCTTCCAAAATTCTGAATGGGCCTACCGAGTTCCCAAATGTTTCCAAGCCTCAAATTATTGAAGATTTGGGCGCTGCATTATATTGCGCAAAAGTCTGTTCTTATGCACAGGGTCTTGGTATAATTAAAGCTGCTAGTGATACCTATGAATGGGATGTGGATTTGAGTCAATGTGCAAAAATGTGGAAGGGTGGTTGTATTATTCGCGCAAAGCTCTTGGATAAGATCCAAGCTGCAATGACAAATAACCCGTCCCTTGCAAACTTAATGGTAGACCCAGACTTTGCACAAGAATTGAATACAAGACAGCTTGCTTGGCGTAGAATTGTAACTCTTTGTGTGGCAACTGGAGTACCTTGTCCAGCTCTAAGTGCATCTTTGAGTTACTTTGATTCCTATAGAAGAGAAAACCTTCCAGCAAATCTTACACAAGCTCAACGTGACTTTTTTGGAGGACACACTTACGAAAGAATTGATCGTGAAGGACCACATCATTGTGCGTGGACAAAGAAGCATAAAGCAATTGGAGATTTGAATGAAAGATCTGCAGGAGAGCAGAGCAAGCTTTAATTTCTTTTTGGTATGTCGAAGTGTTTGTCGAGGTCATTGGGCAGTATTAGAGTTTACTCATAATTACGTTAACCTAAAGGAGATATGATGTTCATAATGTCCAACACTTTGAAAGAACAAGTAGAGCATAGGCTTTGAATGTTTAACTACTTTCCTAAAAGAACATTTCACTAAATATTCTTCTTTCTTTGTTAAATCCCCCTTTTCTTTCTCACTCTTGGGAACACTGACAAAACTTTTTTGAAAAGTCAAAGTAACTTTCGTCCGTTTTTCTTTCCGAAGAAGATAATTCTTCAATGATTTCTTTCTCTAGTTCTTGGACTTCTATATTGGGAGGAGATTCAGAGAACACATTCTCCAGACAGGCTGTAATTACTCCCAAAGAGTAGCCTTGAGACTTGATTGAAAGAAGGTGTTTGTCGAGGTACAGTGCTGACTTTGGAAAAGTAGCTTTTTGCTCAATGTAGTACTTGGAAAGAAAACTTTCCAATTGGAAAGTTTGCAAATTCTCCAGTGGTACAAAGATTTTCCTTTCAAAAAATCCTAAAAGTAAAAAGATGTTTCAATGCTGTAATAGTTTGTGCCACATATGAATGTAAAGGATAAAAGTACCGTTGCATACCTTGTTTCTCAGGCTTTCCCGAATCTCCTTTCCAAAGTAGTGCCTTTGTATCGGTCAATTCTGGACTCGTCGAAGTTCCCACCACAACAATTCTTTTCTTGCCATCAAGGCACTTATTTTTATATAGGAGTAAATCCTTTTGAAATTTTGCGAGGACATTTCCCTTCTTCTTTTTTGTTGGCTCAAAATACTTCTCACAGTCATTTATGAGCAGAATTACCGGGCTTTCTAGAGAGTTGCATACTTCAAAAACCATATGAATGAGTTTTGTTGGTCCATGTTTTTCACTAAGTACTTCCTCTGGAATCCTTGATGGAGATAGGTCAACGATGACTGCTTTCAATTCCACAGCCAAAGCTCTCGTTAAGCTTTCTTTTCCAACACCGTCATGACCATAGAGTAAAATGGAGCGAACAGTGTCATGGATCGTAGATTTTTCTCTCATATTGGTTTTGCAATTTGGGTAAATTATATATTCAGTTAGCGACTAGGAATTGGATTTTAGACGATTCTTTAGATGGCGACTCGTATCAAAGAGAAAAATACAAAATTACTACCTACTCTCTTCACCTCGGTCATTGAAAGATTGGGATATCCAGACTTATCATTGGTCGAAAAGCCAGATGAAATCATATCATCCAAACCTTTTTCACTTGAAGGTAGGCTAATCAAGTCATAGGCAACAAGTTTCTTCAACATGGTCTCTTGACTCATTCCTTTCAAGAGTTTCTCTCCTGGTAGAGGTTTTCCTTTCTTCGACTTTGACGACCCACTTTTCCCCCCTTTCTTGGTTTTATTTTCTCCTTTTTCTGGCTTTTTCTTATCCTTCCCCCCAGATTCCTTCATTCGAATTAGTTTGGTCACAAGTTGGTCATCTACAACAACTCGAAGATCTTCTTTCACTTCATCGCGAACTTTCAGATCCTTTGCAAGCTCTTTACAAAATGGAAAATTTCTGTCCAACTCGACACTCTTCCAAGTGTTCTCAAAAGAATCAATATTTTGACGTAATCCTGAGACCACCTTTTCGTGTGTGGTAACATCAGTAGGTTTTATATCCTCTTCTTTCTTTTTCTCCTTGTAAAAGTCTTCAAATGAACAAGGTATTTCATTTCTTTCTGCTATTTGGGAAGTGATCCATTGGACACGCTCTGTTAAAAGTTCCTCCTTGATTTGAATTGATTCCTCCTTTAGCACATTTTCTCTAAGCATATTTAGCTCCTGTACATAATTCAATCTATTTCTATCTTGTTCATAGCTTGTTTCGATTCTTTTGTCTTGCAGCAAATTACTTTGCTCCAATTTTTTGGCCTCATTCTGCGAATTCCATGTCATTCCAATGATAGATCTCCTCATCTCCTTGTCCCTCTCCTGCCGATTCCTGACAAGAAAACCTCTTACCAGTCTTTGTATTTCTATTGACTTTTCATCCTTTAATAATTGGAACTCTGATTCGCTCAGATCGTAGTACATTGTATCATTCATCAACTGTCTACCATTCCCATTGATTTCATCGATTTCTCCAACTTCGACTGTATTGTTCTCCTCTTCTTTCAATGTATTTCTATTGCTCAAAAGAAACTTGATGTGTTGCTGTTCCTTCAATTCTTCTTCTTTTTGTTGCTCTTTGATAAAAGAAGGAATAAAACAGTTTAAACGACAAAATCGAAACCGGACATCGCGAGAAAATATATCAAGTGATAGATTGATCCCTTCCTCGAAACAAATCTTTTCATCTCCAACTTTTACTTCATTTGTCAATCGATTGCTGTAAAAGTAATGTCGAAAGTTAATAATTCGAAGCAACAAGCATTCCAGAGTTTCTTGGATGTGGTCTCTCTTTTGAGGTTCTACAAATTCATTGTAGATCGAATCTAGTTCTTTTCCTATTTCCAAATATCTGAGGTATAAATTTACACTAAATGCAAGGAAAGCCTCCTGTTGATTGTTTCTATTCCCCCTTGCTTGGGTGTTTTTCTTTGTAAAGTCTTCATAGCATACATCTTGATCGACAATTTTAGTCAGGGTCCGGATACATGAAATCCACCTTTTTTGGATCGAAATCATGACATTGGTTACAACCTATTCTCGGACTTGATGGAATATTAATAATGAAATGTAACGAGAACAGATCAATCGAAAAAGAATTGTTAGACTTTGCTCGAAACAAAGGAATCACATGCCACCAAGTGTGACTTTTCATCTACTAAGAGTAAGGGGCATAAATTACATTCGTCACTTGCTTCTCATCCAGCATTTCTTTGAAGTGAACATGCAGGATATATGTTTATACATGCAAATGTGATTAGTTCATTGACTAGATTAGAGCTTATGATTCAAACAAAGAATTTTGGTCATTATTATTAAATATATGGCACTACGTATGTCGTATAGAGCAAAACTGGGAAGTTTTCTAATCAAAAAACTTTTAGGGCAAATTCATTTGCTTAGAAACCACTCGTCCAGATTTCATTTCAAGGGATAATTTTAAAAAGTCAAACATCGTGTTCGAGCACTCTCATGGAATGCTTCTCTTTTTCTTATTTCAATTATTAAGCGGGTAAACTTTCATGTCATTCGACGTGATGAACAAAATCTTCTGATTCAACCCTGTTGTATGCTCACACAGAGTAAATCTAGACATGGTGGGTAATTGGAAATGTTATTGAATAATATGCTGGCCAACAGTATGTTTTCAGTATTTGCAATCGATATGCTAATCATCTTTTGCTTCCAAAGCTTCAAATCTTGCTAAACGAGCATTACGTGCTCGGGTCAACTTTTCTTCATGACTCAATCCAGTTCCAATCTTCGATGAAGAGGAGCCTAGCTTTTGTCCTCCCTTTGCAAACACAAACTTATAAGCCAGCGCTAACCATATACCTACAAATAGAGCAATCACGAAAAACATCTTCATTCCATCTGTTTCAGACTTCATCTTGACAATTCGTTCTTGTAATATCTCTGCATCTGTCTTGGCGTAATCGGGTCTCTCAATGTTGTTTTCATCCCAATATTTTTGCGATCGAGGAACTTTAGCTGCCTCTGGTGCGTTAGGATCATTATTACCTGACCATTTTACGCTGGTAGATTGTACTTCTGTGATGATCAATGCAGAGACGGTATAGAAAAGAGAAAGTAGCAATGATTGTCGAGACATGATTAGATAAAATCTACTTTCGATATTGCTTTTTTTCTCGATAAAGTAATGGAACGGCTCCTTGCATAAACACGCTCTTGGTAGGCATCAATTGCCTTGGAATTTTAAAGTTCTATTAAGTTTAACTCTGTAAAACTTGTTAGAGTGTAGATAGTTGTAGAATTCAACATAGAAAAGAGATGGAGGGTTCATCGTTCATGTGTTCATGTTCATTTCTCGTTGATCGTCGCCAATCTTCATCCTTCGCCCAATGACGTACCGAAGGAGCTACAACACCGTAAAATAGCTATTTACAAAAAAGGACATAAATATTTGGCTAGAAGAACGGACACCAATGAAAGTGGAGATGAAAGATGACATGTGACTGGTGAATGTGATGAAAGAAGCATAACAAACACTTACCTACCCCTTACCCTGTACAGTATCAAGCTAAGCAAAATCACTTCCATGACGGAACGATAGAAACAAATATACTGATGGAAGAGATCGGCATGCAAAATAAAATAAGCAAACTTGCCGAAAAGATTAGAGCAAATATCCATCCCACAAATTTTGAGACAGAAACAGTAGAAAATTCTCGGAAACAAATTAAGGAGTTGTTTCTCTCAGCATTGCAACTAAGCTTCACTACGAACAATTCATTCAACGAAAACAAACATGTACAGTACGACTCTAATACTTTATTTCATCTCTTGTTCTATAAAAGAGAAAGAGACAGGGTTCATAGACAACAGATGAATTATTATAGTATTGGTATTAATTGGGTTCATCTATGCAAGGATCATGATTCACAGAGACGAAACGAAACTTATCTTAAACAACAAGAAGAGGGATATGGCATTCGTAATAGAAATCACACAACTCTCGAGCTCACAATAGAAGCTTTATTGGACGCATCTGTTATTCCTCCATGTCTCACGGGTGCAATCGTGGAAGGTTTGTTCATCACTTGCATAGAAGTTTTTTCATCATTCAGCTCTTCATTAGGTCGAATACAACTCGAACCAAAACAAAATATACCCTCATCGTTGCGGCTGCTTCAAAACACAATGCAGCTTTTACTGCAAAAAGCTCCTATAGTAAACATATCAAAGAAACTTGAAATGTATGTATTTACATTTGTCATGGGTACAATTCGATCAGAAATAAAGCGACCATTTACTGTGCATCACGATGCTTCACGTTGCATTCAAGATATCATTCGGAATTATAATACTTTGAAAAGTCACACAGTACTTTCAATAATGAACGATTTGATATTAATGAGAAATGCAAGGGACATGAATGGAAACATTGTGAAAATAAGGAATAGAATTCACACCAACGCTCTTATCAACCCGCTCCTATGTTTGATTCGAGAGATTGATGATATGGATATCTTCCTATTGAAGGCTGAACAAGAAGACAAATGTCACGATCAGTTTCATATTCCATGTCGAAACTGTAGGTTCAAACTGTCAAACCATGAACATTGTAATAGAAAAAGGCAAAAGACATTATCAAATCAACAACTACATGATGAATTATCAGACGAAGAGGACCCGTTTGCACGTCTATATTCTTCAAAGAAAGCCTACGATCGTTCGCTTGAAGTGTCGATCAAAAGCAAATTAGAATTCAAGAAAATTATAGGAGCAAATGGTGATGAACAAAATGAAAGACCGCATGTGACATGTATGTATTGTACAAACCAAGAAAAGAGTACATCAGGTCGAATCACTGCTTTATCCATAAAAATGGTTGAATTTAGACAACATCTTTACCGTCTTTATTTTGAAGTATTGCAAAGAGAATTCCATAGAAATGGAGCATACGACAGTGTCCTTTTAAGTTCTATTTTCCGGTTTGCCATCCAATATCATAAATCGCCATCTACGCGATTGTGTGCAATTTACGCTGCAGATGTTCTAGGCATCCAACATGGATACATGCAATATATAACATACATTGGAAAATTTCTCAATAATGAATTGGAGCGTCTACTGGATTCTGAAACTATAAGGATTTGCATTCATATTTACTGTGAAGTGATAACTGAAACCTCAGTCTTTGAAGATGCATCAGCATGTTGGTCTGCACTAGAACCCCTACTAGAAGTGGTCCTCACAATCCACGAAGAAAGTAAACAAATTACAGAAGAGAATATTTTACAAGAAATTGTCGATGAAGCACTAAAAGCGATAGGAAATTTACTTGCAAAAAGACATTATATCTTTGAAAAAACAAACATGGACAAGACTTTAGCCATGTCTTTTAATTCATTCGCTTTGAGATTTTCAGAAGAGTTTGAAAGAAGGGAGCACTGGATCGACAATATGATGCCTGCACCAATGCAAAGTCAGATTGAATCAACTTTGCAAAAGCTTGGCATCCTGAGTTTTTGTCAAACATATGACAGTAAGAGTTCTACAAAGATCACTAAAGAAATCTGGTCTTATGATCCAAGTTGCAGTATTCGCGCTTCAAACTTGCGAATGGGACCCATCTTGGCGCAGAAGTCAATATTTTCCAATGACACCGTTCAAAACCAGCATCATCTACCATCAAAGAGACAAGTAAGAGAACGAGAAGATAGTTTATGCGGAGAACCTATCATCAATGTCATAAATGATGATATTACTCATCTAATATTTTCTTTCCTCGGGTACAAATTATTAGCTCGAGCTTCTGCAGTATGCAAATGCTGGCAAAGTATAGCTAACAATAATCTGTTCTGGGAGAGCTTTTTCATTAGGCGGTTTAAGCCACGCTTTTTGCATTCTTTGCTTGATGCAAATGTAAATACCAACATTAAATCTCTGTTCATATCTCGATATTGTCAGTATGGGAACAACATCAATTGGCGAGAGCAGTTCAATCGATCAAAACATACCGAAGCTCAATTAAAAACAAAAATCACAAATGGTTTTCGTCATTATCAATGTCGAGTTTTTGGTTGTAATGTAGTCATCAAGAAGAAAGAAAGTGAGGAGAAGCATATGCAAAAACATCGTAGAGATGTGGAAAAGAAAGTAATTGTTATCCTTAGAGCAGAAGAAAGAAAGGTACAGAGGGAAAAGCAAAGGAAGAAAAAAGTGCTAGAAAAACAAAAAGGCAAAGAAAAATCTTAGAAAAACTTTGTTTGTAAAAAATGAAATGTTGGAATTGAGAATGGAACTTTGATTGGGAAAAGGCCAAAATTCTAAGTTCTATGTTGAATGTATAAAATAAAAACGACTGCATAGGAAGAAATAAAAGAAATAAATGGTAGTATCAAGTTGATCAAACAGTGGAAGATAAAAAAGTCGGCAAAAGAAAAGACAGATTAGACCTACGAGTATTTTCTATTTATCTTTCCTTCAGCATAAAAGTTCAAAAATGTGAGAGAAATGAAAATGCCCAAGTAGAAAAATGCCAATGCCGATGCTAAATGCAATGCCAACGACCCCCCAGCGGCAAAGAGGAAATAAAGGGGATGACAATAACGCAAAAATTAATTCTTTTCTCGTATCAGATCGTACGTACGTAAATAATACGTACGTATGTTCAATGTGCGTACGAGGAGAAGAAAAAACTAAATCGAGGCGTCGAGGTCCATTGGATTGTTTGTTTACATTAGAAGATCTTAATGTGTAAGTGCGAATGATATCTTTATGATAACTAGTGCAGCAATTATATCTACCCGGTCCCATTGAATCAACTGTTTTTGTGCCTTCGGTTTCGAGAGGAAAGTAAAAATTGCCTCAACTTTCTGAAAAAGAGGAACAATATGAAAATCTGTAGTTCACTTCAACTGGGGTTTCTATTGCCAGGAGTTTATGCTTTTTCTCCAGCACCATCTTCACTTGGGCGTGTAAAAAGTAACCAATCATTTCTGTCTCGAAGCCCTATCGAATATTACGGCTCAGCTCCCTCTTTAAGACGATGGTCGAAGCTTCAATCGTCAACATCCGACAATAGCAATGGCAAACGAAAACGAGGAATACGTCAGTTCAAATTTGTTCGAAAAAATAAGAGTGATAAAAGATTCGACAAAGTATCGAAAGGAATGGACAATATAATCGAGAAAGCTTGCAATATCCCACCTCCGTTGCAGTTGTTATGTCTAATTGGGTTTTACATTGTACATCTTACAATATTGACACAAAATAGCATTGTATTCCCTATCCAACTTATACCAAATGACGACGGGAGATTTCAATCATTAGGACTAGACTCCTTGGCGGGTATGATATCTTTTGCATCGATACATCTTCTCAGAAAACGACAGATTCGCAAATATCGATTTACACCTGAAAAAATCACAATACCACCATTATTGAAAAGTGTACACCAAAAATATAACATACAATCTTCTCAAAGTGGCAAGTCGTCACTCACTGATTCAAAAGCTCCATGGTACATCCCATCACTGCGAGAAAATATTCCATCTGCAAAGATAACTTCCATGGCATCACTCTTTCTGCTCGTCACTGGCTACTTCATGACAGGGAAATTGTCCCAATGGGTAGAATTGAACTTGTATGCTTTGGCAGGGTTGGGACTACCACTTACTGTACCCATGCATAGAAGTTTGGTTGTTTTAGGAGGCCATTTAGCATGGGTTTTAATTGGTAGCATTATTCTAGGAGTTTTACTAAGACCTCAGCCTTTCTTTGGTGGGGGGAATAAATTTGTAGATGTCGAGGTTGGTGACGAAGGTAGGAATATTAGAAAAAAGGCAGTTTCTGACAATGCCTCAAAGCAGGAAATTTCGAAGAAACCAATACATAATGTGAATACAAAGAAAATGAGGCAAAGATACAAATGGTACAGTAATAAGTGGTGGAACGATAATTTTTTGTTTTGGGCGATCGGGGGTTACTCAATCTCGTGCTGGTTCTTCAACATTGCTGATTTCATCAACCAGATGGTACTTCCAGCTCATGTTTTCGAATCAGCAGGGGAAGGTGTTGTATCTCAACTTATAAATCCTGAAAACAATGATATCGCAGCAAGTCTTGTTGGTTATATCGCTCCTTGTATATCTGCACCATGGTGGGAAGAAGTTCTTTATAGAGGATTTTTACTACCTGCATTGTGTCTACAAATGAACTTTTGGCTTTCAGTTTTTGTAAGTGGGGTTATTTTTTCCATCCATCATGTATCAACAACTGGTGCAATTCCATTGGCAATTCTTGGGTGGACTTGGGCAGGTTTGTATGCCAAGAGTGGTAATCTTTTTGTGACAATTGCCATTCACGCAATGTGGAATTCACGAGTCTTTCTTGGTAGTTGGTTAGGTCTGTAATTTTTAAATCCTTTTTAAAATCATGAAAATGAATTGTGCCTTTTCGGAGAAGGATCTGTTTGATACATACGTACGTACATACTTGTACGAGTACTTACTCCCGAAATCGACGGACGACTGATGGACGATGATGACCACACTCACATCACGATCAAACAGGCAGGATAGCTAGTCCTTCTATTACCTATTACCATAGGAGGGTTCTGTTTTTGGATGTGTTGTCATGATAGTGATTGCTAATCTACTCTTCTTCACAGCAACGTTTCACAACTCTTTCTCCTCTGCAGTCAATAAGAGCATTCTTCTGAAGAAATAAAACCCATGCGCTCGAATACAATTGGAAATATTTGCCATGTTGCTTCATCGGCATCTGTTTTTTTATACACAGTATCCACACTACTCTACGCAAAGCCAGGCGATGATACCCTCTTCGAAAAGGATTGGATTGAACATGGCTTCTGTGTAGTGAATAAGACAGTCCCATTCTGGAATTCCCATGATCTTTGCCTTTACTTTGATACAATTCTTGTCCTTATTGGATTTTTAATGTACAACCAAATGAAAGGAATACCAATGAATGAAGCTGCCGACGAGCTTTTTCGATTCAACATGCTTGGACACCTGGGACATGGTATTGCTCACGGTTTTATTGCAACGAAATATAGAACAGGCGCATTTATGGATAATCTCAAGTATTCAACTCGAATTGAACAATACTTGGAGTCAATCGACATCTCTGAGTTCGGTAAAACCACCGCCATAGGGTTGGGATTCTGGTTTGCATTATTGAAGGGTATCATGCCTAAAGTTAGGTGGACAATTATTGCAATTATAACAGTGTTGGTACAATTCGGAAGTCTCTTTGTTCGGCAAAATCTTGGATTCGCATATGTGCAAGCAGTCTTGGCTATTGGGTTCGCATCAACCCAGCTTACCCTAGAAAAGCAGGAAAAGAATTTCACTTATGCAGTGTTTGCTGCCGCTTCTTTGCCATTATCCTTAATCCCTTGGATTGAAAGTATGGGCTGCCATACCGAATTTGTCAAGAAGTTTGGGGGTCATTTGATGTATGATGTTGCTATTCCAATTTTGTTATTTGCAGCTTACGCAACTTCATGGAATCACTACCGTTTTGTGCAGGAAGAGGCAGCAAGAAAGATCAAGTAACATTTTCAAAATATGGGACTTCACTAAACATTGTACCTTCACAGCTGAATTAGTATTACAATCTTATTGTAGGTTTCTGAATCTATCAATCATCATGTATCAAAATGTTGATCACAATTAGCCATGCAGCATATCCTAAGAAAAGTTTTGTTTGTTCAAGATTTGAAGGGCAACACGGTATTGTGATATTACAAAGTAGAAAGATCTATATGAAAAATAAGAATTGAGGAAGGATCGGATTTTAATGCCCCAATTCTAATGCTAACATCATAAATAGCTAACACTAAGAAGCTGTCAGGGCGATATGTTCATTTCACAAAACATTCTTGAGGGGTCTTTTTTTCAAGAGAAGGAGAAAAGGAATACAAGTAAAGTCTTATTTTGATACATATATTTCGCTCAATCTACTTCCTTTGAACCATTGTATTGGTAATGGAACTGCGCTTAGATACACGGAGGGTTCAACAGGAGACCTTTCGCACTACGTATACACAGGCCTTTGGTTTGATGGATTTAATGATTGAAAATCTGATGTCAAGTATTTATTTTTTATTAAAATATATTCATTCAACAATCTTTTTTCTGCTGTTCCTTTAAGAATTAATTCACATTCGCAGATAGATTCTCCGAATTTTGAAACGACCATCTGCTTGACACTCACCCTTTTTCCATATTATGTACTCCTTCCAACTTCAATGTGACATATTTCTTCAATTGTCGATCGTATGCACGACTAGTACAGTACATTAATACCAAGGTACACAAAGTAATACCTCGGAAAAACAAAATACGACTGAGACCTGTGTCGAAATTTGAAATCAGTGCTTTATCAACCCAGTCACGGGAGCTTCTTTCCCTTTACAAAAAGCTTTTCACTCTCTAGTACTTACGAGTACATGTTCGCGCACCTCCACCTCCTTCTTCTTTGAACGTTCCACATTCGTCAAATTGTCAATATTTCACTTAACTGAGTTGAAAACAAAAGCACATAGTTTTCAATCTTTTTTTTACGTCACTGTTTGAGATCCTACTGTACCTTATACTAAAGCACAAATCATGGCAAAGTTCACATCTTTGGCAGTTTTCACTCTCCTTTTCGGGCTGTGTGAAGCACAAACTCCTCAGCCTTCTCCTTTCCCAACCTTGAGACCAACTAGCAGTCCTTCAGATGCTCCGTCTATGGTTCCTTCTGATATACCATCGGATTCCCCATCCAAGGTACCTTCTGATGAGCCATCTATGCTTCCATCATTGACACCATCTGACAGTCCATCAATGGTTCCGTCAGATGTACCTTCCGACAGTCCATCCAAGGTACCGTCTGACGAACCATCAATGGTTCCGTCAATGGAACCATCTGATCAGCCGTCTAGTTTACCATCGAAGGAACCTTCTCGCAGTCCATCCAGCGTACCATCGGATCAGCCATCTCAAGTACCATCCAAAGAGCCATCTCGCAGTCCATCAAATAATCCAACTTCGAGTATCAAGCCTTCTCCAAGTCCGTCTGCACGTCCGAGTGGACCGACAACTTCTCCAACTGCTGGAACCAAAACACCAACTAGTGCACCTGTAGCGACGTGTGATGATACTGACGGTTACTTGATCACCCTGGTGAATACTGGCGCAAAAACATCTTGCGAGTTTGTTTGTAAAACGTCTGATCCTGAAAAGTTAACATACCGCAAAACTACATACTGTGATGGTGATCCAGATATTGCCTCTAATTGCTGTTTTTCATGCGCAGCTGGAGCAGGCTGTGATGGAAACATCGCACCAACTCCAACTGCACCGACTCCACCAACTCCAACTCCACCAACTCCGACTCCACCAACTCCGACTCCACCAACATCTAGTTGCGTTGACGACTCTAGTCACACCTTTACTGCTCCATTTAATGCCCTCCAAACTCAAAACTGCGACTACATTAAAAATAAACTTTGTGTCCGCGGAGAAAAGTTCTGTGACATAGGTGCCGAGAAGTTCATTTCTAATCAAAGACCTTCTTGTTGTGCTACATGTGCATCATATGACTCTGACTGTGGAAGTACTTGTTCTGACGCTGGCGGTACCCCAATCACTTTGAAATTCTCAGGCACCAAACAGGCATGCAGTTGGCTCACTAAAAACAATAAAGAAACACGCCAAGGAAATTACTGTCTTAGCGATGGAAGTACATACGACGTCGCTGATTCATGTTGCGCAAGTTGCAACGCTTAGACCAAAAGCATCAACCTTCTATAGTGACCAGTTTCTTTTATGTTACACACAACAAACCTGCGACAGGTTGATGAACCGTACAATATCCAATATCAATGTGCTTGAGTTCTCCCGGCAGCCATCTATGTTATTATACCCTCCGTCCATGATGAGTCTTGTTTGAGATTTATTTGAGTTTCGTATGAATCATCATGAGGTCGTCGTAGGAAGTACATTTCAATAATAATATCTTTACATTTTAATCTCTTCAAATATGAAACCGAGTTATTCAAGGACTATTTCTACTTTTCAAAGTGGCGTAGAAGATCTCCCTGTCTTTTTTTCTGCTTTGGAGAATGTAACTTACGTAGAAAGTGACGTCCTCAGTAGGTACGTCTGCGTATGTCTTATTTTATTCCAACCGGAAAATTAAAAAGTTATCCCGAACATTTTGTACGAGTAAATGTTTTCATGTATGTGTACAATGTATTTTTTGGATTGTGGTACTTACGAGTAAAGATTGTACGCGTTTATCATTTACAGTATTGTACCATAGTTGATCAGAGCTTTTTTTTTCTCAAAGTGACATTTTCTCTTCCGGCGAAGAATCGTAAGGTATGAAATCTCATTCATTTTACCAAACTAAACTATTCTGAGACCTGTGTCGAAATTTGAAATCAGTGCTTTATCAACCCAGTCACGGGAGCTTCTTTCCCTTTACAAAAAGCTTTTCACTCTCTAGTACTTACGAGTACATGTTCGCGCACCTCCACCTCCTTCTTCTTTGAACGTTCCACATTCGTCAAATTGTCAATATTTCACTTAACTGAGTTGAAAACAAAAGCACATAGTTTTCAATCTTTTTTTTACGTCACTGTTTGAGATCCTACTGTACCTTATACTAAAGCACAAATCATGGCAAAGTTCACATCTTTGGCAGTTTTCACTCTCCTTTTCGGGCTGTGTGAAGCACAAACTCCTCAGCCTTCTCCTTTCCCAACCTTGAGACCAACTAGCAGTCCTTCAGATGCTCCGTCTATGGTTCCTTCTGATATACCATCGGATTCCCCATCCAAGGTACCTTCTGATGAGCCATCTATGCTTCCATCATTGACACCATCTGACAGTCCATCAATGGTTCCGTCAGATGTACCTTCCGACAGTCCATCCAAGGTACCGTCTGACGAACCATCAATGGTTCCGTCTATGGAACCATCTGATCAGCCGTCTAGTTTACCATCGAAGGAACCTTCTCGCAGTCCATCCAGCGTACCATCGGATCAGCCATCTCAAGTACCATCCAAAGAGCCATCTCGCAGTCCATCAAATAATCCAACTTCGAGTATCAAGCCTTCTCCAAGTCCGTCTGCACGTCCGAGTGGACCGACAACTTCTCCAACTGCTGCGCCTGTAGTTACACCAACCACTAGTGCGCCAACTAAGGCACCAACTCCTACTATTTCTACTCCTTCGTGTGACGATTTCCCTGACAAATTCAAATTTACCAAGACAAAGATTCTCACATGCGACGATATGACAGAATACCGCTGTTCAAAGATTAAAGGAAAATCACTTTGCCCAAATGCATGTGAAACAACTGCAGATTATTGCGGTGATAATCTGACAGATGGAAAGGGAAGAGTTGAATACAGCGTCAATACAAGTGGTGAAACTGTGTACAAGGGATGTGCGTTTGTTCGAAGAGTACCTGAAAAGATTGCTTTACGTTGTAGCAAGAAGAATGTCAAAATCGCATGTAGAGCTACATGTGAAGGTTACTAGGAACTTTTGTGATGCGTTTAATGATGAGCATCAATCTTCTTAGTGACCAGTTTCTTTTATATTACACACAACAAACCTGTGACAGGTTGATGAACCGTACAATATCCAATATTAATATGCTTGAGTTCTCCCGGCAGTGATCTATGTTATTATACCCTCCGTCCATGATGAGTCTAGGTTGAAATTTGAGTTTCGTATGAATCATCATGAGGTCGTCGTAGGAAGTACATTTTATGAAAAATCTTTATCAATATATTATTATTTATCGAAATAAAATAATTTTTTGGAAATGATTTCTTCAATTTTCACAAAAAAACTGCTCTATATCTGCATTAAGTAATTATTAAATTCATTAAAAAAGACCAAATTGTGGTTATCGAAATAACGGTTAATTGGCGGCTAAATTGGAAACAATGACTCCTAAATTTTCTTTTATCTTTAAATGAATAGTACTATGTAGATAGTAGAGGCAACTACGAGATCTACCTAATGCAAAAATACATGTACTTTGAACTTGGATGAGAAGTACATCGCCCTATTCTAATTTCATCATGGCTAGCAAAAATCTTCGTCTGATCAAAACCTTGTGGGGTATTGAGGAACCAATCTCCGCGTCTCTATTCTTGGATATTAGGAATGAAGGCTATCATGGCGTTGAAGTAATTCGCCTTGCATATCTGTTTGACAGAGACAATCTTGTCAATTCTTTAAATGCAGCAGGATTATCTCTTGTGTGTCAGATACATACAAGTGGTGGCTACCTTGACAACGGCGAATACATTTACTGTGGATCAGATTCTGTCGAGGATCATAAACAAGATTTCAGGACACAGTTATTAGAGGCAAAGGACCTCTTGAGTCAAGTTGACATGGGAGGCTTTATTAATGTTCATGCAGGTGTAGATGCTTGGACTTTGGACGAGTCAGTTGATTTTTTATCTTTTGCACTGGATGAAATTGAAGAGTTGCGAAAATCAGAGAAAGACTTAATTGTAACCATCGAAACGCACAGGCAAAGATTGTTTGGCAGTCCTTTCCAAGCTAGAGAACTCATTTCAAAACTACATAGTATCGAAAAAATCCAATCACTGAAATTGAATGCTGACTTGAGTCATTGGTACTGTGCATGCGAAAGAGTTTTCAACAAAGAGAAAGAACCAGATACGAATTGGTGGCCTGGCTTATTAAAATCAGTGGCTGACAGATGTCACTATATACATGCTAGATTTGGATGGGCACAAGGACCTCAGATGGCGGATCCATCTGCAAAAGAATGTGAAGTTGATAGAGAAGTACAGTTGGAAACTTGGAAAATATTGATTACCGAGCAACTCGACCGTGACGATAAACGGGACGTCTACTGCTGTCCTGAATATGGTCCTTCACCATATTTGGCAACGTTACCACATAGTCAAGAACCTGTCGCATCTTTAACAAAGGCTGTGAAGTACACCAAGAATAGCCTGGAGAAGCTTTATTCCGAACTCTAAATTGCATACATTTGAAAATAATATATTCTTTATCGCAAATTACTACCACTTCCAATCAAATCATAAAAAAATGGATGTTCTAGAGCTTTCTGGGCAGTGATTCTTTTCGCTGGATCGTACTGTAACATTCTATTTAGCAAATCAACACCTGATGCATCCAATGTAGGGACTAAACTACCTATTCCATTTCTTGGAGGAGGGTACTGCGGCAAAACGTCAGGTGAATATTCAGGTAATTCTTCAATTCCAGGATATGGTTTGACAGTTCCCAACATTCTAAAAATCTTATCCAATTGATCTGCTTCCGAAGTCCCGCTAAACAAGGGCCGACCATTGCACATTTCTGCAAAGATACATCCAACACTCCAAATGTCAACAGGTGTACTATATTTTCTAGAAGCCATAAGAATGTCCGGTGCTCTGTACCATAAAGTCACAACTTCATGAGTATAGCTTCTGACTGGAATCCCAAAGGCTCTAGCAAGTCCAAAATCTGCCAATTTCAATTGACCTTCTCTATTGATAAGCAAGTTAGGTGGTTTGAGGTCTCTATGAAGAATACGCGAATGATGACAATATGCTACACCTGTCAATAATTGAAAAAGGAATGACTTGAGAATCGGAAGGTCTAGCCCTTGGTCGCATACGTCTAAATATTTCTTGAGGTCTTGGTCAAGAAACTCAAAAACAAGCGTCAATCTTTTTGTCAAAATTGTTAGAACATCAATGTTGGAGTAATACTCTATCATTTTTGTTCCAGCACTTACTTGTGTTCCGTGTGTACAACATCGTATAGTCTCACAATATTAGGATGTTGCAATTCTTTTAGTAAACTGATCTCTCGAATAGCAGTGGATGGTATACCTTCGTCCTCAGCTTCAAGTCTAATCTTCTTCAATGCAATGATTTCACCAGTGACTCTATCTTTTGCTTTGTAGACGATTCCATATGTACCTAGTAGTGAATGGGTATCAAATCATCAGCTCAAGTTAGTCAGATAGAAGTAATTGGATTTCAGATTTCTCGAATACGAAAGAGCTTATGACCAAGCGAGTTATGGCGAAATATAACACATGAATGAGTGCAGTCCTAATTCTTACCCTCGCCGATCTTTTCCATCTTCTGGTATCGCTCCATTTTTTATAAATGTATCACTTGGTGTGTTATTGGCTAATGTATTGCGTATGACCTAAGATGAATGTAAAAATATGCATGTGTTTACGATGACAGAGATCTATGAAGTTACATTACCAACATCTAACGTGAAATGTGAACGTGAATAGAAAGAAAGTCCTTCATCCTTCAATAAACAAGAGCCAAGAGAAGAGGTAGATTTATTCGTGAGCCAAAATAGGTTATCAATCCAAGAGATGAATAAAGACACTCTAGGAACCACTGATTTCTTTGGTTCTCATGTTCTCATCTTTTTCATTCAATAGAGCTATTGATAGATAGATAATAGTTTTCATTCGCAGAAAGAAATAACAATTACATCCGCCGACAAAACCATTACTTGGGATAACTATGGAAAAAGATATAGAAGCTAGTAGGCTTGAAAAGAAACGACTTAAAAAGGAGAAGAAGAAGGCAGCTAAGAAAGAAAAGAAGAAAGAATCTAAAAAAGAGAAAAAGGCAAAGAAATCAAAACGTAAGCGAGATGAATCTATAGAAAACTTTGTCAAGAAAAGCAAGATTTCGAATGATACTTCAATCATCACAAAAGACAAGAGCCCATTTTCATTTCCTATCAAGTATATCCTTGCACCGATGGTGGGTGCGAGTGAATTGCCTTTTCGACTTTTGTGTAGGAAATATGGAGCTCAAACCTGTTACACACCAATGATGTCTTCTACAAAATTTGCGTCTGATCCTAAGTATAGACAGGAAGAGTTTCAAACTATTCCCGAGGATCGGCCATTAGTTTGTCATTTTAGCGCAAACGATCCTACCGAGTTTACAAATGCAGCAAAGCTTGTACAAGATAAATGTGATGCTATAGATTTAAACCTTGGATGTCCTCAAAGGACTGCCTATCTCGGTCATTTTGGATCATATCTCTTGGAGAAGAAAGATCGTAAACTTATCTGCGATATTGTGAAGATGGCATCAAAAAATTTGTCAATTCCAATTTTTTGTAAAATCCGTTTGTTAGATACCATTGAAGATACTATTGAACTATGCAAGCAACTGAAAGATGCGGGTGCAAGCCTAATTGCAATACATGCGAGATATCGAGCATCTTTTGAGCGGAAAGGTCCAGGTGCGCGCGATGGACCAGCTCTATTAGATCAAATCTTGAAGGTTAGAGAGGCATTAGGAGACAACAGTCCGAAAATTATAGCCAATGGAAATGTTGTGACTTATGACGACGTTCTTTCAAATATGAGATTTACAAAAGCAGATGGAATAATGTCAGCTGAAGGAATTCTAGATGACCCAGCATTATTTTTACCTAGATATGGTGAAGATGAAGAAAAATGCATTGAAATTAAGGACCCATCTGACTTGAAAAATACCGAGGACATGAGAGATCCTCTTCAAAAGAAAAGGCGCAAATGGCTAAAAAAACTGCGAGAAATAGAAGCAATCGAGGCTAAAGTGGAGGCTGGAGAACAAATGACGAAAGAACAATTAGAAAAAATGAAATCCAAAGATGCTGTGAAAGACAGCTTAGCTCAATTATTGATAACAGTAGACGGCGACAAGAATCAATCTGACAAAGAATCACAGCCAAAAGTATCTTTGGTGAAACTAAAAGACTTGAAAATTTCAGCTTCAGATGCAACAAATTTAGCACAAGAGTATCTCGACTTGGCGGAAAAGTATCCAACCAAAATGCGAACGATCATTTTCCATACACGAAGAATTCTGAAAAAAGAGCTTACGAAGTATCAATTGATGGAAGACTGCATTGCTTCGAAATCAATCAATGAACTGCGGGAAATAGTCACTAAAGTGTCAAAGTACATACTTACTCCATCTCTATTTACTTTCGACCGTGAGAAGGCTATGAAAGAAAAGGAAGCATTAGAAAGAAAGAAACGCGAAGAAGGCAAACGCAAGGCATACGAAGCCCGTATGATCAGGAAGGCGAAGCGTGAGGGGAAGTCTGACTTAGAACATTACCTTCGTATAGGGGCACAAGTACCGAGTGCAGAAGAGATTGAGATGTTGAAAAAACTATCAAAAGAAGACCAACTGAAGCGATGGATTGAAAATGACCACTCACAGCATTGCTTAGCATTTCATCTAGACAGCTGCAAAAGAGATAGAGCTTGTGCATTCTTGCACGCTGACGCAAAGGGAGTAAATACTTTCTCCGAGAGCGATGAGGTAGCAGGCTGAATTATAATATGGACATTTTAAATAAAGTTGCAAATGCATGCATCTATCTACATTAAATTTTGCATGATGGCGTAGCAAGCTCTTTTGTTTTGACTTTTGAGATGTCCTTCATTCCTCTTTTGAACATGCGGACAAATAAAGTGTCACATCGTTCACGATCAGTCATCACCGATCACCGATACTTTGTGAATATAACAAATTGAATGGAAATAGAATTCTATTTTGAAAGATGCAATGCTTAATAATGAAAACAGAATTAAAGGCTTTTGTGCAGCGCATTTCTAGTTATACTTTGCTTTTGGCCTTAAAGGCCAGAAACGATGTGCTCGTAAACACAACTTGACAGCCAGTAAAGACTCTTGAACACAAAAACGACGAACAAAAACAAGATCTATGATCAGATTAACATTTTCTTTTATTTTACCAAGAATTTGAATTTTCGTAAAACCAATTCTTTTATTTCTTTTCTAAACGACTTTTTACAAATTGCCATCTTCATCTTGGGTAACGGAAAGATTCATTCCAATGTAACTTGACTTTGCAGAATCAATTTCCAGCTTGGATAAGCCTGATAATAAGGATGAGTTATCCGTAGTGCATGAAGTTCTTTCAATCGACGGAAGACTTTCCTCGGTTTGAATTTTCCTTTCCTCTAATCTCTTCTTCCGTTTTTTATATATTTTTACTAGTCTTGACCGTATCAAAACATTCACTATATCAGCTCTTTCCCATTTCGGTGCTCGTTGGGATGGCACATGCACTGCTTTGATTTCATGCAATATGTCTACTGGCGTCAAACCTAATTGATCTCTCCAAAATAGAGCATGAGAACCATATTTGCAAACAATTTCCACAGTTCTCGTCAGATCCTGGAAGTCGTCTGCGCTTATACTCATCTTTTGCCTTTTACCTAGCATGTAAGGGCTTACTTCAACATCCGAATGTACATATCCACTTCCAAAACCATCTTTAGTTGTGGTACAAGCGCCATCTTGTTGCCACTTGGTTTTGTCACGCGGTTGAGGATAACATACAAAATACATCAGTAGGTGTAGGGGCGATCTTCCAAATTTATCTCGGACTAATATGAGTGAACTACCATTACCTGTCGTAAGTAGGGTTTCTATGATATCATATGCATGCCCTCGGGCAGCACAGGCAATGTGCACAGGCCCCATTCCCATATGATCGACCTCGTTCAATATAGAGGGCCTACAGCTTATCATTGACTTTATTATCTCCAAAGGTGCATCGAATAATATTGCTAGATTCAGCAGTTGTGGACCATCACATACAATTGATGATGATTCGGAATTATTGGAAGATTGTTTCAGGTTTGACGAACGGTGATTTGAAACTCGAGAATTATTTTCCTTCCTTTCCTTCAACTTTTTAGAGGAAAGTAGACTGAGAAGATTCTGCCATTCCTGACCTCTAATCAATTTCTCTATTTTCTGCTCAATTTGATTCTTTTGCCTCCGCCTTCCGAATGACAACAACGAAGACATTGTTAATTTTTTTAGGAAACTATGAACCTATTGAAATATTATTTGTGGGCATAAAAGTAATATTGCTTCTCTCTTCTCTAGGGGCTCTTGGCTCTGAGAGGGGTAGGGGTCCTTTGGAAATACTTTTCGGCTGTCTCGTCGTACCATTCTCTCTCGGTCATGTTTGCAAGCCAAAATAGTGCGGATTTCGTTGCATTCTCTGTCTGGTACGTATATTGTGTACTGGATATTTGTTGGAGATGGGTTCTTCCCGGGATGTGGATATTTAAGTAAGTGAGTAAGCTATAATAGAATGTCCAGAAATTTACAAGAAGGTTAAAAATTTTGTCTTTTCTCCGATATATAGAGTATACGTACAGTAATTGCTCTTTCCTTCCCTCCTTCTGAGCATGACTGATGACAACAACAACCACGGACGGCAAGAATTGGGGGGAAGCAACATCCCCGTAGACACGTACAAGACATACCAGAATAAATGGCCTATTGCTTCATAGCCACCAATTTTTACACGATGTGAAAAATACAAGATGGGACTTAACTCGTTCAACTCAACGATAAAAAGTTAATTAACTTTCAAAATTTGATAGATGCGAGTGCATAACTCGTCTGAAATGTATTATCTAGCGACGGCAAGCTGTACATGTATTCATTACTAACATATCTGTATACTTGTGGCTCGCCGTCGCTGGATATTGACTATAAAAAATGTTATGGCTCACTGTGATAGCTGCTTCATGACGAAAGAAGGGTAAAAGAATTCGGTCTTTCAAGCTGTATGTATTGCAACTTCAATAGTTTTGCCAAATACAGGTACCAATTGGTCATGTAGGGAATATCCATCGCTCATATGATTACAGTTTTAGTATTAGGTTGTAGAAAAACAAATATGATTACTATATATCATTCCATGATTTAGGAAGGAGCATCCTCCTCTAGCGGCCGCCCAATGAGTCTATTCAGAAACAAAAGACTACTTTGAAAGCTTTTACAAATGCAAAGGAGACAGAATAGTTGATGAATATGGTTAAGCCGAAAGAATATGATTGAATTCAAAATAGTTACCAGCAAGATCAAGTTTCTTGACATCACAAGCAAAGGCGTAAATATTCGTTTCTCTTCTGGCACTCTTGGAGAAAACGGCAAAGACAACTGCAGCATATACAAACAAAATTGTTGCAGCAAATAAAATTCTATCTAATACGAGAATAAAAAATCTTCATTCAACTTTGTTTAACATCTTTGTAAATTTTAAGTAAACCAAAACTATTTATTGCACTCGTCTGTTGTTGAATGAACTTGCTCGCCACCATTTTATATTACAACAAAGTTGAACATTTTCAAAATTGCAAATATATATTTTTGAATTTTTGCGTTACATATGCTTTAGAGATGGAAAAATGAGAAACAACATGAGGAAACGGAACGAAATGGTGAGCTATTGAAAATCAAAGAAATTAACAATGAAACGACATTGTACAATGTGACGGATAAATGGCCTACATATCGTCAAATAGAGGTATTTTAGCCCATTTATTGGGGGATTTAGTTTTGTTAGGAGATGTAACGGCTTGCCGTCCGTGAACAGTATTCGAAGTTGTTTCGCAGCTAGCTACTGACTGATGGCTAGTCTAGGCGCTTTTTTAAAAAAATAAAAACGACGAACTCATTTACGCTTGCTCGCTTGTTTCAAACAATAAAACAAGAACTGTGCTTTTTGGATTAGAACAATGCACGCATGGCACAGATAAGCGAGCAAGGTAAACAACATAGTTTCCAAAATCAAGTTAAGAAAAGACCAGATGCCTAGTCTATACACAAGAACTTTATGCGTTATTGGAGTAGTACTTTCTCTATACGCCCTTTATGTTGAACATAAAACTAGCCACAAATATGAGCAATCTACTACTACTACTTCTGAGACATCTACAATGGGTGGAATTTTTGGAGAAGAAGAGGAATTCAAAGCTTTGTGCGACATAGAATCCATTGGTGCTAGCTGCTCTCAAGTATTCGCTCTTCCAGAGGGACGTATGTTGACTTATTTTGGAATTGTTGAAGAAGGATCTATTCTCGATGTGCCTAATGCAATGCTAGGATTTCTATACTACACAATCATTTTCCTGTCAGAGTCCTTCTTGCCAAAGACTAGCATCGTTAAGAAACTTACTGTTGTAATGAATTGTATGGCAATGTCATCCAGTATTTTCCTCGGTACAAAGCTCTATCAATTGAGAGAATTATGTGTATTGTGCATTTCTACGCATATTCTCAACACCCTTCTCTTGATTTATTACGTCAAATTATTGATGAAGAACACTGCAAACAAGTCAAAGGTTGAGTAGTAAAATACATTCTTTACGTTAGAGCCTGCATTGTAATCTAAGGGCATATTGTTATATCGATACATCTGAATTCTTTTCCTTTTAGTACAGTTGTTAAGCATTGTTATCTAGCTTTCGAACCATTTTGAGTCATCAAACACCATTTTATATCTGTTCGTATCAAGAGTAATTTTGGTAGGTGGGAACTGGTTGTTTTGAACTTTCAATTCAAGAAAGTTCTTGATGCCGAAAACATCTCTGCTATATCCTAAAGGTTCATTGCTCTGAGTAATATACAAGAAATTAAGTTCTCTTCCTTTTCCAGTCCACTCGATCACTTTGTCTTTCAAGATGCTAAAGAATGGGATGTTGTTAGTGGTGCTTCCTGCACTTGCAAAAATTACAATCAGTTTTGCATCTTCATTCTTTTCAACTGCTTCAATAACATATTTTGCATTGGCACTCAACCTCTGGTTCCATGCATTTGTATTCCATTGTTGTCCATCGACCATATTCAGTCCAATGTATAGTGCCTCATTGTACATGAATGAGAAATTTTCTTCACGTTCCTTCTGTCTCTTCATTTCGTATCCCCTTCTCTTTTTATCCATGTCCCAATGCTCCCATTCGTACCATACCAAATTATCAGTCCATAATGTTTGTGTTTCATCTTCAACATTATAGTTCGGACAGTTGTTCCATTCGTTTTCTCCAGGAACAAAATAAACAGGTACAGATGTGTTACTATATGTCTCGGCAATTAGTTCATAATTTTCTTCGATACAAGAATTGGCTTCAACGTCGTTCCAATTTCCAAGATGAACAAGCCACTCTCCGTCATTTACTGGTAACTCGCCAAGCTTTGCTGCAAGTTCCGGAGTGTTTGCATTGCCAGAAAGGACAAAGAAAGATACCTCATTCTTTTCAATTGTAGGAACTTGTGTTGGTATTACAGAAGCAGATGGTTGAAGAGTTGATAGCATGGATGGAACATTTGTCGGAGAAACTGATGAAGGTTCATATGAAGGCATTGCTGTTGAGGGATTATTTGTAATATTTCCAGTTGGAGATGAAGTGGATGGTTTGTTTGATGCTTCTACAGTTGGAAGATTTGTTGAAGGTTTGCTTGATGACTCTTCTGTTGGACTAGGAGTTTCCCTCGTGGGTTCATAAGTAGTTGGTAAAAAGGTTGAAGGGGTTGTAGAAAGTTGCGTGGACGGTGAACTTGTTGACTCTTCTGTCGGACTAGGCGTTTCCCTTGTGGGTTCATGGGTAGTTGGTAAAAATGTTGAAGGGGTTGAAGAAAGTTGCGTAGATGGTGATATAGTTTCTGTTTCCGAAGGAGATGTAGTGGGTGGTGAAATTATTGGTGAGGTGGAAGGATAATTTGTTGGTGAATTTGTCACTGGCATCAATGTAGGAGAAGAAGTCGGTGGCAACGTGACAGGTGCGTAAGTTGGAGCCATTGTGGGTGAACGAGTGATTGGTGCATTCGAGGGGATGTGTGAAGGAGAAATTGGAATATGGACTAACTCGGGACTTTTTGTTGGTTCTGACGTGACAATGAAAATTTCAGCGTCAGAGGTCACTGGAGGTGCTGTAACAAATCCAAAAGTATTGCTAGAGCTCCCACTATCTATGTTCCTACTACTGTCTTCTGTACCAGAAACTGATGCAGTGATGGAAACTAACGCTAAACTTGCAAGAAGCATAGCTGTTGCTAAAACTATAACAAGCTTGATTGAATTGGAAGCATTTGAGATCCATAAAGGGATACATTCTTTGTTATCGCTTGATTCATCCCCAATATCATTATCATCCTCGATAACTATTGGAGCTGGGCGGGTGATAGATGCTGAACTAAAGAACTTTTTATTTGAATCATTTGTTCCGTGTGAGTATGGAGTAAATGTATCAGGTCGTTTGGTTGTAGTTGCAATTGTGCTCTCGTCGTTGTAATTATTGCTATAGGTATAATCCATAAAGGAACTACCTACACTAACGTTGTCGCCTTGAATAGATCTATTATCTGCCGGGAAGAAATTTGCCTCCATAGCTATAGATGGAGTATCTGGAATATCAATTTCACTGAAGTCATCATCATATGCATAAGTACCATTGTCACCAACTGTTGAGGTTCCCAATATTGAGTAGTCTGTAGGCGAAGCAATGTTTGTTTCGAGGTTGCATACAGCCTCTTCTTCATCTATGTCTCTCATCATTTTCCAAAGGTTAAGGAGAAGAATCTAAGCAAGTAATTAATAAAAAGTTGAAAAAGTGAAATTGTATTCACCAACGTGGGTTTTCATCGTGTGGAAAGAAAACGGCCGTGCAAAAAAACGGAAAAATGTGAGGAGAAAACGACCACTTTCAATTGAATCCCAATCGCGTTTTCAACTAAATTTATCTTACCTGCAAGACAGGCGCATTCTAAAAGGCCAATTGGTGGATTTCTGAATTGGAATTGAAAGTATAAAGGTGCTGTGACACATGATGTATATTCATCTACATTCCTTTGAATAGGCGGAGGAATTGTCATAACTAACTAGGCACAATTCTTTCAAATGATTGCAAATGGACTCGAAATGTCAGAAGGCTTAAAGGCAACTGATTGAATTTAATTGTTACATGTGTATTGTAATAGGAGTAAGTTATTCTCCTAAAATTCACATCTGCCATAACTACGCTCATTCATAGTTTTGAAGAATATGTACATTTCTACCAAAAGATTTTCCCACTTTCTGATATCGAAATTCAAGTCTGGAACAGAGACTAATACTTGTACATGTTCAATAGTTTTTAAGCAAACTTTGACGGGTACAAAAGAGGTCCAATCATACTCTATTCAAAATGAAACACATTGATGAGATTTGATTATATCTAAATTGCAAATCAAGAAGAGAAATAGGCATTCAAAATCAATAGAACTTACCTGTAAGAAGTCCATCATTCCAACAGCAATCACCATACGTCTTTTTATTGGAGAACAAAATGATTTGAATAATGGTCTAGAGAAAGAAGATTGTAAGTGAAATATATATATAAATAGACTCACCCATATCTGAAGGTAGCTCCGCGGTAGAATCCAGTGAATCCACTTTCTGCATTTACAACCCCTGCAGTCTGCAAGAATCCCTTGAACTTAACACGTTCAATATCTCCCTGCATACAAGTTTTGATAGTATCAAATGGATGTGTCAAATAACAAGCAAACAACCCACCCAAAAGAGCAGCAGGAACTCGGGCCTTTGCTTGACTATCAAATGTATCTGGAAATTGCTCCATCAAATTCGATCTAACAATAGGTGGGATACTCAAGTATCCGCATGTCCACAAACCTTCTCTCACAGCAGCACCAGTGTAGCCTCTCATAACGTGACTTGGTTTCGCAATAGACTTTAGAGTCTCTAGACTTCCGCCTCCCTTTCTCTGTTGCTGAATCATGATAAGTTCAAGTGGAGAACCAACCAAAGCAGATATGACACCTGCAACAATTCCACAACCCATCTCTTCAGCTGGTTTCAATTTACGAGAGGAATCTCCTCCAGTGATTGTCTTTTTGAGAGATCCTCCCACAGCAAACTGGATCATGGTACAAGATCCCATGTTGATGCAGTTAGCACCAACTCCGCGATACAATTTACGTGGGTCGGCGGTGAGTGGTTGACCTTGTTGAACCATATTCTTGGCATAGTTGAATGGTTGAAGGCAAAGAACTTCAATCACTCCAACTGTCATTCCCACTGTTGCATTTTCCAATTCATTAAGTTTTGTAGACATTTTAGATGTAAATATAATGTGTTCAAAGCTTTGTTCTGTGTGTATGTGGAAGGTTTTCGGTAAAACGGAAGTAGATATGCTTTAAAAACGAGAGCAAAATAACCTGTAATTTTGAAGGCGTATCTGTCACAATTATAAATGATAAACCCCTTCAAAAGTAATGATATGAAATACTTTAAGTAAGTATGAAGTAGTTTCAAATTAGGACTTTATGATGAAGGGATGATGATGAGAACAAAATCCAAAACGAAGAAGAATTTGAAGTCTGTACCTCTGTCATGTCTTCGGAAGCAAAGATCTTGGAACCATTGAATGTGACGCTCTCACCATAAAAAGTAAGAAAGGGGAAAGAGAAAAGGAAATGTGTCACAAATAAGTACGTATGTTCATGTACGTACGTACAAACAAGAGAGTGGCTCAAGTGGCTCACCTGTCACGCTGCTGCTCTTCCTCCTTCCTCCTGACACCTTCGACATTGGGACAGCTTTCAACATCATCACATCATTCATCACATTTCAATTTCACCTTTGTTTCTTGTTTTAGTCATTACTTCACTTACATCTACCACTATCGATATATCCCACCTCTCCTCCCCTGATTAAAACATGGGCAATAGCTTCAAGGACTTGCAAGAGTTGCAATGTCTAACTGAATCATCACTGCTATCAAACCAGGAGCAAAACACATACGATGCAATTTCACCCAAGAAACAAGGACATTTTTCAGATGTCGAGATTGAATTGTTGCAAGATGGAGATGTTTATAGTACACATCAGGAAACACAAGAAGAGATTGATGCATCCCTTGATATGGAAGCTGCTCAGCCAATTTATTTGAGAAATAGTTCCACTTCATCTTCTAGCGGATCGCCACCGTCCTTTTCATATTATGATAACTTTTATCTTGCTAGAAATTTAGAAAACCAATTGCGAGGAACTCCTACAACTCCATTTTCATACAAGTCTAAAAATTCATATAATAGAATAAAAGAGACGTCACCGGAATCTTCTGAATGCGGCTTGAATGCAAAACCAGTTACAAGAGAAATGTCTACACAAACAATGGCAGTTGAAACTCGAGTCTATATGGAGCAAGATTACAATTATCACTTTTTCAATATTCGAGAAGACTATGATTCAACAATACTGAACTTGCAACCGTCATTTGCTCCATCGACATGGTGTAGAATATTTCCTATACCCGTTGTATGGAGAATACTATGGTGTCAAGCTACATTTCAAATATTGAAACAAGATTATCATGATGCGTTGCACCATAGGCATATGGAAAATGTCATGTACTTTGGGCATTTGACGAACATTACACTGATTCTGACATTAACCTATCAGGTAATGGCTACTTTGTTATCTATATTGGCAATATTTCACAAGGACAATTCAATGTTTTCTCCAAAATATAAGAACTCACGGAAAAGCGATGGTTGCATCATTGCAACACCCGGCATCGTTATTCAATTCTTGTGGCTCCTATATACAATTGTATTGCCAGGGGAATTTCTTGTTTCAATTGGATATTGGTCTTTTGAATATGATCCTTACATTCCAATGACATTCATTAACTTTTACAAACACGCCATCATTGGTGTACTTCTTCTTTTCGATGGAAATATCATTGCAAGAATACCATTGAGGATGAGACATATCATGAGCCCAATTCTATATGGCATTTCATATTTGCTCTGGTCTCTTGTATACTCTTACTACAAATGGGGAAACTCTCATAAAGGGGTGATTTATAGATTTATTGATTGGAGAAAGCATCCCAAGGAAGCAATCATCATTTCATTATTCCTATTGTTGATCGTCACACCTGTGATATTTGTGGGTTTGTGGTGGTTATCCATTTGTAGTTCTATGGCATTCTGTTGTTGTGCAAATGGTAATGGGTATGGAAGACGATTAGTAGTTCAAAGTTCAGTTCTTCATGCTAGATGTAAGAACAACAGTATAGACGAAGAATCCAATGAAATACACCCATCAGCCTCTTCATAATGTAGCTAACCAGATACACACCTAAATCAGCACTAGTAATAATGAAAAGTTTTCCCTGTAATACTTTCATTTGAAAAAATTCTCTCATCCTACCGAAACATTTTCCTATATTTTCAAAATGATGACGGAAAACAGTAAAATCTCACCTTCAGCAAACTTTCCTGGTAAGAAAGAAATGCTAAAAATCATACAAACTCTGCGTAAAAAATGAGTGTAGTTCATGTTGATGCAATTCGAAAAATCACAATGAAGAATGACGACATACGAACACGTAGAGAGAGGCTAAAGGTTTCAATTTGTTCAATAGAAAGATATGAACCCCTATGTTTCACTGAAAAGGGAACGTCATTTTTGTTGACAACTTCCATTCATACGTACTACTTCTTTCACCACAATACCACAATCAATACTTTCCCTTTTAGTGATGTTGTGCAAAGATGAAGTCTTTCCAGTTTTTCACTTATCTCACATTTTTTGCACTGATTCATAGGATAGCAGGTTTCACGCTGATCACTTTTGATGTTGATGGAACACTCGTCAAGGGATCAGGAAATGCTATGAACGCTAGTGCTCATTCAAGAGCCTACACTCACGCAGTATCTACAATTCTAAACAATGGCAACCCTGTACAACCGGTGGCAGAGGCATTACCCATTCATCTTTACCATGGTAGTACGGACGGACTGATTTTACTTCGATTAGCAAGGGCAACACTGAATCTTGAATCAAAAGATTCATTTCCAAAGTTGGAAGAAATGTTTAACTGTATGTATGATTTCATATCGGATATGGAAGAAGGAGAAGTTGCAAACCACATCACAACTCTTCCAGGTGTGCTTGAACATTTAAAAACTTTGGCAACAATGAAAAATAATGTAATGTGTGGTCTGGTAACCGGCAATGTGGAAGGAATTGCACGTAAAAAGATGAAAGCCGTAGGTGTCTTTGAGACTAATGCATTAAGTCCACCATGTCAAACTCAAAAATCTTGGTATGGTGCTAATGATATTGGATTTTTAGGTGGATTTGGATCCGATTACTGTAGTGGTAAAATCGATGATTTGGATAGAAATCATTTGGACCGTGGTGAGCAAATCGCAATCGCGGTGAATAGATGTAGAAATATTCTTGAATCAAACAAAGAGTATGCTGGAAAGAAATTAAAGAAAGTAGTACATGTTGGTGATGCACCCGCAGATGTTTTGGCCGCCAAATGGCTGAGTCAAGTCCAAGCTGATTTAAAAGAGAAGGGCGGCGAGTATATTTGTGTTGGATGCGTAGCTGTTGCAACAGGAAGTTATCCTGCAGATGAACTACGACAATTAGCTGGGGAATCCATACCTGGTATCTGGGAACCCATCATACTTGAAGATGGAATGGGAGATGCATCTTTTATTGAAGCGTGTGCTATCATTGATTCTTAAACAAGAAACAACAATAATGAATTATAATTTGCAAAAACCAAATAATATTTCTAATAATGTAACATAATATTTCTTACTTTGAGATTCATCTATTCATACATTCTGTGTCACTCTAATTATCACAGCTCTCTCAAGATACAAGAGAAGAGTTCCTTATTTGTGAATCCAATACACAAATTTGCAGTCTTCTGGACAGGAAATCCCCGCTTCAAATTCTTCAATTATTTGCCCCAACCATAATCATACGGTCCATGAGAATTGCATTTTTGATACGCAACATATTCAAGTCTTCGAGAAAGTCATCCAGGCAATTGATCATATCAAGAGAATCTTGTTCGAGTAGCTCTTGTTGAGTCTTTGCAACATCGTATCTATCATTACAATCAAGTTTCAATGACGGTGAATGATCCACAGGTACGAGACTGTGTTCATTCTCTTTTTCATATTCATTTTCTTTTATGCCAGAATCTACAGATAGATTGAGTCTTGCTTCTTCACTTGCCAAAGGTTTTTCATTCGCATCACCAATGCTGCGATTTAGATTCAGCATCAGATCGGGAGTAAGAAGCTCATGATTTTCGGCATCCTGATGTTCATCTTCCACGACTGAAAATTGATTTTTCTTTTCAGTGGAATCTGTCTTCTCTTTTACCTCTTGAACATTACCAGCGTAATTGTGCATGTCAACATCTTCCTGGTTTTCATTCTTCCAAGAAGAATTGTTCAAGTCTACATCGTCATCTTTGCTGTGATTCAAATCTTCAGCACATTCAAACGTGACTCTACGAAGAGCTGCTTCTTGATTCATCACGTCTCTTTGTCCTGCAACTCCTGTGTTCATGATATCATGTTCGTCATGGTTGTTGTAGGCTTCCATGTAATGCAATCTTTGATCGTGACATTTCAAATCATCAAGTCTATGCTGCTCTGCTGTGTTTCCATCTTGCCTCTTCGGAACCGGAGAGTCAAAAAGATCCATACTAATATCGCCTAGTCCCATACCTCGTGACATCTTTCTATTCTTGCTAGTCTCGTGGCAAAGCTTTGCGAAAAGAGGAATAAAGGTGTAGTTACTTGTAAATTGTAAAGTGAACTGTTGAACAAAGAAACAAAAACAACAGAGAAAAGCCAAAAGCAAAAAAAGGAAAGAGAAGATGTCAGCAAATTTAAAGTAGCAATCCTTGTAGCCAGGTATAGAATCAATACTCATACAAAAATTGTATGAGTCCTGCGACGTCAACCTTCAAAAAAGGGAAATAAGAATGATTTCACTTTGCGCGCACCGCACTTCTTCTGTAGAAAGAGTGGCACCAGAAGGTATCTAATTGTAAAGTTCACCCTGCACATACTCACAATTGAAGCAAGGTATATACCACACAAAGAAGAATCCATACTCCTTCTTTGTTATCTAGACCATCCAGTGTACTCTATCACACCACACTCATATAAAACAAAAGAAACTAACAGTGCCACAGTACAAAAGTTTGACGAATCATGACTGAAATGCAGCAAGTATACACAGCAGTGCCTCTCCACGAGGCAAATCAATTAGAAGACCCTAGAGTGGACCTCGAGAATGGGTTTGTATATGATGACGAAGATCGGGAGTCCTGTGCTCTTTCATCAGAGAGCTTCGCATCTAAATGGTGGTAAGTGTTGAATCATCTTATTGTTCTTTTGTACTGTGGAATTGGTCAAAATTGACACATCTAACTATATTTCCGATTCTTTGAAAACTATAGGCGCACTATTGTTACATTTATGACTTGCATCAACTCTGCTGCACTATATCTTATACTTCAAGATGTAATCTACTCCGAGGGATTATTTTCACCATCTGAGACACATACTGTGGTTGTACTCATTTCCCTCTACTACATCATCAATTGCCCCGGCATGATGGTGATATATTTTGATTATTGGTGTAAATATTTTGTATACGATGACTACACTGTTGGTGAATATGCTTCTATGGAAGATGATGAAAAAGAGGGATGTCAAGAGAAGGTTTTCCGAAGTCTTGTTGGTTGCATCTGTGTGCTTCAAAATTATTTCTTTTGGCAATTGGTAATGCACATCTACGGTGTAGTAATCTTGGCTATGCAGACCTGAAATGAATATAAATTGTGATTTGAATACATAAATAATCTAGCAATAATAATATGTGTAAAAGAATGCTTTGAGAATGAGATATGTTGACAATCTACGTATTTTTGGAATGATCAGCACCTCGCACCGTGATGCAATATTATTATCCGAAAGTACGTTTGAAATAATAATGTAATGTGTAATAGTTTCTATAAATTACAAATTACTAATATCTCTAGAAGTAATAAAACCCAACATATCCCAATCGAAAAAAAATGTCATATCACTGTAAACATATCATCACGAAGAGCTTGTCCTCAAATGAGACCACGCAGTTGCGCCAGATGTTCGCAGCTGATGGACAGCATTTGTTCCATAGACGCAAGCACCGAGTCTCGTGACTTGACCATGAGGATCAAATCACTTTCAGTCATTTTTTCAGTAATTTTGAGAAAAGAATCTTTGTTCGTATCGAGGCTCCTTCCATCTGTCACGGCTGATACATCGCAATCAGAATCTTGGTCATCGTCATCTAAGACAGTGTTGGCAATCACCTCCTTCATAGAGTCTCTCTTGTAGATACTAGGTCTCTTCCGACGACGACTTGGATTATTATCATTGGGTAATATGTCTTGAAGTTTGATTTGGAGCTCTGATAGTCGTCTACCTTCGACTTCTCCTTGATTGCGCCTTTTGACTAATTCTTTCCCAAGACGCATTGACTTCTTCCGTTTTTCCAAAAGCTCGTTTTGCAACCGAGTTACCTCTTCATCCAACATTGATATTTGATCATGAGAAATCGCTCGACGTAATTGTTCTTTCTTGGTTTTGCACTCTTCATTGCATGACACAGAGCGTTTCAGCTCGCCTTTGAATTTGTTCTTGTTGATGGCATGTTGTTTGTCGACGCCTCTGTTGAAATCTATCCGGCTCACTTGAATACGTTCTCTTTCCGAGAGTAACCTTCTTTCTTGTGGTTGGAATTCAATCATTGCTGGAACCATTTGATGGCACATTTGCATGCTAAGAGTTGTTGTAAGCAAAATCTATTTGATTGAAAAGTAATCAGTAATCAACCGCCTGGTTAGAACAGAGGGAACAGGGAAGAGGGAAGCCCTATGCCTAGACGAATATGTCTCTTTTGCCTTCCTTCTGATGAGTGTGCTACGACATGCTAATAAGCCTATTTAGATTATCGTCATTGTTAGCGTCATTGGAATCTTGACGAACTTCGAAGAGTTGTCATCAAACGCAAACGAGAAGGGCTAATGAGAAGCATGTTCTTTCCTCTTCATTCACAATGCTCATAATTAATTAAACTAATCATCAAAGTTAATCCCACTAACTGCAAACCATTCCCTTGTTGCAGCATTATGAATTCATAGCTTAAAACAATGATGGAAGATAAAGAAAAGAATTAGAAACAATAATTGCAAGTACTCTCGAAAGCAAGGTTGAGGAAAAGCAAGTTCGGCTTGTCAAGATAAATCAAGACTTTTAAGAAGAGGCAATCGTGGTTCGACCAGAAGACCAATGTTAGTCCAATAGAAGGATTGCAAAGAGCGCAGCAATTCCTCAGAGGCTTCAAGGTCGTTGTATGAACTAATGATTGGATACTCAAGAATTTCAACCAAGAACTTTTCCTAGAAATGGAAAGAGATATCAAGAGCAATCAAAATAGAGATGCACAAGCTTCTTCCTAGAAGTGTGCACTACGCAAAAACAATGCTACAGAAGCTAGCAATACTAACGATGAGGTAGGAACGGTAGGATCAATGCCGTAGCAATCCTAATCACATCGACAGGAAATTTTGAACTCAAGAAGTCTATAAAAAGTGAGTATAGTAATACTTCTTTCAATTTTCAACATATATATACAAAACATAAGACAAGACTCGTCGAGGTCTTCAAAATAAATAAAAGGCTTCATCGATAAAAAGTCTTTAACAATACATAAAGCTGGACTCATCTCTGGAAGTGAGTATGAGGTCTAAAAGCATATTTAAATAAAGGACTTCATTGTTAAAAAGTCCACAATAAATGGTACCAAATAAACAAAAATAAATAAATAAAAGACTTCATCGATAAAAAGTCTTCAATACAAAGCTCGACTCATCTCTGAAGTGAGTATGAGGTCTTACAAAAGCTTTGAAATAAATTTAACATACAAAAGATGCGCCAAAAATAAAAAGAGCGTACATAATCATTCTCTCGAGAAGAGATAAAAAAGGACTTCATCGATAAAAGTCTACAATACAAAGCTTGACTCATCTCTGGAAGTGAGAATGAGGTCTTGCCAAAGCTTTGAAAAATATATATATAAATAAAAGATGCGCCAAGATAAAAGCGTACATAGTCATTATTCTCTCGAGAAGAGATATTTGAAATACATAAATAAAAGATGCGCCAAATTCAAATAGCGTAATCTTCATCTCAAAAAGAGATACAAATTTAAATAGCGTAGTCTATTAGAAGTAAATCTCATATAGAGATACAAATATATAGCATGTCTCACGTTAAGAGATGCACATATACATATACAAAATTGGGAAAAATAAATAAAGGAAGCACAAAAATGATTTCCATCGTCAAAAATGAAATCGAGAAATGCAAATCATGAGGGGGATAGTGCTACGACATGCTAATAAGCCTATTTAGATTATCGTCATTGTTAGCGTCATTGGAATCTTGACGAACTTCGAAGAGTTGTCATCAAACGCAAACGAGAAGGGCTAATGAGAAGCATGTTCTTTCCTCTTCATTCACAATGCTCATAATTAATTAAACTAATCATCAAAGTTAATCCCACTAACTGCAAACCATTCCCTTGTTGCAGCAGAGTGATTCATACGATGAATTTATGTACAGTGATTTTTGTATGATTGAAGAATCAGTGATTTTTGTATTTTGTATGATTGAAAACACGTCATAAAAGTACGTATTCTTGAAGGTTCTCATGTAGAAATATCGTATATAGTACGTACGAGATTCTGATTTTTGAAGGGGGTCACTCTTTCTATGGCGGGCACTCTATTTACAGTACCATGCTAGGGTTAAGTACGCGAGTAGAAAGTAGAGTAGATAGCAATACAGAGCGCCGCGCATCGCAATACACAATATCACAATACAGCTACAATACAGTATTTCTTACACGTCAACTGGTGTCAATAGCTAGGGATAAGACTTTTCACGACGTCAGCAAATTGTTAAATAAAACAAAACACTTTCGCTCATTATTTCAACAGGATACTCTATTGAAATCAATTCTTTTTAAGATACAAGATATTCTTTACAAGAATTAAAATTACTTCTTACTCTTTACTACATTTTTGAGGTATGATCTATCAACCTACGAGTATGCCTTCATTTTTACCAAAAGCTACAAAAGAAAGCTTATCATCAACCGATATTTTGCATTCAAATACTTCAATCACAGAAAATGGATAACAAAAGTACCCCTTATGCTTATTCTATATCAAAAATTGGGTCCACCTACAAGCCAACAATGAAACCTGGTGATATCATTGAATATCGTGACTATCACTTCCAGTAAGTTTTCTAATTTGATTCTGCACAAATCTATTTGTCCGCATCAATTCTAAATTTTATTAAATAACCAAAACAGAACTCCCTGTTTTGCACTTGTAACTGATGTCCATCCTAATAGAGAACATCCCATTTTCTGCGATGAAATTGCTCATTTCTCGTTGCATGGTAGCTACCACACTTATCCTTCCTTTGCCGATTTCAAACGAGTTGCAGAGCTCAAACCAGATGGTCATCATGTTCCCATTACCCATCCTGGAGAGTTGCTTTGGAAGGACAAGGATGGCTTTAACTATCTCAAAGGATCTCTTAAAAAAGATTATGTGATCCCCGACATGTTCAATTCCTTTGTAAACGACGTCGCTGAAGCTTGGTCAGATACAAAGAAAAGAGTGTCCTCTTACTCTACCTCTCAGTCCCAAATCTTTCAAATGCATCACGCATAAATCCAGTCATCCATGCACAGCAAATAATCTCACCATCTTGATTCTTGAGAATACGAAAATCAAATGATTTGTCGTGCACTTTGCAGAAATGAAGATATCCTTCTACATTACTGGTGGGTGATCCTGAAGTAAGTGTAAGACCAGAAAAGTTATGGTTCAGACCACCTTCATACTCCTTTATAAACATTTCGTGCAGCTTCTTTGAGTTGAAGGAAGTGAAGTCACCAAAAATGGAATTTGGGCTTGAGTATAGCTCAGAATAAGTTAAAGAGCCAAATAAACCCTTCACGAACTCAATATCCTTTAGTTGATCCTCGTTTAAAGATTCTATCTTTCCAAAAAATGATCTGCGAAAATCCCTAATTTTCTCAGAAGTCCATACAATAGAAGATGGAGAAAAGGTTTCAAGAATTGGTCTCAAGAAACTGGGAGGCATACTGGGCTTGGTCTTGTGAAGATTAACTAACATGGAGATAAGTTTCTGATCAAAAACTTTCATTTCAACACCAGAGCGCTGAATTGCTGCTTTGAAGTTAGTAATGTTTCTGTGGCATTCATCTGAATGCTCAAAGCATGCAGAAGTTATCTTTACAGGGTAGCTGAATAAATGCTTTCTGCGTTTTGATGAATCTGGTTTGGTACGACATGTTCCAATGAACGTAATATGGAATGTACATTTCTTGTGGTTGCGGCAAATCATGGAGTTCTGATTTTTGAGTGAAACTAGAAATTTACTGTGAGAGCAAGCCATCTTTGCTTGGGAAAAAAGGAAATCGCGGTCTTTCCAAATGCTATTTACAGGGAAACACTCAGGAATTGTAGAATCTATTTGATGAATATTATCAATAGAGAGGATATTATCTATGGTCTTGGTAGGCTGAATACATTCTTTCAAGGAGGAGATGTTCACATAGATAGTTTCCACAGGCTGTTCTTTTTCATTTAGAAGATTTTGTAGGGATGGATGGACCTCATTCCACTCCCCTTTCTCAAAGACATACATCCCATTCTCTATCACTTGAGAATTCATCATCATGATAGATTATATTGGACACTGGCTAATGGTGAAAAAGAGGCAGGTATATACTCACTCAATTCATGAAACAAGGAGTATCAAAAGTGCGCGAAATAGTTGTAAGATTGGAACTAGTCTTTTTTAATGATTTCTCGTGTGTCTGTATTTAATAAGACTAGACTAGCGCTCTAGTAGAGTATCCGGAGTAGATTTATTGCAAATCAAATGGAATCTAAATTTGTAAATGCGAAAATGTCAAATTGTCCTATTGACACCAGTTGACGTGTAAGAAATACTGTATTGTAGCTGTATTGTGATATTGTGTATTGCGATGCGCGGCGCTCGCAATACAGTAATACGTAGATAGTAGAAAGTAGATGATGGTATCGATACAAGGTACAACACTATTCTCTTTACTCCCTCTTGCATCATTAATAGTATATATTGTACCTTCAATACTCTCTATCCAGTCAAATCTATATTCAAGCTTCAGCTATACGCATCATGGATAGGAACCACCATTATCCATTTCATTTTCAGCCAGAGAGAGATGAAGAACAACAGCGACATGCAAATCATAGGAATCAGTTTCACCCTGGAGTACATTCAAGCCATCACAGTCAAGCTCGTTTTGCTGACCCTTATCACCGTCCCTTGAATAATCTAGATTATAGAGATCCCATTAGACATCAAGATCAGTATCAATACTCGCACACATATCAAAATGCTCCGCAAATGCAACAGCGTGTAGCGATGCAACCAAGACAAGATTTTCCCTTTCAGAATGAAGAACGTAGTAGTCGTATGATGGATGATTTAGATAATATGAATATGCAGCCACGACATGTAAATGATTTTGCTCAAAATAATACGGGAAGGATTCGCGAAGAGCCTGTCTTTTCCTTCCATCGTCGCGGATTTACTCAGGATGGATATCAAAACAAGCAGCAGCAGAGGTTATTTGAGCAGCAGAATATACAGTACCGTCCCCTAGAAGATATGCGTCGAGAAGAACAACAAATGTTTCAAGAAGATCAAGAACAACAATTGCTTGCACGCGAACAACAAATGAGATTAAGACGGCAAGAACAGATGGAATTCCGCTTAGGAGATATTGATTTTCAAGGATCGAATCCAAATTCACCTTCCCGTCTACAACTTCAGCAGCAATCAGTCCAGAATGATAGACAGTACCGCCTACAACCTCATCATGATGTTTCTCTCACTCCAGAGAAGTTGGTTAATGAGCAAATTGGTGTTCAGCAACGAGACAATACTTTTTTCAATGATGGCCTTGGTCGAAAGTTTCAGCAACGAAGAGAAGAAGAATTTAATGATGCATTCCAAAATGCACAAAATGGTGAGAGAAATCAGCGCCTCGCAACCGAAGTGGAGAATAGAATGAGAATGCAGCCCAATGTATTTGCGCAACATAGACAATATGAACAGGAACGATTGCAACAGCCTTTTTATAGACGTGAAGGTTACAGGGAAAATCACTTTCCGTATCACGAAGATCATCATATGAATGCAATGAATAGACAAGCTTTGGAACAGCATCAACATCGCCCACAACAGCATAATCCTTGGAACCAAATGATTCCACGAAATGAGTTTCGATTTAACGATGCAAATAGGAATGACCAACACGTACAAGATCGACAACTACAACCGCAACCACATGCACATGTACAAGGGATCCAAAATGCCATGCATGTTGATGAGAACTACAGGCAACGGGTAAATCATCAACATCCTTATGCGAATGTATTTACACATGATGTTCCATACAAATTGAATTCAGAAGGACAGAATTCAAATCCTGAAAAAGTTAAAGTGAAACAAAATGACAATATCGTGAATGATAGACACACATTGCAAGTAGGAACGAAAAAACGCAAGAGTCTGAAAAATCATCATTCGTCTTACAAGTCCAATGCCTACCCGAGTGGATTTAGTCCAAAAGAAGCACCGAAGTTGCCAAGTGTCGAAGAGATAGTATCGCAATTTCCAAATAATGCAAGTAGTATAATGTTCATCTTGGACAGAAGAATAAATATGAAAAAAGTTTCAGGTTACGAAATTCCCAATGAGGAGAATGAGAATGAGTTGACGGTTTATGAATTGCTTCGTGCGTGGGTTAGAGATGATCCTTATCGCGAAAGGGCAAAGAAAAATAGAGGTATCTTGGATCATATAGATTTACCTTATGAGAAACATATGAATGACAGCGATGAAAAATATAAAGAAAAGGTTGAAAGAATATTGACAGAAGGGGAGACTTTAGGAAAATCAGACGTAAAGAAAGAAGAATTGAAGGTTTGTGACTTGTTTGCTTCAGATGAAAAGGACTCAAAAATCAACTCTTCTGATATGGATGCCGTTGGGAAAGCTTTTCAAGAAAGTATCTTGAAAGGTAAGACGAAAAGAAGAAAGAGAAGCAAATTGCTGAAGAAACGCGATGAAGTTTGTCTGGCAAGTTTGAAACGAAAACATGGTATCGTAATCAAGTCATGATTTGTAATAGTAATTTTTGAATAATTCCATGTTACACGTGCTAATTTATCGTTCGCATATCTATTACAATCTCCATTTGTTATTACTATGTCAAGCTTCAATGCCCGAAAATTCCAATGACATGAAAAAGTAAGCGACTATCTAGCTAGCTAGATATTTCGTTTGCCTTTTGTTTGGGCGTTTTCCACGAATGCGGACCTTTTGTGGTGTCTACACACAGCGTTACCTACAGTCGCATTGTAAAAAATAATGTCATCTCCGGGTCCCGAGTTATTTTTTCCTTATTTTGACCGGAAAAAAAATTTCTCAAAAATCCATTTCATACAAACACTTCCAATTGCTATTGCCTAGTGTTTGTATGAGACGGATTTTTGAGTTAGTTAATTTTCAACCAGAAATAAGCAATAAGAATTTTTAGATAATAAATGTCCTCATTTTTATTCCCGCTATGTTGACATATCAGACAAGGCAAGAAAAGTCAAGATCGTTAAATATATTGAAAAAGCAAGACAAGACCAAATCATCTAGATATTTTTCATACTTATTTAGAGTTGTGTTTTCTCTATTATCTCCTTGTTCTAGACATCCATCCTTTTGATAATGCACGTGTTTTTGTCTGAAGAGCTGAGTCTTATATTCAATTTTTCCGGAAATTTTCTTGAAAGGGTCACGGCATCCGGAGATTACATGATTTTTTACAATGCGACTGTACCATAACCTCTCTCTTTTCAAAGCACTTGATGTGAATAGAGAAGGCACTGTTGATTGAGCTTTCAGAGTAAGATAGAATTCAACTAATGAGTGAACTTAGAAGGCGAAAAAAGTTGGACGAGGAGGACACTAGTCAAGAGGATACTCAAAACGAAGAATTCCTCCCAAATGAAAAAGTGAAACAAGTGAAATTCAAGGATGTAGCTAAAAAGTCTTTCCGAAGGCCAGATCCACAGAGGCAAGCCTCTATCCTCAAGTCATTTGCTAATGATCAAGTTAGCAAACCACTGCTTGTCACATCTAGAAGAGCAGATGCAATCTTGGCTGCATTTGGTATGTCGATGTCTTTGACAATGCTTAAAATACTCGAGAAAGCCATCAAAGATAAGATCGGCGTAACTTTACATGGTGGTTTCTTAATCTCAAGTGGAGCTGTAAGTTTGGACCCGCACATCATATATAATTGGTTGAATGTGTGTGTATTTGCCAATCAACTCACTTGATTCTCCATAGAACTTCTTTTTCAATAGGACACCTCCAAGTCCAAAAGCGTTTCTATCGAGTAGCATTGTATCCATCATCCTTGGAATATGTGTCAATTCAGTTCAGCAATATCTGGGAGATTATTGCGATGCTTTTTGTATTTTCGGTATGATGACTTATTGGAAGTTGCAAGGAAACAACTTTGGTGCTGCGGGGAGTCTCAGTATTTATATCGCAACAAAACAGTCAAAAGGTTTTCCTTTTGTTTATGTGTGTTCACCTTATCTACTTGGACACGTATTACTGTACTTAATGGCTAAAGGTCTTTCCATCGCAAGACAAAAAATTAGAATAATGCTGATCAAAAGAGAATTTTTTCATGTCGAAAGTTCGTACTTACGAACTTTGGATCCTGATATGCAAGAGAAAAGATTACGATTATTGTTCAATAGAATGGATTTATCTGGTGATGGTACTTTGGATGCGGAGGAATTGCAAAGTGCATTGAAATCAGCATTTGATGAGGACTTATCGCTTGAAGAAGCAAAAGAATTCTTGGTCTCTGTAGATCGCACAGGTGATGGAGTTGTAGATTTCGACGAGTTCAAATTAGTCATTGATGATATCCTAAGAAGATGAGGGTATAATATCTATTGTTTATCCATTGTACTTAGTTTTTCCAAAAGCAAAATTAGACGCTTGTTTTGCCCGCTTTGTATGGAAATTTCATAAGAAGTATGTCCTTCTAGATTTTGGGTGTTTACCTTCATACCCATTTCAGAAATCAACCAGCGAGTAGTGTGATAGCAACCAATCTTCGCTGCTATGTGGAGACAGGTATTCAATTTCTCATCTCGGGCATTCTTGATAGCTTGAACACCAGATGTATTCAAAGAAAGCTTTCGAAGCTCGGATAGAGATCCTTTCTCTGTACATGCAAGGGCATTGGCCTCCAAAGTATCATTGCTTTCGCTATCAGAATATTCATCCTTTTTGTCGTCATCAGCCAAATTATGCTCAATAATTATTCTTTGAATACTATCATCAAGTTTGTCAGAAAGATTTGCATTTATTCCATTCTCTTCGAGAAGCTTGACCAAAGTTTGCACATCATCATCGGCGACTCCAGCAAAGCTTTCTTTACTAGACTCGAGGACTTCCTTTGAATGGAGATAACTTGCGGCTTGACGTGATGCTATGACTTTCTTCCGAGTTCGCTGAACCATTTCGCGCATGAAGCACTTCATAGCGGAATCTAGATTGGACTTCTCCAACCAATGAATTAATAGAGGTCCATCCATCAAAGACTGATTGCAACCTTGTCCTTTGAATGGGCTCATGGAGTGAATTGCATCTCCCATAACAGCAGTTCGGATAACTTCTCCTTGCCGTTTGTTGTAAACTTGATTCCAATGCTTTAGTACGTCATTTGGATCCCTATCCATTAATGGAGTCCCCCAAATAGTTTCCATCGGTGTTGATTGTATCATGGTTTGTACAGGATCATGCCATCCCTCTGTACGATTTAGTACGTCTTTCAATAGAACATTTGCTCCACCTTTTGATAAATCTGTAGCTTCCTCGATACTGTCTAAATGGTATGATAACTGCCACATGTATCTCCGTGTTCTTTTCTTGCCCATCGAGGTATCATTTAGTGGAATGTCATACTTTTCTAAATCGTCAATTTTACTTCCTTCAAACGGCATAGTAAACAAACGATGCTTGCCATCCAATGTGTAGAATCCTCTCTCGTCAAGTAATGGATGGTAGAAGTCAGATGTGATTCCTAAAATAATCATGATCCCAGTGTAATTAAGCAGTGATTTCTTTGATGAATTTTCCTCCATTTGGATACTATTGTAATTTTTGTTTTTCGCTACTTCTTTCTCAGTGTCAGAGTATAACAATTGCTTGATAACTGTGCTCCTTACACCGTCTGCGCCTACAAGTAAATCAGTAGTTTCAGTAGACCCATCTGCAAATCTCAATGTGATTGGTCTATGTGGAGATTCTTTCATACAATCGTATTTATAAGAAGACAACTTCTTTCCCCATACAACTTTCACCTTTTTATGTTCTCCATTATCTCTTTCCAGAAGTGCATCCAACATTACTTTTCTCAGCATTTGCCTTGGTATTCTCTAAACATCAAGTATGAGACAAAATTGTTTACCTCACTTTAGATACAAATAAAAGACACTTACCAAGTTACCTCGTTGACCATATCCATGTCCTTTTCGAAAACTGTTACCATAGTATCCTAATATTTTCCCTGTAGAATCAAAAACATAGTGTGCTCTCGATGGACAATCTCTTCGAGCCAGTTCTTCTAAAATACCCAATAGACTCAATGGAGCCTGAATGTTTGCCGATGACGAGGAATTTGAACTTGCTCCTGCAGGATTATATGTCAGAGTCAAGCCATAACCGTCCTTACGAGCAGTAAAATGAGCATCCCGTTCATATATTGTGATAGATGCGAAACCAGCCTTTTGAAGAGAAAGAGCTGTAGAGAGAGAAGCTGGGCCTGTACCTATGATTGCTATCGCTGTATCTGTCTTTGACAAACGTGGTTTCTTGCTCTTTTTTGGCATATTAATTAAATATCGCTTTAGGAAACTTTGTGTTTTACTGGAAAGATGCTTATGATCTGTTATAATAATATATCATCTATTATACCGGAGGGGGGTCGATAGACCGGCCAGGAGGCATATTCTAGTATATATAGCTCGTCGTCAAAGAATTTGGATCATAAAAAGTCTTAAGTAATGAAGATATTTTATGATACTTAAGCTTCCAATCCTGAGTTTTTTCAAAAAAAAAAATTTATAGGTCAATTAGACGGTTGACACGGAAGAGTACAAGTTTATGTAGGTATCGAAACTTTTTGACATGCATCAAAAGGGGGTTTTGTTTGATGAAAGAAACAAATGACATTTTTATGAACCGTTGAGGACTGTTTTTTGTCTGAACAGAAATGTTGTAACAGAAAAATTTGAGATTAATCGTAAGAAGGACAAGACTGAGGGTGTTGTGGTTCTTGTATTGTCAACGGTTGCCTTCAACGGTAGATGACATCACGAATGAAAAAATTAGCGGGATTAGATTTAGTTTCTACGTAGAAGTACATAGGCACAGTTTTGGCATATGAAAAGTATAGGTTGTTATTTGTGATTAAACGCTTATTTGAATATTGTGTAGGAAAATTGTAATATGTTAGTTGAAGGTATATTTTAATTAGAATAATTCATTATAATATTTTCATTGTACATATAAATGACCAGTGTATGAATCTGTTGTCGATGCATATTGTAATCGTTAGCTTTTTCATTACAACCATTAAATACAAAATGTACAATTATACAGATATCTGTGAGGCTGTATGTCTCACTGTTAGTTTGGAAGTAGAGGAGTTAGAAGAATCTTTTGGTTATGAACTAAATCATTGCTATGTTGCAGGTTCCTTTGCTACACACATGTTTTTCCGAAAATATGCATTCAATGATATAGATGTGTTTATCTTAAACCGTAGTACAAACATGGATGAAGATGGAGTACATGATACAAACTACGATATTCTAAAAAGCTACAAGGTTCCTTTGAAGGATGAGTCTGGATCCGAAATGATGATTGACGGAAACTCTAGCGTTGAAGTTAATATTGTGGTAGTTACAAACTGTTGTTGTCTTCAACACCTAATCAATTTTTTTGATATAAATTGTTGTCAAATTGGGTTCCCGATTAACGTAGAGACAGGTGAGGTTGGTAGCTTTGTGTTTACCAACCACTTTGATCAGTTTGTAAGTTCAAGAACATTGAAAGTTGTTATGTACCATACTCCAGCATCTTCTCTTATGAGGGTAATGAATAAGTCTTCTCAGATGAAGGTACCATTGAAACTATCAGCAGAGCACATGTTGAAGTTAAAATGGGATGAAGACGTGCAGAAGGTTGTGCAGACAAAACTCTTCACCCGTGTTTACACAATGTTACAGTTAGATAATAAAGAAAATATCATTAGAGATAACTTCCATGTGGAATTGTTACAGAGGTCTTCGGAAGACGAAGAAGATGATATCTACAATGCAGTTTCTACCAATGAATCTACTAATGGAGATACTAACAATGAATCTAACATTGAAGACGATACAAGCTTTTCTTTCTCTTTCTCCAAGAATGGGTCAAAGGTAGAGTTAACTTTCCATGGAAATGGAAACAATATTTTCCATTTTGTTTGTATTAATGGAGAAGTAGATGACTTTGCCAGATTTAAAGATCTTGTATCCATGCATGGATATTTGAACGCTTTTGTAAAAGACGAGTTGATGCTGACTCCTGTAGAGTACATTCTTGGTTCTTCTAATAGAAATGCAATTGATTGTAACAATTGGTTGGTCGTAAAGATGATGGAAGAGTACATGTCTATGTAGAGTCTTCTTGGAAGAATAGGTTATGATCTTTCAAAAAAAAATTTTGAATAAAAATTTTAAAAGGTTTTTAACCTATTAGATAATAAGTTATTAGAAGTTTAGAATTTAATATTATCAAGATGAGGCCCGCATGGTCCAGATGCTCTGGAGTAATTTGCATCGTTTCTCGATTTATCCGCAACATGCATGATTCTGGTTAAGTTACAATGCATGATGTGTTTTCCCATTTTAATTTTGAAAAGCACTCCTGCATTACAGCAATAAAGGAAAGCTGGCAACCAATTCTTAACGATAGCATCTGCATTTTCATTGTCAGCATTTGCAGCAACTCTACCGTTGTAACATAGAGTCTCAACTTCATGAGATGTATTTCCATCTGTATGTGCAGGTAGGGCATTGTAATTAGACATTTCACCTGTGCTACAAGCATATTCAAGAAGGATTTTTTCCGCAGAGAATTTTGGAAATGCTTTGCAGAACTCAGAAAGCTTTGCAAATGGGTTTTGTGAAAGAAGACCTAGTTCTTGTGCAACACCCAAAAACATAATTCTAGACTTCATTTCAGCTAAAAGTGTGGTTCTATAGCTCGGATACAAGTTAGCTCGCTTGGCTTTCTCCTTGGAACGGAGACGATGCATGCATTTCATATCGTTGTAGATTCCACGAGAAATGATTGATCCAGGTGGTTTTTTTCCAGCTCGTAGAGCACCAGTGTTGTCATAGACTACAGTGCTGTTGACTGAATTTGGAGAAGCTACAAACTCGGTGGAGTCTTTTCTTGTGACAACACTTAACGAATGCGAGGTGGTATCAGAGAACACAAAGCCAGTGGAAGCTCCAGATCTATGTCCAGAGTTGTTGAACTCCAGACATCTACTCTTCGCTTCCTCTATGAGGACAGAAGAAGGCAGATGAATGGAACCAAGAGCTGCGAATCTTGTTTTATTGTCTGGGAGTTTGAAGATGATGATAGAAAAATCAACTCCTTCATCATGAGTAAAAGTCCGGCCAGGGAATCTATTAGCAACAGTGTCCATATTGTTGAGGAAATGACACCCTTCAACAGACAATTCAGAAGCAATAGCATCAACTATTCCATACTGAATAACGTACTCTGTTTTGAGGCCTAACAATTCAAGAAGAGGAGACTCCAAATTCAAAACAAACTTAAATCTAGTGATTGAAGGCAAAGTTTCCATTATATTCACAAGCACTGGAAAATTCTGGATAGCTCTCTGCAGTTTTCTCGTCTGCACTGCATCGCTTTTACAAGTGATGCAGTACCCAATATCCATTTCACTTGAAGGAAGTGTTTGGATGTTTGCAGCGTAAGCAGAGACCTTTGTATTGAGCTTTTTGCCACAATTGACACAGTTTCTACCACTCAAGAGTGTCGATAAGGCTGTATTTACTTGCTTATTTGCCGCTTTAAGTTTCTTTGCAGCTTTAATCTTTTTATTCTTCGAGCCTGGCATGATACTATAGATATGCAAACATGTAAACGTTAGAATTTTATTATGAAACAAGTATGCACTGTATTGGTCCTGGGTTGATTACAACGACGAATTTATAATGGCTTGCAAGGCCTTCATCGTTGCCCCAATTGACTATATACTCTTTGTTTTTTGAAATTCAACAACTATGCACTGTATTGGTCCTGGGTTGATTACAACGACGAATTTGGAATGGCTTGCAAGGCCTTCATCGTTGCCCCAATTGACTTTATACTTGTTGTGTCATTGAGAAGGTTTGATCTACTTACCTAACCTGAAATTAGTTGATTGCTGTGTGTTTGTTTTCTTGTGGATTCTAGACTTGTAGCGATGAAAGTCTATTGTTTGAAAAGATATGTGCAATGATTGAAGTATGACTGAAGTACACATAGGAATTACATTTGCATAGGAATGAAGAAGAATTGACTCGACTAAACCTGTGGTGTAAGTCGTGTGTACTACTACGTAGACAGAGTGGGGACAAAGTTTTTCACCCCTTTAGTTCCGGGTGAACAACAGTTCAGATCAGAGCTGACACTCAAATTTACAAAGATACTTTTGAATGTGCAAGCACAAATTGCAAGAAGGTACACATGAAAGATGTCGTGGATAGAGTTTGATGAATTGCGGCAGCTTAAACCTGGAGTGCAAATGTACCATGGGAAGATAACCTTTGTTTATAATGGAGAGGTGATTTACGATTGGAAGAACGATAAACCACTTGTTTATGGTGAAACTGAAAGAAAATCTTGGCGTGTGATTATTGTTTTGCCAGGAGTATCAGATATTCCTTTCAAGTCTTTTTATAAATGCGAGAATTTGAAAATAGTTATTATGCCTACCGTGAAACATATTAGAAGATCTGCCTTTATGTATTGCAAGAGATTGAGATCAGTTGTGTTTTCAGAGAATCTTGAAGTAATTGGAAGTTTTGCATTTGCAGCCTGCATACGTCTGAGGTCAATATTCATTCCACTTAGCTGCACACATATTTTTGGTGATGCTTTCTTCTATTGTGAAAAATTGTTAATATGCAGTATTGGAAATCCGTCAATTGGTATACATGTATTTGATGGATCTGAGTTGATGAAAAGATCTCCTTTTACACGAAATAGGAATGGGCGTTACAATGACTATGATGCAATCTCGCGTTGGGTGACAAGCCTCAATGGAGACACAGATGAATTTTCTTTACATCGAGCATGTGCATCTTGTACTCCAAACACAGAAGACATCTACGAAATATTTAAAAACCAAGGTTTGAAGTCACTGGCGAAAACGAATGAAATTGGTGTCACCCCATCACAATATTTAGAACAGAATCCGTTTTCCGATTTGAGTGCACAGAAGCTCATAAACAGATACGTTCTTGAAATGATGGGGGAAATACCGAATATTAGTAGAAATTAATACATATTGGAAAAGTTAGTAAAGTTGTAACCTAAGAATGTTTATGAAAATTTATTACTGTCTGAAGATCTTCATATGTCATCGTTTTAAAGTTGTGATACCACCCTAACACATCTTGTTTCTCGAGTTCAGAAATTTTTAAATGAGTTTTTGTCTCTCTTTTATCGAGATATTGAGTCCACATGTTTCTTCGTTTTACCTTTTCATAAGTTTCTACTGATAGCTCTGGTTCATGAAAAACTTCGGAAGAATCGCTAGCTTGAGAAAGTATCTTTTGCCTTTTGTTAGACTTAGATTTTGTAACTCGTTTTCTTTTATGAACCACATCCCGAAGACGTTCATATAACGATTGTTGAGTTTCACAACAAAAGTACAAAGCAGATAGATTTACATTGCCTCGACCTAATGATGTTGCTCTACTGATACCAGTATATGCTAGACCTGGGTTATTTCCTTCAAATGTTGTAGACCCTGGATGAAATGTCATTAGACGTATTGGATTGTTTCCTCCAACGTTTAAACCTTGTACTTTGTGAAGAGTTCTTGCAAAAGCAACATCTAGTGGATAATACTGTATCATGCAACAGCCATACGTAGCAATTTTACTATCTTCATATTGAATTGCAACTGGTATAGGGACATATTTTGGATTGTCTTTATCCCAAGCTGGCCCAATGTAATCTTCAAAATCTATGACAATGTAAACTGGTAAGTCTCCATTCAGCGGGTTTTGTCCCATATCAAATCTGATATCGATTACTGTCCCAATGGCTCCATTGAAGAGACCTTTTCGCTGCCACACGTTTCTATTTAGGGACACCCTAGCGCCTCTGCATAGTGCCACTCTTGCCTCAATGAGAGTTTTGAGTTGAAAATGTTTTTTTATTCCATGTGATTTGGTAGATCTCTCCGTTGGGAGCAAGTCAAATGTAAATTCCATTAAAGGATTGTCTTTGTTCACTATTTTCCGCAATTCACTTTCATTATGTCTAGCAACTTCTTCTTTTGTGGTGAAAACAAATAAAGCTTTTTCTTTAATTTCGTTTTGTCTTTCCTCAGAAATATTGGGATTGTCTAGATTGTATTGGCAGATTTGTCGTGCTTGCTCCTGTGTTAGTCCATTTGTAGTTCTCAAGGCAGTAGTGACATCTCGAAGCAAATCTTCACCGTCTTCAATTCTTTGAATCTGTGTTAAAGATTTCACTTGTTGAACACAAAAATTTAGAACCTGCATTCCTTGAAGATTGGTGCCTTTTAGCTGATCATTTTTGTATCCCTTTTTGTCGAAAAAATCAAATGCGCCTTGAGCAGCAACTGGTGGTAATTGGTAATCGTCACCAAACATTAATACAATAGGTATCCCACCAAAGTATGAATTTTTATTTCCTGTTCCATGTGCAAAGGTCGAGCAATTTCTATCAACTGCATTGAGAAGATCAAGACTCATCATACTTCTTTCATCAATGATCAACATAATCATAGAGTGGAGTAGTGCATGTACACGGTCTTTTTGCTTCGGCGATAGTTCCTTAGTGGAGTCATAAGGATCAATACCCAGCAAACTATGAATCGTTTTTCCGTCTATGTTATAAGCGGCGCACCCTGTGGGAGCAGAAGTAGCTGTAACTTTGACATCAAACATTCTTTCAATTGCATTAACCAGAACTCTAATGAGAAAGCTTTTTCCTGTGCCTCCAGCTCCTCGAATTGTGAGAACTAAAGGCTCAAATGTTGATGCATCATTATCAGGAAATTCAATCCATTCCTTTAATTTTGATAAAACTGCAAAGACAATTTCCTCTTGAGCTTCATTGTTGAAGGTATCTTCAATAGAGTATGGTCTTTGTGTTTTTGAATTAATGTGAATGTTTTTTTGAAGCAATTCGGCAGTATCCCATTCGTCCTTTGTTTCTTTGAGCCATGTCTTTCCAGACTCCAAATTCGAGTCAAAATCATAATGTAACTTTTGAAAATCATATCCGTCTTCACCTTTGTAGAATCCGTCAAAATCAAAACGGAACAATCTTGAATTGGACACTAAGTTATAGAAATCACTTTGATCTTCATTTAACTCATCCAAATCCACATTGGAGTGACCCTTTCCATCCAACTTTCTTTTGAACATCTTCATTTCAAAGTTGGCTTTAGCTATACAAAATTGAAGTTT